>OX459032.1:6296874-6716874 GCA_949775025.1 Tricholauxania praeusta | reverse complement strand
TCTTTTGTTTTACAGTTGTAGATCGATAAATAAAAAAACTAATTTTAAGCTCATTTTTCAGCCCTTGGGTCAAAAGCGACTGGCCTGTTTCCAATAGAAACACTAAATTTTTATGCAGATCTTCTTTTTTAACCCCATTCTATTAGAAAAGGCGTGTGGAGCGAAACATTTAACACTTTTTCACATTTCATACATTTCATGGGTGCTCTAATATGCATATAACTACGATAATCTATATCTATACTATTATATAAAGAGGTAAGGTTTGTTTGTTTGTTTGTTTGTATGTTCAGGGTAATCTCTGGAACTACAGAACCGATTCCAAAAATTCTTCTACTTATAGAAAGCTGCACTATTCCTGAGTAACATGGGCTATATTTTATTTTGATAAAAGCAAGGGGCGTGGCACTTTACATGCAATTAAAACCTTTAACTCTTGGTTCATATGATAGCAAAAATCTTGAAATTCGGTGTCAGGATGCGCATAGCCTATGTTAAGCACTTCACAATATGAACGGGATTAGACACCAGGGGCGTGGTGGCTATAAAATTTTAATTTAGGGTGGCCCTCATACGCAAATATCTTTAAAATAGCATTTTTACAAAGACCACTTAATCGATTCACATGGAATTTACACCACATGTCTCTTATATTAAGACACATAGCTAAGACAATGAAACTTTTACTTAGGGTGGCCCTCATACACAAATATTTTAAAAATAGCGATTTCTCAAAGACAGGTAAATCGATTCTCATGAAACTTACACAGTATGGTTTTTATATTAAGGGGCGCAAATAAGATTGTAAAAATTTTATTTAGAATGCATAATTAGGGTGACCCTCACACAAATATATTTTTAAACATCATTTTCACGAAGACAGGTTAATCGATTCACGCTGCATTTACACCACGTATTTCTTTTGTTAAGAAGCATAGCTAAGGCTACAAAACTTTTATTTAGGGTGGTCCTCACACAAAAAAAAATTTTAAATATCATTTTCTCGAAGACCGCTAAATCGATTCTCATGGAATTTACTCCACATGGCTTTTATATTTAGAGGATAAGGTTGTAAAACTTTTATTTAGGGAGCATACTTAGGGTGACCCTCATACAAAAATATTTTTAAAAATAATTTTCACGAAGACAGGTTAGACGATTCACACTGAACTTATTCCACGTATCTCTTATGTTAAGAAGCATAGCTTAGGCTACAAAACTTTAATTTAGGGTGGCCCTCACACAAAAACATTTTTTTAAATATCATTTTCTCAAAGACCGTTTAATCGATTTTCATGGTCTTAACCCCACATGACTTTTATATGAAAGGGCATAGATAAGATAGTAAAAATTTTACTTAGGGTTCACACTTTGGGTGGTCCTCACACAAAAATATTTTTAAATATCTTTTTCACGAAGACAGGTTAATCGATTCATACCGAATTTACACCAAGTAACTTTTATATTAAGAGGCGTAGCTAAGGCTTCAATACTTTTATTTAGGGAGCATATTTAGGGTGGCCTTCATACAAATATATTTTTTAAACATAATTTTCTCGAAGATCGCTTAATCGGTTCTCATGGAATTCACACCACGTGGCTTTTATATAAACAGGCACAACTCAGAATAGAATGGGTGATGCCACGCCTCCTTATCTAAAAGAAAATATGATTCATCATATCGGCACTTGTACAACGGCCCTAATTGACATTTTTTTTAAAATCCAGTTTATTACATATTGCTGAAGACCAACCTCAAATGCACCTTCACCCAAAAAATTGGAACGGTAACACAAAAAATACCAAGTTTATTAGGTGATATTAAAAAGCCCTAACTACATTCAACATTTTTTATATGTTAAAAGGCCCTAAATGCTTTTTCTTGCGAAGTAGTTTTCAAAATTTCTAGAGAATTTTGAATTCAAAATTTCCGTGTAATTACCAATTTTAAAATGTAACAATTAGTTCATATCTTATGTTGGAACGCGTTTTCGCGCGCTTCGTTTTAATTTTTCGCAATGAGTGTTAAGGAAAATATTATGTGTGAGATCTATGCCTCTGATTTAATCCCGGAACAATTAAAACGTGATCGGATTTTAAATATGAAAAAACGAATGCGAGGAGTTCAATACATAGGCGTTTCGATTGAAAATGGTTTGTGTCAAGGGGCAGAAAGACGGCATGGACCACCTTGTACATCAAAATATTGCGAGCAAAGACGTAACCGGTACTGTTTGCTTTTTAGGACAAATGTAAAGAAAGCCATCTTTGATGTATTTTGGAAAATGACATGAGAGCAAAAAAGTTAAATGTAATAGGCCTTGTTGATCCGGTAAGCAGAAAACGAATTTCGTCCGAAAACTCAGCGCGTACTCAGTCTCTAGAATATTTCTTAAAACACAATTTCCAACGTTTGCAAGTATGTCGTCAAATGTTTTTATCAATATTATGTTTGAAAGAAAAGATTATTTACTAAAAATTACATCAATAAGTACAATTTTTGCATATTTTCTTTAATTTTGTTGTAAATGAATTAGGGTACGGCCACGTAATGAGCGACAAGCGGCAGCGTCAGAGCGGCAGCAAAAAAAATTAAAACATATGAAACACTATGGAAGTGGCCACGCACGTACTGAGCGGGTGGCACTTTTTTAGAGCGGTAGAGCGGCAACGCAGAGCTTTCAATTGTGTTTTAATTTTTTCTGCAAATTAGAGCGGCATCTAAATTTTAGCCTTTATGCCGTCGTATCTCGTAATCTCGTATCTTGAATTGAGATAAAAGTGGGCTGAATCATAAAACTGGGCGCAGCACTTTACAACAATTAAAAATTTTAAGTCTATACATCTCGAAATTGGCACACATGATTTTTAGAAAAATTTTAGAAATTATGCTACTGAAACCAGTCATCAGTACTAGCTTAGCCACTTAACTGGAAAGTGTCGTTGAAGGGCGTGGCACAGTCCACAATATTTATAAACGTTCTATTAAGAGAACTGTAGAAACAGAAGGGTTTTTCTGTCTACTAAAAAACTTATTAAAAGAATTGTAAGCTAAATTCCAAATTAAAAGGCGATGACTTTGTCTTGACTTACAAACTTAGACTAAATTTATTATGCATGTTTCTATGCAGAAAACACCAAAATTTCTTTACATAATGCTTGCGATTAAAGTACGGTTACAACAAGTTGTAGGTATATACATAAGTATGCTCAAAACTGGTTTTAACAATACATTGCATTATACTAATGCTAGGGCTTTAATACATACTAACTAATTATAGCAACTAAAGAACAGTGGCGGTATATAATTAATACTTTAATAGAATTTTTATGCTTTAAATATTAGATGCTTTAACATTCTCCCCCCGTTGAAAGGATGAAACAACTTTCAAGCAGGTAGTACAGCTAACTTGTGAATAGGGCGACGAATGATTCCTTTTATAGTGCGGACATCTACAACTCGTATTCGTCCATCTGAACCTGGTGTGCAATTTACAATTCTACCCAAATGCCAATGTAAAGGTGGCACATTGTCTTCATGTATGATTACCATAGCACCAACGGAAATATTAGGTTGTTGTCGAGTCCACTTCACTCGTATCTGCAATTCATTGATGTAGTCGTGAGACCATTTTTTCCAAAAATGTTGCTTAATTGCGGTCACACGAGAAAATTTGCTTATGTTGTCGATATTACCAGGCACCATATGTTCTGGTAGCGATTTGAGTGAGTTTCCAATTATGAAATGTGCTGGAGTTAGAGCCTCGTAGTCACTAGGATCTACAGATAGAGGCGATATCGGTTTTGAATTTAAAATGGCTTCAATATCTACCAACGCAGTAGACAATTCTTCGAATATTAATCTGGTATTACTTAAGCTGCGGTTAAGAAGACCTTTGGCTGACTTTACAGCTGCCTCCCAAATGCCACCAAAGTGCGGAGACCTGGGAGGAATGAAATGGAAATTAACAAATTCTGATGAGCAATACTTAATAATTGATTTTTGGTTTTCTTTTTGGTAGAGAAATGCTTTGAGATCTGCAAGTTTATTGTGAGCTCCAACAAATTCGTTGCATTATCGCAAAATAAATCAGTTGGTAGACCTCTCCGACCAATCATACGTTTGAGTGCTGCCAAAAATGCATCTGATGTTAAGTCCGAAACAATCTCAATATGTATAGCTTTTGTAGCTAGACAGATAAAAATAGCGATGTATGCCTTATATGGTGTCTTGCCCCTGATGCGTAGATAAACGTTAACTGGGCCACAAAAGTCTATGCCGCATCTGGCGAAAGGTCTCGATGGGGTAAGTCGTTCCACAGGTAGGTTTCCCATTAGCTGTTGCATCAGTTTAGGCTTATACCGAATGCAATGGATGCAATTAGCTACGACTCGTCGTGTTACATCTCTTGCACTTACGATCCAGTATTCTAAGCGAATCAGAGCTATAAGTGCCTTTGATCCAGCCTGGTAGTTCTTAATATGTAGATGACGAACATACCGAAAAGTAAAATCACATTTACCGGGCAATAATATTGGGTGCTTTCGCTCACTTGGTAAATCCGATAACTCAAGTCTGCCACCTACCTTCAGAAGTGTAAAACCGTCAGTATCAGCAAGAAATGGATTTAACGATCTCAGTGCGCTCGTTGCTAATTCATTTTTCCTTAATAAGCGAATGTCTTCATTAAAATATTGTTTCTGTATATTCCAAATTATACAATTCATAGCGTGCCTTAACTCTTGAGGGGAAGGGGAATCTAATTCTAAGACGCTCATGCCTTTGTTCAGTTTTCGATAAAACCGAAACAACCACGCAATGATGCGTAAAGTATACAAATGTGAACTATACTTGCTGCTTTTATCCAAAATGTAATTCGAGCCAACAGTAACTTTAAATGATGATTTACGTTTTTCCTTTTCCACTTCCTCGATATTTATATCAGTGTTATTTTCTTTGGGCCAGTAGTAACTATCCTCCATGAGAAACGATGGGCCTTTGTACCAAATAGAATCAGATAATTGCTCCACAGTGCTTCCTTTAGAAACTATGTCTGCCGGGTAACCTTTTGAAGGTACATGTTTCCAGATAGCGTTAGTAGTCAAGTCTTGA
The DNA here is from genome assembly GCA_949775025.1 of Tricholauxania praeusta. Taxonomy (NCBI): domain Eukaryota; kingdom Metazoa; phylum Arthropoda; class Insecta; order Diptera; family Lauxaniidae; genus Tricholauxania; species Tricholauxania praeusta. The sequence continues at coordinate 6,711,761 of OX459032.1, read as the reverse complement.
ATTTCGGAAATTCTATTGCCTACAAAAGTTGAAAGTGTTGCCGAATGGAGTTTTAGCCAGTGAAGCACAATTTGAGAATCTGTCCAAAGAAAAGTGCTTATCTGTTCATTTTCGAAGAGAACCTTTAATTTTGAATAAAGACGAGCTAATAGAAGCGCACCACACAGTTCTAATTTTGGCAATGACTGTTTTTTGGTTGGAGCAACTCTTGATTTTGCTGTGAGAAGCTGTACGTGAGCAATACCAAAATTATCAATAGATCTTGTGTATATGCAGCAACCATATGCGCGTATAGATGAATCACAAAATCCATGAAGTTGAAGCGAAATCGATTTGGGATACAAGCAATATCTTGGTATTGAAACTAGCGAAAGAGATGATAAGCTATTGAGAAAGCTGCTCCAAGCTAAATGTAAATTTTGTGGGACAGACTCATCCCAATCCATTTTCAGTAGCCACAGCTCCTGTAAAATAATCTTGGCGGTAATAATAATAGGCGCTAAGAGACCCATAGGATCAAATAGTGATGACGCAATTGAAAGTATTGAGCGTTTAGTAACGCGACTATCGATATTTGTTTTTGGATGAAACGAGAATAAAAAATGGTCAAGATTTTGATCCCACTTGATTCCTAATGCGCTTGTTATAGAGTCATCATCCAAATTTAAATCCTTAATTGTTTTATCGTCCCTGAAGTTTTGATGATTTGAGTGCCATTTTAGAAGTTCAAAGCATCCCTTTTTTAATATTTCCGTGACTTCATGCTTTATTGTTGCAAGCTCAGGCAGTGAATTAGCTCCACATAAGAAGTCGTCGACATAAAAAGATGACTTTACAGCACTCGCGCCAATGTTATATTCGTCAGAATACCGTTCTGCTAAATAAATAAGGCTTCGAACAGCAAGATACGGTGCAGCAGCCATTCCATACGTTACAGTATTAAGTTCATAGGTTCGAATTTCCATATCAGGTGAATTTCTCCAAAGTATGTACTGAAACTTGCGATCATTTGGTTCAATCAAAACCTGCCTATACATCTTTGAAATATCTGCTGTGATAGCATAGCGAAATAAGCGAAAACGAAGTAAAAGCATGAATAAGTCAGTTTGCAAGGTTGGGCCGACCATCTGAATTTCGTTTAAGGATTTTTGTGACGTAGTTTTACAGGATGCATCGAAAACAACCCGTAACTTTGTAGTGGTGCTAGTTGGTTTCAGCACAAAATGATGTGGAATGTAGTAATGTATTTGATTTAGAATAGGATTGCTCACTCTACTCATGTGATTCAATTTTTCATATTCCTCCATAAATGAAATATATTGAGCCTTGAGATCAGGCGACCGTGATAAGCGGCGCTCCTGTGCATAAAATCTTTGTAAGGCTGTGTCATATGATCTACCAAGATAAGATGATGATAAGATAAGATGAGAAGTAACGCAAAAACTTGAAGGCAATTCAAATCCAGTGACGCATGATTTAATTGTAGTAGAAGTTTTATATTTTATGTTAGTTGAGGTATTTCCGATACTACGAATTTCAATATTTCGTTTTTCTCTACCCAAATTTAACTTTTGAGAGAAATCATCAGTTATGAAATTAACTTGTGAACAAGAGTCCAACAAGGCTCTTCCTTACTTGTAACAACCTGAACAGTCACGAACCAAAACCATTGCGGTTGCTAAAATAATGTGATCTGTCGTAGAATTGTCCAAATGTGTATGCACTGCTGCCTCTCTTGAAGATGATGCAGTTGCAGTGACAGATGATGTGCTTGCTTGAGGTGCAGGTCGTGTAAATGACCGCGAATTCGATGTAGGCAATGTTTCTGTGCTACGATGTAGCAAATTGTTATGCTTTTGCGAACATGTTCGGCATTTGTGTTGAGAAGGGCATTTAGACAGTTGATGTCCTTTCGAAAGGCAATTAGTGCAAAGACCCAATCGTTTTATGATTTCAAATCGCTGAACTACACCCATATTCTTAAATTGGTCGCAGCTGTAAATCTTATGGTCTGTGCTTGAACATATAGGACAAGCCGAATTGGAACATGCAAATGAATAGTTATGTTGATTTATGTATGTATGACAGATTTTTCGACGGAACTAGTATGAAGTGATTCCAAATATTGACAATGTCTTTCCAAAACTGAAGTGCAATTGTCCCATGAGGGTAAATTTTTAAAGTCTAGTGACTCCTTCCATTTTCTTTTGGTCTCTTCATCAACCTTTTGTAGAACTAAGTATATAAGCATTGCTTGTGTTATTTGCTCATGAGTACCCAAAGTCTGAAGGGAACCATAAAGAGCAGAAAAATTATCTAATAGACTTCTCAATTGACCAGCGTTTGGTTTTGAAAGTGAAGGTAAATCAAAAAGAGACGAAATGTTTTCGAGGAAAATCAGCGTAGAGTTGTCATAACGAGCCTTAATTCTCTCCAAGGCCTTTGGATAATTTTCGCTCGTGATTGGAAAAGCTTTAATTGTCTCAAGCGCTTGACCGTGAAGACAATTCAAAAGATGATTGAATTTTTCAATATTGGATAAACTATATTCTCTGTCAATAATCTGGCTAAACGATGTTATAAGATTTTTATAATCAGCATACCTGCCATTAAATGAAGGCAATTTAAGTTTAGGCAATTTGGAACTCGACCCAGATACTATATGACTGGAATCTGATATGGTAGTATTATTTGATTCTTCCCCTAATTGCGAATGAATAGCTACCTTTGTCTTTATGTAAAGCTCTTCTAAATCAGCACGTGCACCGTCATCAGGATTCAGCTTCTCTACTTGAGTTTGTATACTAAGGACTTGCTTAAAATATGATTCGAGGATTCCTAATCGACATTTTAATTCTGCTACAGAAAGAGCTTTCCCTTCCCCTCGCCCATTGGTTTCAATAATATTTTTTATGCGTGTAATGTTCTTTTTAGTGCTAGCACGCTGTTGCTTTAATTCTTCCAAAGTCATAATGATTAAGTTAAATTAATTATATTGGCAATACAACTTTTAATTAGCAAGTAAAGGCAATAACATAAATAGGATAGCGATGTACAATGGCAGCGAAGTATGCGGCGACAGAAAATATGGCACTGTAAGTACGCAGCGATGGCAGCTGTAAAGCTTACAAGGTCGAGAGGTTCGAGTTGCTATCCAGCGACTCAAAAACAACAAAGCAGCGGGTGCTGACGGCCTACCAGCTGAGTTGTTTACAGCTGGTGGCGATGAATTGATAAGGTGCATGCATCAACTCATCAGCAAAATATGGCTAGCGGAAAGCATGCCCGACGATTGGAATCTCAGCGTGCTTTGTCCTGTAATAAAGAAAGGAGACCCGACAATCTGCGCCAACTACAGGGGTATCAGTCTTATTTCCATCGCATATAAGATCCTCTCGAGAGTATTGTGTGAAAGATTGAAGCCGTATGCAGAAACGCTGATCGGATCCTATCAGTGTGGCTTTAGACCTGGTAAGTCCACCATAGACCAGATATTTACACTACGCCAAATCCTGGAGAAAACCCATGAATATCAAATCGACACTCACCATCTCTTCGTCGATTATAAAGCTGCGTTCGATAGCCCAGTGCGGGATTGCCTATACGCAACAATGTCTGAGTTCGGTATACCTGCAAAGTTGATAAGGCTCTGCAGGATGACGTTGAGCAATACGTGTAGCTCCGTCAAGGTAGGGAATGACCTCTCCGGAACTTTTAATACCGAGCGAGGTTTCAGACAAGGCGACCCGCTCTCGTGCGATCTCTTCAATTTCATTATGGAGGGGATCGTACGAAAAACCGGTGTGCATCATAATGGCACCATTTTCTTCAAAGGTGTTCAGCTCCTTGCGTACGCTGATGATATTGATAATATCGGTCGGAGTAAGAGAGATGTTACTGCTGCTTTCACTGCTATTGAAAAGGAATCAGCCAAAGTGGGTTTGACGGTAAACGAGGGCAAGACGAAATACATGATGTCTACTAACAACAACAAGAGAGCACGGGATCTAGACTCTCATGTTACAGCGGGCAACTGTAAATTAGAAGTTGTCAAGGAATTCATTTACCTTGGCACTGCCGTAACCAGCAATAATGATGTCAGTCTGGAGATTAAGCGGAGAATAACAATTGCTAATAGGTGCTACTACGGTCTCAGTAAGCAATTACGTTTCAGAGCTCTCTCTCGATTGACAAAACTAACACTCTACAAGACGCTCATCCTACCTGTGCTTCTTTATGGCGCTGAGGCATGGGTGGTTTCGACAACAGACGCAGCCGCTCTTGGGGTGTTTGAGAGGAAAGTTCTCCGCAAAATCTTTGGTCCTGTTCGAGTTGGCGACGACTATCGCATTCGAATGAACCACGAGCTGTATGAGCTCTACGCCAACATTGACATAGTTAAGCGTATAACAATACAGCGACTACGCTGGCTGGGTCATGTCCATCGTATGGATAAAGAAGCTCCAGCGAAAAAGGTATTCGAAGGGAAGGTCCCCGGTCAACGACGAATAGGGAGACCATGCCTCCGGTGGATAGACCAAGCTGAGGAAGCCCTAACCGCGCTTGGCATTAACGATTGGAGAAGGCGCACGCAAAGCAGAGGCGCCTGGCGAGAGCTAATGAGGTCGGCCGTAACCTGACAACGGGTTGTTATGGCCATCTAAGTAAGTAAGTAAGTGTGATATAAGAGCAATCTTCATAAAATTTTGTGTATAGATGTCAGTTACTATAAGCTTTAAAATCAAATGAATGCAGACGTGATTGAGTGAGTGGGCTTGGCACCTCCCATATTAACATAAATTTGTAAGCGCTGTTTTAAGAGAACTATTGCAGCAAACGGAATGAAATTTTAGCAGCAAATCAAACGTTTGTATTGACATATGTAAATATTGCCTGAATCACTCAGGATGTTTCCGAAGTTGCTTAAATAAATGATGAAATTCACCATAAGTTGATCTCTTGCGGTTAATTGGATGCACACCAAATCTTCTTTTTCTTAAAAATAAAATAAATTTCCAAATATGAAGCCGACTTTCAAGCAAATGGCTATGACAAACATCACTTGACAACGGCATTTTTTTAACTAGCGTCTAGAATTTAATTTTGTTTTTAATTTGAACTCCATTTGCAATAAATAAAACAACTAACACTCTAGAATTGTCGCTGAGTAAATGGCCACTTGCCACTCTGCGATTTGCCGCTCTGCCGCTTGCCGCTCTGACGCTGCCGCTTGCAGCTCATTACGTGGCCGTACCCTTACACTTTTAGTTTTCAAAGCAAAAAGCCCTAAATGCACTTTTGCATACATAAAAATGATGTCAAAAAGCCCTAATTGAAATAAAGTAAGTATCAATAAAAAAAAATTAGCGTTTTCATTAAAAATAATTATGTTATTGTTTTTGTAACTAAACTGCATTTAAAAAAATTTAAATATTCTGCATTTTCGGTTTGTATACAGTTTTTTGTGTCTCCTGAACAAAATCAAAAATGTCAATTAGGGCCGTTGTACAAGTGAGCGACGATATCTTATCAACTATTTAATGCAGATAAATGAAACTTGGTACATATATAAAGGGTAGTGAAAGAAGTTAGAGTCAATGCAAAAATGGGCCATATGAGAAAAAATCAACTTTCTTATGTATCAACATCTATTTGACGCAGATAGATAAGATTTGGTACACATGTTTCTTATTGTTTGTAAAAATTTCTTATCATAGTTTGGTTTGGAAAAAATGAGCAATAAAGAAAGAAAGTAAGATTCAATAAAAAAATGGGAAGTGCCTTGACTCCAAAATAAGAAAAGACTATGACTATGAGACTCGGTACATATATAGAAGACAAGGACTATTACCAAATTAAACTCATTCAAAGGTTCTGATTCTAGGCATTCCTTTGATTCCCGCCAAATCAATTGTTCATTTATGAGCCAAATAAAAAAACATACAACGTTGTTTATCCACTCACAATAAGATAAATATCAACAAAAATAATTTTTACTTATTTAATCCAACTAAAATAAAAACACTTTATATTTTATTTGTTGAGGCGTAGCAACGCCCGCCGGGTTTCGCTAGTAACTATATATACATATAATAACTCACGGTGGGCTTTAACCAACTTTAAATGACAAGTTGAGTTACAACAAAAACTTGAATGTGGAATTATTTGGGATGTTAATCAAAGTAGAAATGCATCAAAAGGAAAAAAATCCATAGAGCTTTTGTTTTTTAATTTCATATTTATTGTTTTTTAGTAATATTATCTAGTATAATATGTGTATAACGTACGTATGAAATTTATAAAGCATCTGATTGTGCTCAAATTTTGACACGTTAAAGAACCTAAAAAGACAGTCTCACAGTCTAAGTTTCAGCTCCCTAGATATTCGGGGTCTTGAGTACTGTTAGACCAAATTTCGAAAAAACGCACTTTTTGCGAAAATAGCCAAATTCAATGTTTTATATCTCTGGGCCTGGTCAAACATTTTCACTATATGGTATCTTATTTAAAAGCGAATAAATAGATAAACATAATAAAATAGGTCTTTAGTAATATGAAGAAAACTACGATTAAGTACACCGTTTTCAAAGCAGTCATATTTTAATAAGACGTATTTAACTTAATCGGGTCGCAAAAATAAGTCTTAAGGTCAAGAGGCTTTAAATTATTTTATATGTATAAAAGATGACATAACAAAAAAAATTTATATCCACAACTTTAAATTTAGATTTGAGGGCTTTTAGAACAAGTATTTTTAAACCGGACTAAGCACGACTATTTTGAGGTCTAAATATGTTTCTTTCTCTAGACTTCGACCACCTGGGAAGCTGAAATTCGGACCGTAGTGCTATCTATTAAAGTGTTTTAACGTGTCAAAATTTGAAGAAAATCGAGTAACTTTTAAATTTCATACGTATGTTATGCATATGTAATATCATAAAAAACTGTAAATATGGAATTAAAAAAAAAAGCTCTAAGGATTTCTTATATTTTTCATATATCGACTCGAAATTACATCCCAAATAATCCCTAATTAAAGTTTTAGTTGTAACTCACACTTTTATTAAAAGTTGGTTAAAGCCCACCGTGAACTCGTATATGGGGTAAAACACACGAAAACGCCACCTGAAAAAATTTTTGGCTCCGATTTGAGTGAAATTTGGCATGATTGTAGTATTGATGTCTGGCAATAAAATTGTGTTTAAGATTTTGCCCTAATATTATTTGTTGCTAGATACGCGGGCATGAAATTCACGATTTTCGTACTTTTTCAGAATAAGTGTTTTTTTTTCGAAAATTCATAGCTTACAGCAAACTTTATCAATTAATAATTGGTGAACGTACATTTTTAGGTTTTTACTTGTACTTTTCAAAAAAAAAATATTGATTTTGAAAAAAAAAAATTTTTCACAAAAATTTTGCGAATTGAAAAATATTTTTGCATTTTTTTTTAAAAAACCATATTTTAAAATTTTTTTTTTTTTTTTTTGAAAAAAACTTTGATTTATTCTGCGATTAATGCCGTAAAAATTTTCGTGGGAAAAAAATTATTTATATTTTTTTTTAATTTTAAAAAAAAATTAAAGAGCTAAACTTCTGTAAATTGAAATGAATTTTTAAATTTTTTTTTGAAAAATCCATTTCTGAATATTATTTTGTTTTTATAATTTTAGGTTTTTATTTGTACTTTTGAAAAAAAAATACTAATTTTGTAAAAAAAAATTTTTTCGCAAAAATTTTGAGAATTGAAAAATATTTTTGCATTTTTTTAAAAAAACCCATAATTTAAAAAAAATTTTTTTTTATTTTTAAAAAAACTTTGATTTATTCTGCGCTTAATGCCGTAAAAATTTTTGTGGGAAAAAAATTATTTATATTTTTTTTTTAGTTTTAAAAAAAATTAAAAAGCTAAAATTTTGTAAATTGAAATGAATTTTTAAAGTTTTTTTGAAAAATCCATTTCTGAATATTTTTTCGGTGAACTTCAGATTACAGCTTGATACACAAGCTTTAAAATGATATGCCATAACATGAGGGCAAGTAGTAAATTAAAATGTTGAGCCGCTAAGCGCGCGCTGTACTACGCGATGAAAGGCTACTCCACTGATTTTAAATTTCAGTGTTAGTTTTCAGATTAACGGCTCAAACATTTTAATTAACTACTTGCCCTCATGTTATGGCATATCATTTTAAAGCTTGCGTATCAAGCTGTAATCTGAAGTTCACCGAAAAAATATTCAGAAATGGATTTTTCAAAAAAACTTCAAAAATTCATTTCAATTTACAAAATTTTAGCTTTTTAATTTTTTTTAAAACTAAAAAAAATTATAAATAATTTTTTTCCCACAAAAATTTTTACGGCATTAAGCGCAGAATAAATCAAGGTTTTTTTAAAAATAAAAAAAAAATTTTTTAAAATATGGGTTTTTTTAAAAAAATGCAAAAATATTTTTCAATTCTCAAAATTTGTGCGAAAAAATTTTTTTTTTCAAAATCAGTATTTTTTTTTCAAAAGTACAAATAAAAACCTAAAATTATAAGAACAAAAAAATATTCAGAAATGGATTTTTCAAAAAAAATTGAAAAATTCATTTCAATTTACAGAATTTTAGCTCTTTAATTTTTTTTTAAAATTAAAAAAAAAATATAAATAATTTTTTTCCCACGAAAATTTTTACGGCATTAAGCGCAGAATAAATCAGAGTTTTTTTCAAAAAAAAAAAAAAAATTTTAAAATATGGTTTTTTTAAAAAAAATGCAAAAATATTTTTCAATTCGCAAAATTTTTGTGAAAAATTTTTTTTTTTTCAAAATCAATATTTTTTTTTGTAAAGTACAAGTAAAAACCTAAAAATGTACGTTCACCAATTATTAATTGATAAAGTTTGCTGTAAGCTATGAATTTTCGAAAAAAAAACACTTATTCTGAAAAAGTACGAAAATCGTGAATTTCATGCCCGCGTATCTGAGCAACAAATAATATTAGGGCAAAATCTTAAACACAATTTTATTGCCAGACATCAATACTACAATCATGCCAAATTTCACCCAAATCGGAGCCAAAAATTTTTTCAGGTGGCGTTTTCGTGTGTTTTACCCCATATTCAGAATAAGCAACAGCAACAAATCATTGAGGAAGAGTAAACAGTGAAGAAGCAATAAATCAAGGTGGAAACTGGGGTGGTCAGAGACGTTATAATCGCAATCAACATAATCGCAACCAACGCAATCGTGGTGATCATCATCCTATAATGAAGAATAAAGCCGTAAGTTTAATCAAAAGTAATACCGTTTAAGCTTCAGAGTTTAAAGGAATTCAAGTGTAGTTATTTCGAAGAACAATGATAAAAAAAAAAATTAATTATAATTATTTGTGCTCGAGGTTGATTTAAGTAAAAAGGTTGATTTAAGTAAAAAAAAAATATAACTCAATAGAATTTATTTTGTTATCTGTATAATGGCAGCAGAACAACGGTTAGCAGCAGTAAAAAGTTGCTTAGTGTCAATAACAGAGCTGTTGAGGCAAAATGCTGCACAGCAACAAGTTACAGTTAGACAAAGAGTCGAAAAAGACTATACAGCCATTTGAAGGTTTTTCCAAAAAACTAGCGGCATTCATTGACAGTGTAGAAAGGATTTTAGAAGATAATAGAGGTCAAGAAAGTGTTGTTTTTAGAGTAGTATATGACTTGAAAATATTAGGTGTGGCGAAAAAGTATTTGTTAGTAAGCCTTCCAGAAGATTGGGAATCTTGTAAGACTAAGTTAAAACAGCATTATAAGTCAACTAAAGATCAGATGGCAATCACAGAGGAAATTTATTCACTCAGGGTAAAAAATATAACTTGAGATTGAATAAGAGAACTAATGAAATCATTGATAATATCAATGAGTACGGTGTGTTAAACGAAAATGGGAGCACTATGAAAGAAATTTTTTCAGGAATGCTTATTCAAAGAATTAAGCAATTAGCGTCAGGAACATTTGCATTTTCCATCAGATCGGTTACTTTATTAACAGAAATGGCGAAAATAATTTACAATTTTATAGGGTTAGATGACGGAAATTTAAGTCTCACATTGGTATTAAAAAATAAAAATTTTTAGAATCAAAACCAAAGTAGGCAAAATAATAATTATAACAGAAATAATTTTAGTAATCCGACAGAGCAAAATCGTTTCCATCAGAAAAAAAATTATTCCAGGCAATATACATATACCAAAAAATAACCAGTCCCAACAAAGTACTGCAAAATCGAATCCAAGGCATCACTGGAATAATGCCCCAACAAACGGTTCATCGAACGTTAGACAAAATGATCAAAATAAAACCCACCAAACAAGACGTTCTAGGACAGAGTCAATGTACGTAGACGCTGTTAGTAATGAAGCAGGAGATGTTAATACTCTAGAAAATGAATCATTTTTATCAATTAGCCTCGGATGATCGACCAAAAATTCTTGTATACCTTACTATTAACACTAACTAGTACTTGACTCTAATCGATACAGGGTCAACAATAAGCCTTCTAAATACACAAACGATTAATCCAGAAAATTTTAAGGTAATTGATAGAAATCCAATTTCAATTACCACTGTTAGCGGAAAAGTTAGTAATAACTTGACAATTTCGATAGATTGTCCTAAAGAATTTGAATACCCAGAAAATTCTAAATTAAAATTAATAGCAATGCCATTAAATAAACCTTACTATTTACTACTTGGAATGGATTTTATTAAAAAAAATGTGAAATTAATATACATTGAAGAAAATTACATTTTATTAAATAACAAGATTAAACTCCAATCAATGGACAAAGAATATGAGATCTGCATTCTAGAAAATAGTGAACCAAAAATAAATATGGACCATTTATTTATTTATTTCAGTCTACGGATTAAGTAATCTTACAGACTAGTTACATTATTTTAAACTAATTGAACAATTTAAAAAGATTTAATTTAAATTTTTCTATGCTTACATTAAAATTAATTAATGGAGAAAAAATATTACTTAATTTAATGCATCGCGATATTGGCTCATTGAGACCATAATTAGACCTATGTAAATCTTCAACAAATATTCGATTATTTCTTAAGTTGCAAGGAGGATTATATACTCTAAATAAGTTGGAAAGATCCTTGCATTTCAATTTACCAGAGAGTGCATTATATACGAACCGAACATAAGAGAAAAGTATGTTCGTCTATCTTTCAACCATTGCAACCCAAGAAGCTTTCGTCTACCGTCATAAGAAGGAATATAACCAGGCCAATGCAATTTGTAAATAGCATATTTTGTTAAATATTTTTGAACTTTTTCAATTCGATTAATATGCTGGTTATAGTATGGATTCCAAATAACACAGCAGTAATCTAAGTGACTCCTCACCAAGGAAACATAAAGAGCTTTAATTGTTAAAGGGTCCTTAAAGTTTTGCGTATTTCTTTTAATAAACCCCAACATAGCTTACGATTTTGATATCACAAGATCAATTTGTATTTGTATTAATTTATTTGTTAAAATAGTACAAAAAGATCGTAATTCTTATTGCTAATGTACTACTGACAGAAGGTAAATAATATATTGGAGCACAATTAAACTAAAATAAAAATTATAATAAATAAAATAAATAAAGTTAATATATAAAGTAAATAAATAAAAATCACATTATGCTTATTCAGATATGTTTGAGGAAACTTTTCACATTGAACATGTTTTCCTGACATAATAAAAAAAAATAAATATTATTCAGCTAAGATGAGCGGAAAGCTTGATTTTAAAAAGCGATGCATTGCTAATTATTTGGAGATCTGTGGGGAGAGAGTTCCAAAGTCTTATCGCATGAATAAAAAACTGACGTTCTGAAGTTAAGGTTAAATGTCGAACTGGAATTATATGGTTATTTCGAACAGAGCGTGAGAAATTAAGCCTGTTGTACAGTTTCACTGGTGTTTTACTGGTTATGATTTTATACAGAAGCAAAGTAGTTTTGTAACATAATAGCGCATTAAGTGACATATGAAATATTTGGTGAGAAAATCGCGAAATATGGTCGGAACGTCTGAGTCCAAATATATATCTAGCGATGTTGTTATACAGCACGTTAAGTTTGTTTTTGCAAACACTGTCGCAATTGGCAAAAATTTCACTGCCATATAGTAGTGTGGGAATCAAATACGTTTTTGCTAAAAGCAATCTTGTATTAAGTGGCGTGATGGAATGTACTGCCCATAAAATACGCAACATGCTATACACTTTGCCAATCGTGAAATTGATGTGATTATTCCACGACAAAGTCCTATTAAAAGTGATGCCCAAGTTTTTTGCAGTCTCAACCTAATTAATTTCGGAACCATTAACATTAATACGTGGAAACAAACCAATGTCAAGTTTCTTCTTATGTATAACTAGACATTTAGACTTGGCAGGATTAAGACGGAGCCCATTTTTAGCGGCCCATTTATCAATGAGGGTGAGATCTGCACAAAGGTTTGAAATGCCTTCAGATAAGGCAGTAGGTTTTGTACTTATGTATACCTGTACATCATCCGCATACAAATGCAATTTACATTGTACCGGGATTTTAGTTAAGTCGTTAATTTACAATGAGAAGAGTAAGGGTCCCAAAATAGAGCCTTGAGGAACACCTCTCAAAGGCGAAAGGAGACTTGAAAGAGTTGCTCCGATGACTTGAAAATTTCAATTGGTAATCAAAATTACACCTAAATCTTTTATCTCTTGCTTACGGCATATTGGAAAATTATTTAATGAATAATTAAAACAAATTGACGTTGCACTTTTGGTATATGATAATACGCAACATTTATTTATATTTAAAAACAAGTTGTTGGATGAACACCAATTATTAATTACCACTAAATCATTTTGAAGCTTAAAGCAATCACTCATATGCCCAATTGCTAAGAAAAACTTAACATCATCAGCGAACATTTAACATTTAGAGAATTTTATATGCTGCAGCAAATCATTAATGAAAATTAAAAAAAGTAAAGGACCGCAATGGGTTCCTTGAGGAATACCCGAAGATGCAACAATAATAGATTCAGATACTACTGAACCGATTTTGACGAGCAATTTGCGGTTGACTAATAAGCTGTTAAAAAATTTCAAAAGATGTTCAGATAATCCAAACTTCCTAAGTTTCCACAGGAGAATTGAATGGTCAACTTTATCAAATGCTTTTGAAAAATCGGTATAAATAACGTCTAATTGACTATGCTGTTCCATAGCAGTAACAATTTTATTTGTGATAAGTGTTAAATTTGAACAAACTGATTTTCCTGGAAGGAAACCATGTTGACAATCATTTATAGCAATTTTAATGTAATCAAATAATTTATTTTTAATTATGTGATCAAATATCTTTGCAATCGTAACCTGTTTTATAATTGCGCGGTAATTATTAATATAACTCCTGTTACCAGATTTAAAAATTGGTGTTATTGGACATATTTTCCAACAATCCAAAAATGTGCCTGAATTGAGGCAAGCATTGAAAATAATTGCTATTGGCTCTACAATATTAGTCAGACAATGCTTAAAAAAAATGGGTGGAAAGTCATTACGCCCCTTCTTGCAATGGATTTTAACTCTGAAATTGCAGAGGCAACATCATTTTCAGTAATTAAAAAATTTTGAATACCTTGTAAGTTCAAAGCCTCAAAATAGATATTTCCTGAACTAGGGTAAGTTTCATAAACGCTTTGAAAAAAGATTGCAAGATTCCAGAGCATTACAGCTCTTGTTGCCATTATATTCCATACTTGTAGGAAATCCATTTGTTTTTCTTTTTGCATTAATATATTGCCAAAAAGTTGATGGATTTGATTTGAGTCTGGTTTCAATTTTAAAAATGTATTGATTATATAAAAATTTATGAAGGACGTTAAATTCATCTCGTAAACGTATGAAATATATACGATCAGCTTCACAATTTGTGTCTTTAAATATTTTAAATGCCTTATTTTTAACATTTTTAAATTAGAAAGTCCAATATTGAACCAGGGTGGTTTATTTCTTAAAATAGGATTTTTCATTGGAAGATTGGTTTTAATAGCAAATTTAAATTTTTCACTTAATATATTGAAAGCATCTAAAGGCGAAGGAAATGAGTTTAAAATTGACCAATCAATAGATCCTAAAAAGGTATTAATTGCAGTAAAATTACCTTTAGCAAAATCATATTCACTATTCTCAGCATCGGAATTAATATCAAAGTTATAAAATTCAAAATTGATACTAAGTGCTTTATGGTGTATGCTGTTATTGCAAATAGGAGTTAAACTTAAGTCGCATGATGCTTTTAAATCGAGAGAAACATAAACTAAATCCAATATTCTACCAATTTCATTTTTAAAATAATTTAATTGTTGAAGACCATTCGACAGGAATAAACCAGTAACTAATGACTCAATATCGGATTTGACATTAAATGGCAATAAATTTTTGTCATCAAAGGCCCATACAATATTACCTAAATTGAAATCACCTAATACAATGATTTCTTGACCAAGCGATAAAATATTAATAAAATGACTTATATTATCTAAATGTTTTTCGTATAAGGTTATATCGCTATTTGGAGGTATATAGGTTATAATAATATATATTGATTTATCTTTCGAAAATTCAACTTGAATACACAGTTGTTCAATATCTCTACTGGCAAAGGGAAGGGAAATCAATCTACTAGATATATCCACCTTACAGCTACTAATACTCCTCCTCTTTCTCTATCTTCTCTGACAACGATCAAGGCGATATACATTATAAAAACTATCAAAAATTTCTGAATCTGAAATATCTTTGTGAAGCCAAGATTCAGTTATTGCAATGATATCATTTTCATGAAGAGGCATTGCCAATTGAAATTGTGATGTTTTTGTTCGTATACCACCAACATTTTGGTAATATAAGGAAAAAGATGTTTGCTGGGATACGCGTTTATTATTTATGTTTTGAAAATCAATTAGCTGTGATGCTGTCGATGGCGGTCGCTCTGGGTGGAAAATCACTGAAGCCGACGCTAGTTGAGTCTCAATAAAATTTGAAGCACTTAAAACAGTGGTCGGCAGAGCTCAAATATCAAATATTTTCTTACTCTCAAAAGAGAGGGAAATGCCAAAAGCACCAATCACTGCGAAAAATGTTTGTACGTTTTGCTGTTTACGCTCCATATGATTTCATCATTCAGGGGTTGAATTTTAGTTATAAAATGGCTTTCTATATGAAAGTTATTAGCTATCACTTTTTCGCTTGCAGATTAAGCATTGTGCCTTGGCAAAAAAAAAATTTTCGGCAAAAAAATATTTATTTGGCCATTTGATTTCAAACATTTTTGCAGTGCATTAACGACATAACCAGCTCAGATTTGCGCTCTCTAGCTATTTTTGAACCAAAAAACAAGATTAAGGACTACTGCGCGTCGCGAGCGTTTTTTCAATGCGCGTTTAAGCATAGCTCCGGCATCAATAAAATCATCTTCAATGAAAATTCATGCACAAATCTATTCGCGCCATTTATTTTAAATTTGCATGATACATGTGGATAAATGAAGTTCAACTTTGCCGTCAACGCATTGCCGGGCAAGACATCAAAAATGCTTCGTGTTATGGCAACTTTGCCTGTGACAACAGCAGCAAATGAACGCTCCTTTTCAGCGCTACGTCGTCTAAAGACATACCTCAGATCAACTATGTTCGAAGATCGGTTGAAAAGCTTAGCCTCGCTGTTGAGTTGTTTCTTGAGTGTTGACGGGGACACATGTAGAGCGACGGCTGCGTAGAAAAATTTGATTTAAAATTCAAAAACGAACTTAATAATTTTTACAACTGTGCAATTCTTTGGTTTGAATACATTTCAAGTTAAGAAAATATAATGAAGTGCGGTTTGTGTGGCCAAAAAGTCGAAAGAAACGATTTAAAAATTCAATGCACCTATTGCAAAGGTTATTGCCACGCAAAGTGCGCCAAATTAGAAAAAAGAGAAATTGACTTTTTGAAAAGAGTAATCAGAGCTACAAGTGCGACATATGTGAATCTCAGAGACGTAAGTCTGTTTTGCTTAATGCTCCTATTAACTCTTCACCTAATATCGGTCTTGCATCTAAGAGTTCTTCTTCTACGACAACACCAACAAGTAATAATGCTGGGAACAAAAACAATACGGCTACTCCGGCTACAGCTTCTCTTCATTCTAACAACAATAGCGGGAGTGATGGCATAACACTTGAAATGCTTTACAATGAGTTCATTGAACTTAAGCAATTTAACATTGACTTAAAGCGTGTTAACACTGATGCGCTGGCAAAAATACAGTTGTTAGAAGTTGACAATGCATCTCTGAGCAAGAAGGTCAATATTTTGGAAGCGAAACTTAATGCATTAGAGCAAAGAGAAAAACAGTGTGAAGTCGATATTGTCGGTATTTCTAATGTTAACCGCTTGAATGTTAAAGAGAGGGTTAATACACTATTAACAACTTTAACTGGTGATGTGTTAGACTCTAAAGAGCTTGTGTCGTGCTTTGTGAAGAGCGTAAAAACGGACAACAAAATAAATAATGTTGTTTGCGTTAAATTTGCATCTCTTTCACTGAAAAGAAATATAATGGAAAAAATGCCCAAAAATAAAGAATAAATTTCGAATGATACTTATGGTGCACATAACAACAATAACAATAGTGCAGGTACCAGCTCAAGCAGCAGCAGTAACAAGAAAATTTTTATAAATGATTCACTTAATGCATATACTCGGAATCTATTGAATAAAGCAAATGATCTTAAACGTAAAAACAAATGTAAATTTGTTTGGGTCAGAGATTCATCTGTTCTTGTCAGAAAAAGAGGAGGGACAAAGCAATAAAGATATGTTTTTATGAGGATTTACTTAAACTTAATGATGCAATAATTTAATGAAATTTTTATATTCTTCTAATGATAAACGCTAACTTAAATTATAATAATAATTATAGAAATCCTCAAAATAACACTAATTTTACCAACAATTATTTTTCAGCTATTTCCGATAAATCAAACTGCTTATGTATAGATCATTTATCTGATAAACAATATTCCGGTTTCTCTGTTATTCACCAAAATATCCGTAGTGTGAGGAAAAATTTTGATACTTTTTCCGCTCATCTAGGATCTCTAGAACATTTGCCTGATCTCATTTTTGTATCAGAAATTTGGATTTACGAAGATGAAATTTCTTCTTTTAAAATTCCAAGCTTTACATTTGAAGCGCCTTGCAATTCCTCTTATTCAGCTGGTGGTGTCGGAGTGTTTTTTAAAAATGACTTAGAAGAATTTGAAGTTAAGTATGTGGTGTTTACTACACTTTCATTTGCGTTTACAGAATACATAAATGCACTGTAGATGCCTTTATGGAGGAATTTTCAACATATTTAGAAAATCAAAAAAGCAAAAACACAATTCTATTGGGTGATCTTAATATTAATATTTTATCTGAGTCTCGGGATGCAGATAGATTCTTATCGACTTTGGCATCGTTTGGTTTTGACACTGCGCTTTCACATCCTACCCGTTTCAATGCCTGCCTAGACCTCATTTTTATTAGGCTTAATAGAAATAAGCCCATAGGATTCCAAACAGCGGCATTTGATTTAAAATTAAGCGATCACAACTTGACTAGTATCCAATTTGAAAATACAATTACTAGAGCGGAACACTTCAAAAATATTGTTTACAATAAAATTGATTTTGACATTCTGAAAACTAGTCTCAATTTTGAAATGTGGGAGGATGTCTATTCTACACATGACCCTTCTGCTGCTTTTGATTTGTTTCTTAACAAGTTACAATTTCATATATCAAACTGCAGTAAGACTTTCAATAAACCTAATAAGTGTTAAGCAATGGATGACGCTACCCCTTTTAAGTAAGATTAAAAAGAAAAAACAACTGTGCTTCCGTGTTAAAAAACATCCTGATAATCTTAGGCTGAAAAGATATTATGATAAAATATGTCTGGAGCTGAAAAGGGATATTCCACTTTGTAGAGACAGTTACTTTTACAATAGATTAATTGAAAATGTAGGCAATTCAAAAAAAAGAATGGCGTATTATAAATGAAATTCTGAACAGAAAAAGTACTAATAAGAATATAATTTTAAATTATAATAATTCAAATGTCCAGATCCTTTGGTAGTTGTTAATATTTTCAATAATTTCTATTCAAATATTAGTTCATATCAGCAGTCACCAAACAATAATACGTCAAATCAATATGATAGTAGATTATTTTAAAGCAATAGTCAATCAGATAGTTTTTTCTTTGAACCCTTCACTGCTTTGGAAATGCAAAAAATTATATATTCACTTAAAATATCCAATTCCAGTTCTATTGACAAAGTGCCTAGTATTGAAAAATATTTCATTTCACATGTTGTTGATGTTTTGTGTTTCATCTTTAATTTAAGTATTCAATCAGGACTTTTTCCAGATTCAATGAAAACAGGAGTAGTAATTCCTCTCTACAAAAAGGGAGATTCTACTTTACTGAACAATTATCGCCCCATTTCTCTGTTATCGACAAATGTTCACTAGAGAAAAATGGAATTATTAAAAAAAGTAGAAGTAAATATAGCTCCCCTATAATAATTGTTCCTAAGAAAAAGGACAATTCCAATGAACAAAAATTTAGATTGGTTGTTGACTAAAGGCGTCTTAACCAAATTACAGTTTCTGATAAGTACCCAATGCCGAACATACACAGCGTTCATAATCTATAGCACAATTTATGTATTTTAAGAAAATGTGCTGTAGTATCTTGGATATTGAACGTCTGACTCTAATACTGACACGCCAGCAAGAAAACTCAAGAAATGGCTTGAAATGAACAATGTTAATGTTTGGGATTGGCCAGCTTGTTTTCCTGATTTAAATCCAATTGAGAACATTTGGGAGATTCTCCTCAGATGAATATATGCTGATAAACGACAGTTTTCAAGTGCTGTAGGATTAAAGACAGCCATATTTGAAGAGTGGGAGGCTCTCAACGCTCAACTTCAGGCCCTTGCGCAAGGGGGGTGTTTTGGGGGTTCAAACCCCCCCCCCCCATTGAGAATTTTCGCACATAGGTTTTTATTGGCATTTGAATGAAAATTCAGAAAGACACAACAATTTTTTTTTTTTAAATGAGAGAACTAAAATGCCAATAAATCGTCGGAGCCCAAGTTTTTCATTTTTGATAAGATTTGCGCTCTCTAGCTATTTTTGAACCAAAAAACAAGATTAAGGACTACTGCGCGTCGCGAGCGTTTTTTCAATGCGCGTTTAAGCATAGCTCCGGCATCAATAAAATCATCTTCAATGAAAATTCATGCACAAATCTATTCGCGCCATTTATTTTAAATTTGCATGATACATGTGGATAAATGAAGTTCAACTTTGCCGTCAACGCATTGCCGGGCAAGACATCAAAAATGCTTCGTGTTATGGCAACTTTGCCTGTGACAACAGCAGCAAATGAACGCTCCTTTTCAGCGCTACGTCGTCTAAAGACATACCTCAGATCAACTATGTTCGAAGATCGGCTGAAAAGCTTAGCCTCGCTGTTGAGTTGTTTCTTGAGTGTTGACGGGGACACATGTAGAGCGACGGCTGCGTAGAAAAATTTAATTTAAAATTCAAAAACGAACTTAATAATTTTTACAACTGTGCAATTCTTTGGTTTGAATACATTTCAAGTTAAGAAAATATAATGAAGTGCGGTTTGTGTGGCCAAAAAGTCGAAAGAAACGATTTAAAAATTCAATGCACCTATTGCAAAGGTTATTGCCACGCAAAGTGCGCCAAATTAGAAAAAAGAGAAATTGACTTTTTGAAAAGAGTAATCAGAGCTACAAGTGCGACATATGTGAATCTCAGAGACGTAAGTCTGTTTTGCTTAATGCTCCTATTAACTCTTCACCTAATATCGGTCTTGCATCTAAGAGTTCTTCTTCTACGACAACACCAACAAGTAATAATGCTGGGAACAAAAACAATACGGCTACTCCGGCTACAGCTTCTCTTCATTCTAACAACAATAGCGGGAGTGATGGCATAACACTTGAAATGCTTTACAATGAGTTCATTGAACTTAAGCAATTTAACATTGACTTAAAGCGTGTTAACACTGATGCGCTGGCAAAAATACAGTTGTTAGAAGTTGACAATGCATCTCTGAGCAAGAAGGTCAACATTTTGGAAGCGAAACTTAATGCATTAGAGCAAAGAGAAAAACAGTGTGAAGTCGATATTGTCGGTATTTCTAATGTTAACCGCTTGAATGTTAAAGAGAGGGTTAATACACTATTAACAACTTTAACTGGTGATGTGTTAGACTCTAAAGAGCTTGTGTCGTGCTTTGTGAAGAGCGTAAAAACGGACAACAAAATAAATAATGTTGTTTGCGTTAAATTTGCATCTCTTTCACTGAAAAGAAATATAATGGAAAAAATGCCCAAAAATAAAGAATAAATTTCGAATGATACTTATGGTGCACATAACAACAATAACAATAGTGCAGGTACCAGCTCAAGCAGCAGCAGTAACAAGAAAATTTTTATAAATGATTCACTTAATGCATATACTCGGAATCTATTGAATAAAGCAAATGATCTTAAACGTAAAAACAAATGTAAATTTGTTTGGGTCAGAGATTCATCTGTTCTTGTCAGAAAAAGAGGAGGGACAAAGCAATAAAGATATGTTTTTATGAGGATTTACTTAAACTTAATGATGCAATAATTTAATGAAATTTTTATATTCTTCTAATGATAAACGCTAACTTAAATTATAATAATAATTATAGAAATCCTCAAAATAACACTAATTTTACCAACAATTATTTATTTGTTATTTCCGATAAATCAAACTGCTTATGTATAGATCATTTATCTGATAAACAATATTCCGGTTTCTCTGTTATTCACCAAAATATCCGTAGTGTGAGGAAAAATTTTGATACTTTTTCCGCTCATCTAGGATCTCTAGAACATTTGCCTGATCTCATTTTTGTATCAGAAATTTGGATTTACGAAGATGAAATTTCTTCTTTTAAAATTCCAAGCTTTACATTTGAAGCGCCTTGCAATTCCTCTTATTCAGCTGTTGGTGTCGGAGTGTTTTTTAAAAATGACTTAGAAGAACTTGAAGTAAAGTATGTGGTGTTTACTACACTTTCATTTGCGTTTACAGAATACATAAATGCACTGTAGATGCCTTTATGGAGGAATTTTCAACATATTTAGAAAATCAAAAAAGCAAAAACACAATTCTATTGGGTGATCTTAATATTAATATTTTATCTGAGTCTCGGGATGCAGATAGATTCTTATCGACTTTGGCATCGTTTGGTTTAAGTAAGATTAAAAAGAAAAAACAACTGTGCGTCCGTGTTAAAAAACATCCTGATAATCTTAGGCTGAAAAGATATTATGATAAAATATGTCTGGAGCTGAAAAGGGATATTCCACTTTGTAGAGACAGTTACTTTTACAATAGATTAATTGAAAATGTAGGCAATTCAAAAAAAAGAATGGCGTATTATAAATGAAATTCTGAACAGAAAAAGTACTAATGAGAATATAATTTTAAATTATAATAATTCAAATGTCCAGATCCTTTGGTAGTTGCTAATATTTTCAATAATTTCTATTCAAATATTAGTTCATATCAGCAGTCACCAAACAATAATACGTCAAATCAATATGATAGTAGATTATTTTAAAGCAATAGTCAATCAGATAGTTTTTTCTTTGAACCCTTCACTGCTTTGGAAATGCAAAAAATTATATATTCACTTAAAATATCCAATTCCAGTTCTATTGACAAAGTGCCTAGTATTGAAAAATATTTCATTTCACATGTTGTTAATGTTTTGTGTTTCATCTTTAATTTAAGTATTCAATCAGGACTTTTTCCAGATTCAATGAAAACAGGAGTAGTAATTCCTCTCTACAAAAAGGGAGATTCTACTTTACTGAACAATTATCGCCCCATTTCTCTGTTATCGACCTTTTCAAAGATTTTGGAGAAAGGTATGAAATCAAGGATGTTTTCCTTCATAGATAGAACACATTTCTTTAGTGATTGTCAGTTTGGCTTCAGAAGTGGTAAGTCTACCGAGGATGCGCTTTTAAAACTAACAGGTGAAATATACAATAGCCTGAATGCATCGAAATTATCTGCGTGCCTATTTATTGACATCACCAAAGCTTTTGATATGGTAGATCATACTTTGCTGCTAAATAAAATCTATAAAGCTGGCTTTAGAGGTTATATATATGACTGGTTCGCTTCTTATTTAAAAAATAGAAAACAAGTTGTAAGAATTAAGGATTGCTGTAGCTCTGAGAAATTTATTAACATAGGTGTTCCTCAAGGTTCTGTTTTAGGTCCCATTTTGTTTTTGTTATATGTCAATGTATTATTTATTCAACCTTTTAAAGGTAAAATAACTGCTTTCGCAGATGATACTGCCTTTGCTTACTCCAGCGATAGAAATATTGATTTAGTTTCAGACGTCAATTACGACCTTGATATTTTAAGACGATGGTTCAGTGAACATAAACTTTTAATTAGTAATAAAACGAAGTTTTTGGTTTTTAATATTAGAGGTCCAGTGTGTGATAGCTTGCCTTTATTTTATTATTCACCCAGTTGTCTAAGGCACTGTTTAAATTATGCTGATGTTACTTTCAATCATAATATGGATTGCTGCGAAAATTGCTTTAAAATTGAGAGCGTTGACAATTTTAAATACGTAGGGATTATATTAGACCATAAACTAAGTTGGAAGTGCCATACACTTCATCTTAAGCAATATTCTAACAAAGTTATTAGACAAATCTATCACCTTAGTCTTTACTGCAATCAGGCAATTTTAAAAGTAGTCTATGATAGTTTGCTGAAGTCTAAATTACAGTATGGATTATCTTGCTGGGGTGGAGCATATTTTAATAAAATAGAACCTTTAATTACTAAACAGAAGCATGCTGTTAGAATAATTTGTAAAGTTAATCGAAGAACATCAAGTTTTGGTCTATTCAGATTGTTGAAGATTCTTCCATTGAGGCATTTGTATTGTTACAAAGTGCTTAAAGTATTTTTTGAAAAATCTGGATACTATTCTTTATTTATTTATTTATTTTTATTTATTTATTTATTCAGTCTATGAAATAGTTCGTACAGACTTACATGCTAAGTAAAAATAACAATTGAATAACAAATTAACATTAAATAAACTAATATTAATAAAATTGATTTAAGAATACAAATTAGTTAACAAATTCTTAAATTCATTCCTAGGCATAGAAAAATCTATAATATTATTTACAGCTAATTTATTATATTCAGTAAGAGCTCTGGTAATTGATTCATTCAAAGAATAATTTGTTTTACATAAAGGAACTGAGAACAAATTACAATGACGCAAAGTTCTAAAAGGAACCCTGAAGTTTATGCACTCAAGTAAATATGAGCAATCTATAAGCCCAGATTCAATATCATAAACAAACATCAAGGAAGAAATGATTCGTCTCGAATGCAGTGATTTGAGGTTGATTAACAAGCAGCGTGAGTTATATGAGGGAATAGGTTCCGAGAAGTTAAGAGTGCTAAGTGTAAACTTAAGAAACCTTTTTTGAACTCTCTCTAATCTATTGCAGTGAACAGAGAAAAACGGGAACCATATTATTGCAGCATATTCAAGTCTAGATCTAACATACGACATATACAAAATTTTCCGTGTATATGGATCAATAAATTCTGAACTATTACGCCTGACGAATGCCAGCATCGAGTAACACTTCGGAATAATGTAATCGATATGACTGACAAATGTAAACTTAGAATCGAATAAGACACCAAGATCTAATACATACATTGTTAACTTTTCTTAAATTGGTATTACTGAAAAAATAACTAGATGTTAAGGAAATTGCAGACTTACAAAAAGTAACCTGATAACACTTATCAGTATTTACATATAATTGGTTTCTAATGCACCAATCAGATAAATTTTTTAAATCATTTTGAAGATCAACTATATCACAACTACTACGGATTTCAAGAAATAATTTCAGATCATCAGCATAGAGTAAGAATTTCGCTTTCGTAAAACAAGAGCAAATATCATTTACAAATAAAATAAATAGAAGCGGGCCTAAAATGCTACCTTGTGGTACACCGGATGTCGCAATAAAAGATTTAGAATTGACTCCATCAATTTGCACAAAGTTCACTCTATTGCTCAGATAAGAACTAAGCCAATTCAAAAATTTGGAGTGGAAACCCAGCTTCGACAATTTCGCAATAAGCACATTATGTGGAACTTTATCGAAAGCTTTCGAAAAATCCGTATAAATCGTGTCAACTTGAAGACCATTTGAAAACGCAGAAATGCAATAATTGGAGAAAACTGCACAAATTAGTGACAGTAGAGCGGCCAGGATAAAAGCCATGTTGCACTTGACTAATAGAGTTCTTAGCAGCGAAAAAAATTTTCTTTTTACAACACCTTCAAATAGTTTAGAAATTGTCGACAGTTTTGATATCGGTCGATAATTGGAAACATTGTTTTTGTTGCCACTTTTATAGATAGGATTGACAAATGCTACCTTCCAGGCATCAATAAAGTTACCCATTTCTAACGATTTATTAAATATCATGCATAAAGGAGCGGACAAAGTTTTAAAGCATTTTTTAAAAAGATAGGGGCATATGCCATCAACGTCCGATTTTTGGGAATTTTTCAAGTCCGCTATACCACAGATAATGTCCTCCAACGTTAGCTGGAGCGTGCCAAAATCAATTAATGGTTCGATTTTCTCAAGAACTATCGGATCAAAGACAGAATTACTTGTTGCAAAGTTTGATTCAAAAAATTTTGCAAAAAGATTCACAGAATCATTCAGCGAGTTTGATGAAACACCATTAAAAGACATACTGGTAGGAACAGAAGAACGAGTTTTCCTCGAGCTTATAAAATTCCAGAATGATTTTGGGTTACTTTTTATACTAGCCTCAAAATTTGTTACATATTTCTTATATAAAAATTTATTCAAAAAATTAAACTCTTTCATATGATGGAGGTATTTACTTTGGTGCAATGGGTCATTTGTCTCTTTAAATAGTTTCCAAAATTTATTACGTAAATTTTTCAGCTTTTTCAGTCCCTTAGAATACCATGGCAATTTATGGACTCTTTTGGGAACAAAAGGGATATGTCTAGAGCAAATAGTAAAAATATTATCTTTAAAACTGTTAAAGCAAAAGTTTAAATCATTGCAATCAAAAATGCTAGACCAGCTTATAGATTCAAATTCATTTTCCAAAATATCAAAATTGCAACTATGAAAATTGAAATTTCTTAGGTTTGCATCACAGACTTTATTAAAATTATAAAATTCTAGTGTAACAACAATCGGAACATGATGCATATCCGATTCTGAAATTGGGAAAGGACACTCAATCAAATTGTATTTAACATTGTTACTAATAAAAATGAGATCAAGAATCCTACTTAATTTATTGCTACAAAAATTTGTCTGCATCAAATCAAGGCTGAAAAAGCCATCGATTGCATAAATCTCATGCAATTTGTTTACGTTATTTGGAATTAAATACCGATCATCATTCATTGATGTCCAATTAATATCACATAAATTGAAGTCACCCAAAATACACATATGAGATTCACTTTTTTCCATAGGCAATTGCAAAATATTGTCAATATGGGACGCATAAAGATCCAAAGAGCTATTTGGTGGAATGTAAGAAGCACAGATGTAAAGCAAATTATTCTCATTCTGAATGGACACACAAAGCTGATCCAGAAGGGAATCAGCATTATCAAGTTTAACATAATTAGAGTTTAAAGAGCGCCTAATAGCTATCAAAACCCCCCCACCTCTAAGGCAACCAGTTTTGATAGGATCCCTATCTTTACGATAAACCATAAATAAATTTAAATCAAAAACCTCACTATCATAGAAATCAGCATTTAGCCAAGTTTCAATTAAAACATATACATCGTAGTCACAATGCAAACTAGCAGCACGAACAGCATTGGTTTTAGTTCTGTAAGGCTCAATGAAAATTACAACTTAAGAGTTAACACTGGTAATTTTACAACTGTTCCTACTATTTACAAAACGCATTTTTCACGTTTTTACTATGTAACGGCACCACGATTGTTTAATATACTTCCAGAGGAACTTAAATGCGAAAGAGTGAAAACAGTATTCCTCAATAATGTTAAAAATTGGCTTTTCTGTCTTGATTACTCTATTATTGATAATATATTTAAACCCATGGTCTAGCTTGAATATTGTTTATGTCATTTCTATTAACTTAGTTTATTTTTTAAGCTATTTTTTTTTTCTTTGATTAAATCTTTTAATATTATTTAAATTGTATTGAATTTACTTTTTCCTTCGATATTCTTATAAATTAATGAATTTACTGATAAAAACACTCGCCTCTTGTTAACTTGACAACAGAGTGTTTTAAACTATTTCATAAATGCAATGTATAATAAATGTACTTATTTAATTATATCTAAGAATTTATGAAATAAATGTGAAATTTAAAAAAAAAAAAATAAAAAAAAAAAAAAATATACATCGCGATATCGAAATCAATGTGGATAGAGTTTTCGACGAGTTTTTCCAATTACCTCGCAGAATTATCTACTTACGTAATGATAACTAAATATCGAATCATAACATAAGCACATTTACGTATGTAAGATTTAATTATATTTAAATGTCTTTTAGACCGGGTAGAAATTTAGATTCATCCGAACACCAACTCAAAAGTTAGAAGGACCCTTAAAAACGATATCTGCGTCATTTTTTTGTCGTTCCGAGAAGAACCAATGGAGCATTTCTGATTCTCCTGAAGGTCCTTTTTGGCTTAGAAAAGGTGTTTTTTGCTTATATTTCAAAAAGTCAAAAAAAAACTTTTAACTTTTATCTTCGGATATAAAAGTTTTAAGGAAAGTTTGTCTTTTATTTCACAAATATAAAAGTCTAAAGTTTACTTTTACGTAAAAAAAAACATTTAAAAAAGTTTATTTCAAGCTCTGGTTGCAAGTAGTGTTTAAAGTAATTGACGGCACAGATTATGGCTATCGTACTAGACTTCTTTCGTGATTATTTAAAGTTCGTGACATAAAACAAACTAGTTGTTCATTTTGTGATAAAACAGCGCCTATAGTATAGTCGCTTGCATCTGTTGTCACCACAAACATTTTATCATAATCGGGAAATTTCAGTACTGGATGAGTACTTATACGAGATTTTAGATTTTCGAAAGCATTTATATACTGTGGGTCACTAATATTAATTTTAACATCTTTTTTCAGGTATCTTGTCATTGGAAAAGCGATTTTCGCATAGTCCTTAATGTATTTCCGGTAAAATCCGGTCATTCCTAAAAAACCTTTTAATTTCTTTTCCGTATTCGGTAAAGGAATTTCGTTTATTTGCTTTGATCCCTTCTTTTGTTAATACATGCCCTAAAAATGGGGTATCTTGTTTCATAAAATTGCACTTGTCGCATTGTATTTTCAAGTTATGCTCCTGTAATCTTTTGAAAATTAAATATTGCTTTTTCATGTTCCTCTAAGGTTGTAGAGAATATCAATATGTCGTCTAAGTAGACTACACATATTTTATTTATATATTCTCTTAAAATTTCATTCACAAGCCTCTGGAAAGAGGCAGGGGCATTTTTAAGCCCATATTTAGGGTGGACCTCATACACAAATATTTTAAAAATAGCGATTTCTCAGAGACAGGCAAATCGATTCTCATGAAATTTACACAGTATGGCTTTTATGTTAAGGGGCACATACTGGATGGTAAAATTTTTATTTAGGGTGCATTTAGGGTGGCCCTCATGCAAATATATTTTTAAATATCATTTTCACGAAGACAAATAGATCGATTCACACCGAATTTACATTACGTATCTCTTATGTAAAGAAGCATAGCTTAGGCCACAAAACTTTTATTTAGGGTGGCCCTCACACAAAAATATTTTTTAAATATCATTTTCACAAATACAGTTTAGTCGAATCACTCCGAACTTACACCACGTAGCTCTTTTGTTAAGAGAAATAGTTAAGAATACAAAACTTTTATTTAGGGTGGCCCTCACACAAAAACATTTTTTAAATATCATTTTCTTAAAGACTGCTCAATCGATTTTCTTAGACTTTACACCACATGGCTTTCATATTAAAAGGCACAGACAAACTTAAAAAAGTTTTATTTAGGGTGCATATGCAGGGTGGCCCTCATACAAAAATATATTAAAATATCATTTTCTCGAAGACCGCTAAGTCGATTCTCACGGACTTGACGCCATATGGATTTTATAACAGATAAGGTCGTAAAAATTTTATTTAGGGTGCATAATTAGGGTGACCCTCATACAAAAATATTTTCAAGTATCATTTTCACGAAGACAGGTTATTCGATTCACACCGAATGTACACCTTGTAGCTCTTATATTAATAGGCAAAGCTTAGGCTACAAAACTTTTATTTAGGGTGGCCCTCATACAAAAATATTTTTTTAAATATCTTTTTCACAAAGACAGGTTAATCGATTCTCATGGAATTTACACCACGTGGTTTTTATATTAAGAGGCACTGCTAAGGTTGTAAAAATTTTATTTTTGGTACATACTAAGGGTGGTCCTCATACAAGAGTATTTTTAAAATAAGATTTTCACGCAGACTGCACATCGAAAATACACAGGGTAATGCTAGTTGATAATCCAAAGGAAAATACTTAACATACATGGCATGTATATCTGAAAATAAAAAAAAATTATGATAATCATGCACTTATATTTTTAAAAAAATTGTGCTCAACGCATCAATGGAAAAAGGCCGAAAATGGTTTTTGGGAGTGACAGGGGAGGTTCTCGACCCACCTAAAGAGGTGTTTTGGAACCAATTTTTGAATAAAATTTTATTGCACGAATCGATGGGAAAAGGCCGAAAATGGATTTTGAAGGTGACAAGTGAGGTCCCCGACCCTCCTAAAAGGGTTTTTTGGACCCATTTTCGAAAAAAATTTTATTGCACGAATTGATGAGAAAAGGCCGAAAATATTTTGAAGGTAACAAGTGAGGTCCCCGACTCTCCTAAAAGGGTTTTTTGGACCCATTTTTCGAAAAAAATTTGTTTGCACGAATCGATGGGAAAAGGCCGAAAATGGATTTTGAAGGTGACAGATGAGGTCCCCGACCCTCCTAAAAAGTTTTTTTGGACCCATTTTTCGAAAAAAATTTTGTTGCACGAATCGATGGGAAAAGGCCAAAAATGGATTTTTACAGTGATAGAAGAGGTCCTCGACCCTTTTAAAGGGGTTTTTTGGGCCCATTTTTTGAAAAAAATTTTGTTGCACGAATCGATAGGCAAAGGCCGAAAATGGATTTTTACAGTGACAGAAGAGGTTCTCGTTCCTCTCAAAGGGATTTTGGGATCCATTTTTCGAAAATAATGTTGTTGCACGAATCGATGGGAAAAGGCCGAAAATGGATTTTGGAAGTGAGGAGGGTAGTCTCCGAATTTCCTTAACGGGTTTTCCGGAAAACATGAATTTTAAGTTGAAGGCTCCTGGTGTTTAAGCTGTGTGATATGCGTTAGGATTGCTTGAAGAATAACATATAAAACAAATCAAATGAAAAAAAGATGTTGTGTCGAAAAAGATATTTTAGGAAACATTTTTACAAATTAAAATAAATATTTAAAATTAATTAGAATTCAAAAAAAAGATGTGTACAGTTATTTATAGAATGTTCCATGTGTATGTCATGGATGCGCATCCCATAGCTCAAATAGCTCTTTTAGCTCTTACAATAATAACAAAAAATATTTAGCTCATCTCGAGCTCATTCCGTTATTAGAGCAAAATCATTTTGGTCCGCAATCATCAGATGTATTTCGTTCCTACAATTTTTTCTTCAACACATCGACTTGTTCAACCCTTGCCGTTGCTAAAGTTAAATAATTTCGGTCCGCAACCACCGCATGTATGTATATTGTTCCTGTAATTTTTTCTTCAACGCACTTTATTGTTTGTGTGGTTTTGTTTTCAATTCATTTGCTCCTTCACCTTGAGATTTTTGTTTTTGTTTACATGCAATTAGCTTACCGCCGCTATTTCAACATTTTCGTCAATACTAGGAATTTTTTCGCAAAAGATTTTAAATTTTTTTACCTACAGTCGCTCCAAGCCAAACTCGGACACTAAACAAATGATATTACCTTGGTCAAAAAATTAAAACCAAAAGCATTTAAGAAATGAAAAAAAGTTTTTCTTGGAAAGCAAATTTATTCTATTTTTTTAAATAAAAACACAAACAATAAAATAATTAATACTACTTAGTAAAAAAATCAATTAAACAAAAAAATAATAGACAAAATAATGCACAAGCGAAACTCGGACAGCTGTAATATTTGTCTTTCTAGATAAAATTTTTTTAAAAATCAATATTTTGTGTGGAGTCCTTTATTTTATATAACCATTTGCAGTCGGTTAGGAATAGATTCGACTAGTTTTTGACAAAGGCTGGGCTCGATATTATCCCATTCTTGCTGCAAAACAGTTTTCAATTCATTTCTGTTAGAAATAGTGCGTTCTCGAATTTTCCGATCCAGATGATCACACAAGTTTTCTATTGGGTTTAAATCTGAACCTGGGGAGGTTTTTCCATAACGTGGGGACAGTTATATAGCAGCCAGGTTTGAACTTTGTAAGCCTTGTGCTTAGGGTTATTGTCTTGGTAAAATTGCCAATCGTTACCAAGGGAAAGTTTATTTACCGTTTGCGTCATATTGGCTTTTAATATTTGGAGATATACATTCTGATCCATTATTCTATTAATAAAATGCAGTGATCCTGAGCCAGAGGCTGAAAACGAGCCTACCCCATTACTAATCCGCCACCATGCTTAACTGTAGGTTTCAGGTTTTTCAAATGCAGCTCTTGGTTGGGTTTTCTCCAGACATAGGGTGCGCCATCCGATCCAAAAAGTTGAAATTTACTTTCATTTGTAAATAATACGTTTTTCCAGAATGAAAAATCTTTATTTTTATGCTCCTTTGCAAATTTCAATCTTATAGCTTGATTTGGCTTATTTATTAAGGGTTTCTTTCTTGCCTTTCTGCCATTTAGATTGGCTTTGTGGAGCACATTTCTTATAGTTGATGGACTGGCTTTTTTACCGAGATCATTTCGAGAAACAGCAGCTAGCTTTGGAGCACTGAGGAAAGAATCTGATTTTATTTTTCGTACTAAATACCGCTCATCTGCTTCGGTAAAAATTTTATTGTGCGCAATTTTTGACTTGTTTTCGACTTGTCTGCTAGTTTTAAACCGTTTTAAAATATCATGTACAGTCGAATGACTCCGGTCGACTATTTTCGATATTTCCCGAATAGATTTTCCACTTTCCGAGTGTTTAACTATAAGTTTTCTTAACTCAATACTAGTTTGTCCTCCTTGCCTTGACATTTTCAATTCACTACTCTGCCGTACTAAGCGAAAAAGACGTATCTCAAAAAAAAATATCCGAGATTCTATGGCATTGGATAGCTTAAGAAATTACGCGTCTAATGAAATACTCCAAATGTCGGCATCTTAGTTCAATCATACAAAAAATCTACTAAGAAAATTTCCTCTATCTCAATTATACAGGTATTTCTACAAATTAATGTAAACAAAACATCAATTATCTCGAAATGAATTTTTTTGAGATACGTCTTTTTCGCTTAGTACGACAGTACTGCTTTCTTAACAAAAAAAAAAATAGTTTTAAGATAGAATTGACATTTGGGGATTCCCCTGCAACACACAAATTGCTTTGAATGCAAATCGATAAAATTCTTACACAGGGTTGCAATTTCTCAAATGGTGTTGCCAATTGTCCGAATTTCGCTTGTGCGTTGTTTTTTGTCAGATTCGGGGTTTCGTGCGAAATTTTTCCCCAGATTGAATGGATTAAAATTTCTTTTTTTGGTTTCTTACAGAGCAATAAAAACACAATTCAAAAACTATTTGTAAGTTCTTCCACAGTCATTTCAGTTATATTTTTCTATCAAAAGAAGTTTTCATACAAAGCTGTCCGAGTTTGGCTTGGAGCGACTGTAAATTGATGTTGTAGCCGCCAGCTCGCGAACAAATGTTTGTGTTTAAGATGTGAAGTAGGTAGATGGAAATTGAATGGCATTGGGATTATTTTAGTCGATTTGCTGATTTCAACATCATGCCTGTATTGAAGATTTATGAACGAATTCAAAATACATTCCGAATAACAATCCGTCAAAAGGTATTTAAAAGATGAAATGACTTAATTTACATTGTTTTTCTAAGTTAAACAAAGTTTCTTTTGTTCATTCAAAATTATACTGCACGAAACTTATTTCTTAACGATTTGTCACCAACGTTTTATTGTGTCAGAAAAGCGTTCGTTTTTTTTTTTTTTTTTGTCCTGCATATTATTTTCATCAAGGTATCAGAGAAAAAAAAACGTACAGAGAAAGATTATCTCAGGTATACTCCATAC
The DNA here is from genome assembly GCA_949775025.1 of Tricholauxania praeusta. Taxonomy (NCBI): domain Eukaryota; kingdom Metazoa; phylum Arthropoda; class Insecta; order Diptera; family Lauxaniidae; genus Tricholauxania; species Tricholauxania praeusta. The sequence continues at coordinate 6,679,141 of OX459032.1, read as the reverse complement.
GTGGGGTAAAACACACGAAAACGCCACCTGAAAAAATTTTTGGCTCCGATTTGGGTGAAATATGGCATGATTCTAGTATTGATGTCTGGCAATAAAAGTGTGTTTAAGATTTTGCCCTAATATTATTTGTTGCTCAGATACGCGGGTATGAAATTCACGATTTTCGTACTTTTTCAGAATAAGTGTTTTTTTTTCGAAAATGCATAGCTTACAGCAAACTTTATCAATTAATAATTGGTGAACGTGCATTTTTAGGTTTTTACTTGTACTTTTCAAAAAAAAATATTGATTTTGAAAAAAAAAATTTTTCACAAAAATTTTGCGAATTGAAAAATATTTTTGGATTTTTTTGAAAAAAACCATATTTTAAAATTTTTTTTTTTTTTAAAAAAAAACTTTGATTTATTCTGCGCTTAATGCCGTAAAAATTTTCGTGGGAAAAAATTATTTATATTTTTATTTTTAATTTTAAAAAAAAATTAAAGAGCTAAAATTCTGTAAATTGAAATGAATTTTTAAATTTTTTTTTGAAAAATCCATTTCAGAATATTTTTTTGTTTTTATAATTTTAGGTTTTTATTTGTACATTTCAAAAAAAAATACTGATTTTGAAAAAAATAAATTTTTCGCAAAAATTTTGAGAATTGAAAAATATTTTTGCATTTTTTTATAAAAACCCATATTTTAAAACACTTTTTTTTATTTTTAAAAAAACATTGATTTATTCTGCGCTTAATGCCGTAAAAATTTTCGTGGGACAAAAATTATTTATATTTTTTTTTTAGTTTTAAAAAAAATTAAAAAGCTAAAATTTTGTAAATTGAAATGAATTTTTGAAGTTTTTTGAAAAATCCATTTCTGAATATTTTTTCGGTGTTCATCAGATTACAGCTTGATATGCAAGCTTTAAAATGATATGCCATAACATGAGGGCAAGTAGTAAATTAAAATGTTTGAGCCGCTAAGCGCGCGCTGTACTACGCGATGAAAGGCTATTGCACTGATTTTAAATTTCAGTTTTAGTTTTCAGGTTAACGGCTCAAACATTTTAATTAACTACTTGCCCTCATGTTATGGCATACCATTTTAAAGCGTGCGTATCAAGCTGTAATCGGAAGTTCACCGAAAAAATATTCAGAAATGGATTTTTCAAAAAAACTTCAAAAATTCATTTCAATTTACAAAATTTTAGCTTTTTAATTTTTTTTAAAACTAAAAAAAAAAATATAAATAATTTTTTTCCCACAAAAATTTTTACGGCATTAAGCGCAGAATAAATCAAAGTTTTTTTAAAAATTAAAAAAAAATTTTTAAAATATTGGTTTTTTTTTAAAAAAATGCAAAAATATTTTTCAATTCTCAAGATTTTTGCGAAAAATTTTTTTTTTTTCAAAATCAGTATTTTTTTTTGAAAAGTACAAATAAAAACCTAAAATTATAAAAACAAAAAAATATTCAGAAATGGATTTTTCAAAAAAAAATTGAAAAATTCATTTCAATTTACAGAATTTTAGCTCTTTGATTTTTTTTTTAAATTAAAAAAAATCTAAATAATTTTTTTCCCACAAAAATTTTTACGGCATTAAGCGCAGAATAAATCAAAGTTTTTTTCAAAACAAAAAAAAAAAAAATTTAAAATATGGTTTTTTTAAAAAAAATGCAAAAATATTTTTCAATTCAAGAAAGTTGATTTTTGCGACTGATTATTTTTATTATAATTAAACATTATGAACTTACAGTCATTTTAGCAAAGACCAATATTGTAAATTTTACTTATTGATCAATGCTATTTTTTATTCAACAAACATGACAAAGATAACAAATGGAACAATTTAACCTGGTAATTGGTGACATATGTTTCGGCTATTACCAAATAGCCTCATCAGACCAGTTTTTGGTTAATGTTGTACATGGAGTCGATGCCCTGACCGTACATGCATTTCAATTGCATATCTGTCGACGGCATATCTGATGACTGTAAGTTTTTTTTTTTTTTTTTTTTTTTATTTTTATTATTTCAATATATATTAATTACATAAAATATATGAGTCCTCAGCGCCAGAAGGCTTAATTAGAGGTAAGGGCAACTATTGTATTACAATTTATATATTGAATTCTCACTTACTAACGTTACAATATAAAAATTTATAAAAGAAAAAACAAAATAATAATAATAATTCAATTATGTATAGCAAAATTAAGCATGACAAACAATGGAAAGTCATCCATAAAGTGTATTAAAATCTAAGGAGTATTTCAATATTACGTAGCAAATAATTTTTAAGATTTGTTTTAAAACTTGACAGCGTTTGAATATTTTTAAGGGTATCTGGAAGTTGGTTGTATTCATTTGGTCCAGCATATGTAATACGCTGCTTTGTTAGGTCTAAACGACATCTTATAACCCTTAAGTGCAAGGCTTGCCTTGTTGTTCTATTTGTATGAGTTATGTTCTGACTAAACTGCAAAGTATTTGTACCAATGCCATGTAATGATTTAAAAACGTGTGTCAATAATTGTTGCTTATATAAACCTTGGACAGGAAGTATATCTTTAGCGTAGTTAATAAATAAACTGGTTGTACTATGTCTTAATGGAAGATTAAAAACGATTTTGAGTGCTTTATTTTGAGCTACTTGCAGTGATTTAAGCACAGTACTGGCTTTATATCCATATATTATAGGTAAATAAGTTAAATGCGAGTGCACTAAAGATTGATAAAGCAATAACTTAGTTGCACTATTTAATTTGTTTTTAAATTTATATAGAATTCCAATTCCTGCAGAAATTTTACTTTTTAATTTGCTTATATGACAATCCCACACCAAGTTATGATCGAGAGTCATACCCAAATACTTCACACTTTTTTCTTCCGTTATTGTGCTTCCGCCAATTCGTACGCTCATAATTTCATCGTTACTTAAAGTACACGTTTTGAACCTTATTAATTTCGTTTTGTCGTTATTTAAAATCAATTTATTTAGTCTCATGAATTCTAGGAGAATTGTCGCATCATATTCAATATGAGTTTTTAGTACTTGCAGATGATTATATTTATAAAGCAGACATATGTCGTCAGCGAACATAAAGAGTTTACCATTAAATCCGATATTTTTCAAGTCATTGATAAAAATTTTAAATAGTAAAGGTCCAAGAACACTGCCTTGGGGAACACCACATACTACAGGAAGTATTCTACTTTGTGATTCACCAATTTGTACTATTTGCTTCCTATTTTTTAAATAATCCTTAAATAAATTTAGAGTAGATGAGCAGAACCCAAGCATATTTAATTTAGATATTAAAATCTCATGATTTACAAGATCAAAGGCCTTCGAACAGTCGAAAAACACACCAGCAACACCTCTACAACGCTCATCCAGACCACTACAAATATAGTCAACAACATTAACAACAGCCTCTTCAGTTCCAGTACCTTTCTTGAAACCATATTGCCGATCATATAGTACATTGTTTCTATCCAAAAACTCTATGAGCTGCTCGGATATTAATTTTTCAAATATTTTGTCAACAATGGACAGAATTGAGATCGGGCGAAAGTTCTGTATTTTATTGGATTCTGAACCCTTTGGAATAGGAGTTATTTTATGAACCTTTAATATATCTGGATATAAAGTTTCTATAATCATGCTATTAAATATATTCGAGATAGCGCTAGAAAATAACGATTTTTTCACAGATAACATTTTGGCGGTAATATTGTCAAATCCAGGACTTTTGTTATTGTCCAAATGATTTAATATGTTTTCTACCTTTGCTGTACTTACTGGAGCAAGACTGAAGTAATCACTTACTGGAGTAAGAGTGTTAAATAAATTAAAATTGTCATTTGGCTCTTGAGCTATATTGTTCCGCATATCCTGAACAACATTAAAAAAATATTTATTGAAACTTTCAGCCTTATCATCGTCTGTTACGATACGTTCACCATTCACATCCAACAACTCCAAAGGATTTAATTTCCTTTTTCCTAATTGATTGTTTAAAAATCGCCAAACTTTCCTTAAATCACCGTTACAAATATTCAATTTATGGGCATAATAATCATTCAACAACCTTTTGTTGCAAAGTTTCACAATTTTGCTGATTCTTTTTAGTTGATTCGAAACTTGTATATTATTACGATCTTTTCTCCTAGCTTTTAGTAGTTTTTCTTTATATTCAATAAGACCTATTAAGGAATCTGTTATCCATGGTTTGATTTTATACTTAACATTAGCATTTTTTTTATGCAGAGTTGTGCATTGTCCTGCAGAGGACGAAACGAAATTAATAAGACTCTGGCATTTATCAGATGCAGTAGATAATTCATTAAGATTTAACGAGTTTTGATCCAATAATCGAGCAAATTTAGTATAATCAAATGTAATCTTTTTTTCTAAGAGAGTTTCATTATAAGCATACTTTGTTTTTAAGGAACATATAACGAAGTTGTGGTCTGTCAAATCAGTTTCAATAGCATTAATTACAATACTCTGCAATAAATTACTGAACATACAGTCTAAGCATGACCTACTATCAGGTCTCGTTACAAGGCTATGACATGATTCTAAATTGAATTCATTAAATGAATCTCTCAATTGTTGAGATAGGTTGTTCATAGAAAGCATATCGATGTTGAAGTCACCAACATACAAACAAGGAGAATTTTTAACTTCTAAAAGTGTCGTTGCAAGCTGCAAGAAGAAATTATTGAAAGAGCACTTTTGTGAGCGATACAGTGAAGTAATTTGTAACGGCTTGTTGCAAATTTTAACATTTGTCAACGATATTGTTATCATTTCTAAATAGTTCTCACTTTTATTAAGTAGTACCCTGTATTCTATGTCATTTCTTACATATAACGATGTACCACCAAATCCATCATTTCTACAACAATGAACATAGTTATAGCCTGGTATAAAGTACAAGTTGATGCACTGTTCATTAAACCAAGTTTCTTGGACAGCAATGATAGCTGGAAGAGTTGCCAATTCACAAATCTCACTTTTGAATCTATTAAACTTACTAAGTGATGAAATACTTCTTACATTTACTGACAGAATATTGAAGTGCTTAGAATGACACAGACCATGTTTTGAATTGTATGATTTCAAATTACTAAAATAATGGGAATCCATAAATTCAAGTGATAAAGCTTGTTAAAAAAAAAATTAATAAACATAAAAGAAAAAAAAATACCAATATTACACTTGATTCGATGATTCGAAATCGCCTTCAGCAGAATCAACAGCATTCCCATTTAAAGGTAATCTACTTCGTCTTGACGAGCCTGCAGCAGATTTATAAAGCAGATGGTCAACATCTTCCATTGTTTTTATAGGAATCTGCCTCGAATCAGTATCTTTTCTGGTAAAAACATTTCCATTTCTAGCGTAAACAGTTTTGAAACCCACAGCTTTCAAAGCCTTAGCATAATTCAGCAATTCTAATGACTCTTTGCAGAGAAAGTCATTTATGTATACATTTTTAAATTCAGTTGTTGATTTCAGCTTGGATTTTCCTACCATAAAATTTTTTTTTGGTTTTATTATTATTAAACTTAACGACCAAGGATTTTTTGTTTGCATTGCCATTGCGCCCAATTAAGTAAGCGTCTTCAATTCCATTTGCACTTATATCTGCCTCCATTTTCGTTGCAACATCCAAAACAACATCAACAGGTGTCATGTTATTAGAAATTGCAACATTGCTAATAATGCAGTCATTCTGCACTCTTACATTATTCAGTAATTTCACTGTAGTCTTTAAGTTTTTAACTTCCTCACGAAGCGTAACGTTCTCCTTTTCTAGTTTTTCCAACTTTTGGGTGCTTATTTTAACACCTTTTAAAATTTCGTCATACTGAGTCGACATAAATTGTATTGACTCAGCAATTTTATCCAGCTGATTAAGCTTAATTTTAATTTCAGCCAGATCGCTAGAAGGTAATGATGAGTCTCTAATGGGTGCACAAAGCAAACACTTGTATTCTATAGAGTCATCATTTAAAAGCTTCTCATAACCTGTTTTGTCCAGTCCAGTGCACATTGCGTGAAGGGCCTTCCCACACTTATCACATTGGATCGCATCTTCATTAGCCAGAACTTCTGTCTTGCATTTTAGGCAAACTGTTTTGCTTGTTTGTTTCCTGGAACTTTTACGTATTATATTGGGCATATTATTGAGGTAAATATAGGTTTGCCGGCAACGGAGAAATTATGTGGTATACTTTTAGGCAAAATTAAAAAAAAAAGCTTTTGCTTCACACATCAGCTTCCACACTTTGACAGTAATTAAACCCACAATTTGACAGGTCGAAACTTCACAGCGCCAATTTTATTGACCAACAACAAAAGAAGAAAACAAAAATTTGCTTCAAGCTCACGATGAATCGATCGAATTAGAAAACCAGTTGACAAATCCTATGAACTCGATCATCCGCTGGATTCTGGAAAACTGCTCTTTCAGTCAATAAGCACTCCAAACCTTCAAAACTTTTTATTCCTTAGTAAATTCCAATATTTTGCGAGATCACCAGTAACTTGTCACTTTTAACCAAGTAGTTGCCAGACTCAATGTTTAATTATAATAAAAATAATCAGTCGCAAAAATCAACTTTCTTAAACCATACGGAGAACACGCCAATTTCAAAAAATATGTGGCTGGCAACACCACAATTTTCGAAAAATAAAATCATAGCAAGTCTCTAAGCCAATGGCTTAGCAGCTGTGACAACAAGCGAGAAAGTGACAAGAGATAATAAATGGATATACGCAATTTGTACAGTTCAAGGTCAGTTCCTCAGTAGCTCAGTTGTTAGAGCGGCCGTCGACAGATATGCAATTGAAATGCATGTACGGTCAGGGCATCGACTCCATGTACAACATAAACCAAAAACTGGTCTGATGAGGCTATGTGGTAATAGCCGAAACATATGTCACCAATTACCAGGTTAAATTGTTCCATTTGTTATCTTTGTCATGTTTGTTGAATAAAAAATAGCATTGATCAATAAGTAAAATTTACAATATTGGTCTTTGCTAAAATGACTGTAAGTTCATAATGTTTAATTATAATTTTTCAATTCACAAAATTTTTGTGAAAAATTTTTTTTTTTTCAAAATCAATATTTTTTTTTGAAAAGTGCAAGTAAAAACCTAAAAATGTACTTTCACGAATTATTTATTGATAAAGTTTACTGTAAGCTATGAATTTTCGAAAAAAAATACTTATTCTGAAAAAGTACGAAAATCTTGAATTTCATACCCGCGTATCTGAGCAACAAATAATATTAGGGCAAAATCTTAAACACACTTTTATTGCCAGACATCAATACTACAATCATGCCAAAGTTCAGCCAAATCGGATCCAAAAATTTTTTCAGGTTGCGTTTTCGTGTGTTTTACCCCATGTACATTGTTAACTGACTACACTATTAAAGAAAAACACTTGTGTGTGAAATGAATAGATTAAAAACTTCGATGTGCAGGTTGCTCGAATAAAACAGGTAGTTTCGATATCTGAATATTTGGGGAAAAAACAAATAGAAATTTATTGCCTCCTTCATTTATGAAACTTTTTATTACCCGTTCCATTACGCAAGTTCCTTAAGTTTTTTTGTTAACAAGAAAATTGATTCTAAAGCGACAATTCATTAGGATTTTAGTTTACCGAAACAAAAAGCAATACGCTCAAAATAAATTTTGTAAAAAGGATGCAGCACAGTAAACGATGCCTTCGAAAAATTAAATATTCGAAAAGCAATATTGTCTTTGGTGAATACCTAATATGCTTTTGATATATTTTTTTACCTCAAAAAATAAATTTTCGGCTGTAACGTTGTTTGCATAAAATGGGTCCAAAACAGGTCGGAGACCTCTCCTGTCACCTTAAAATCCTTTGCCCATCGATTCGTGCAATAAAATTTTTTTCGAAAAATGGGTCCAAAAAACCCTTTTAAGAGGGTCGAGGACCTCTTCTGTCACTGTCAAAATCCATTTTCGGCCTTTTCCCATCGATTCATGCAACAACATTTTTTTCAAAGACTGGGCCCAAAAAACCCTTTTAAGAGGGTCGAGGACCTCTTCTATCACTGTTAAAAATATTTTTGGCCTTTTCTTATCGAATCGTGCAACAAATTTTTTTTCGAATAATGTGTCCAAAAACCCTTTTAGGAGGGTCGGGGACTTCACTTGTCACCTTCAAAATCCATTTTCAGCCTTTTCCCATCGATTGGTGCAGTAAAATATTTTTTTAAAACATGGATCTAAAAAACCTCTTTAGGTGGGTCGGAAATCTCCCTGTCACTCCCAAAAACCATTTTCAGCCTTTTCCTATTGATGCAATTTTTTTAAAAATATACATAAGTTCATAATTATCATAAATTTTGTTCTTTTCAGAAATATGTTAAGTATTTTCCTTTGGATTTTATTGTCAATAATCCTAAGTGTTATCCTTTGAAATTTTTTGCTTAGTGATCCAAGATATTATTTTAGGATTTTCCTCGTGTTTTCATACAAAAACAAAATTTAATTTTCGCCTTTTGAAGAATAAAAGTCAAAAAAACTCTTTGCATGTGACTGTTAAAAATATAACTTAAAAAAAACTTTCGAAAAAAACTTTTATTAATAAAAGTTAAAAAAAAACTTTTAAAAAAAACTTTTATTAATGAAAAGTTTTTCATAAAAGTCAAAAAAACTTTTAAAAGAAACTTTTATTAATAAAACTTTTATTAATGAAAAAGTTTTTCATAAAAGTTTTTCCAAAAAACTTGTAAAAATTTTTTGAAAAAGTTTTTTGGAAAAACTTTTATTCAATAAAAGTTTTTGAAGAAAGTTTATAAAAACTTTTATAACAAAAAAGTTATAAGAAACTTTTATTTTGAAAACTTTTTGAATAAAAGTATAAAAGATTCAAGGTCTACTTGCAACTGAACAAATTTAAAATTGTTTCAGATCATGCACCCATTAAGTACTTGAATTCTAAATATAAAGGTAAAGAAGTAAATAATAGACATCATAGGTGGTTAGAGAAATTTCAGAAATTTGACTATACGATCGACTATCTCAAAGAGAAGGAAAATAAGGTCGCCGGTTTTTTGAGTCGACAAGAAAATTACCCTTTAATTGCTCAAAATAATGAAAACAATTCAAATTTTGCATTAGAAGAAACAATTCATTCAGCTGAAGAAGAACTTCTTGATTACATTTATATAAAGGAGGATATAGTTTATAAATACAAAATTCAGATTATCATTACATATCAAGCATCAGAAGAAGTAAAAATTATTCATAAAAGAAAAATTATCGAAATTAATTAATTGCTTCACGAAAATGAAATAAAAGAAAAATTGTTGAAAAATATTGTGAAGGGAAAAGTGGGAATATACACCGAGGAATCAGATCAAGTATTTCATAGAATACAACAAATTATAAGAAAAAATTTTCCACAGGATTCAGGAATAAAATTCATTAAATGTACTAAAAGAGCTGAATATATATTTACAGAAGAAGAACTTTATAAGCAGATAGCAAAACACTGAAGAGTCTCTACATAGCGGAATAAATTATTATTATAATTATTATTCTTTATTAGTTAAAAAATAACTGTTACATTTATAATTTTGTACAGCTTAGTTTTTCAGTTTTAATTTAACAATATAAAAATTTTAGTGAATATTTATTGTAATGAATTCTACTATAAGTCTTTTAAAACAATGGAAATTATTTTTATTCTTAATTATAAATGGTAGTTCATTGTATAATTTTAGTCCGTTATACATAATTGAATTCTAAGTGCTGCTCTTATTGAATCTTCCTAATCTGAAGTCATAAGCTCTTCCCAAATTATAAGGTTGGATGTCCCTGACACAAACAGGTTCATCTTGGAGATATTCTGGAAACACGCCGTTTTTAACATTGAACACAAATAACAGCACTCTTAACGTCAAACGTTGATAAAAATTCAACCACAGTAAACATTGCAACATATAGGACGAAGGGGTGTAGATATTGCACTTTATTATTATACGCATTGCTTTATTTTGTAAAATTTGTAGTCTATTCTTAACACTATTATTACACATATATATAATGGTAGCACAATAATCGAAATGGGGCAAAATTATTGTATTGAAAATCATTACCGCATTTCCAAAAATTTAGACTTTTTCTGATTCTGCCCAAAAAGCCCACTTTTTTACTAATTTTGCTGCATTTTGCTGATTATATATCAGCATGTTCATTAAAATTTAATTGCTTGTCAATTATCACCCCTAAGTATTTTATGGAATTAACTTCATTTATGGTTTCACTGCCGATTTGTAATTGAATGCTTTCATTCGAGTTCAATATCATGAATTTTGTTTTATCAATATTTAATTTTAGTTTGTTCATACACAGCCATGATTCTAAATTATTCAAGTTCTCATGGAGTTTATCAGGAATGTCATTAAGACTTTTGCAATGAATATATAACAGTGTATCATCAGCAAACAAAGCAATATTACTTACTTACTTACTTAGATGGCCATAACAACCCGTTGTCAGGTTACGGCCGACCTCATTAGCTCTCGCCAGGCGCCTCTGTTTTGCGCGCGACTTCTCCAATCGTTAATGCCAAGCGCGGTTAGGGCTTCCTCAGCTTGGTCTATCCACCGGAGACATGGTCTCCCTCTTCGTCGTTGACCGGGGACCTTCCCTTCGAATACCTTTTTCGCTGGAGCTTCTTTACCCATACGATGGACATGACCCAGCCAGCGTAGTCGCTGTATTGTTATACGCTTAACTATTGTCGGCGTAGAGCTCATACAGCTCGTGGTTCATTCGAATGCGATAGTCGTCGCCAACTCGAACAGGACCAAAGATTTTGCGGAGAACTTTCCTCTCGAACACCCCAAGAGCGGCTGCGTCTGTTGTCGAAACCACCCATGCCTCAGCGCCATAAAGAAGCACAGGTAGAATGAGCGTCTTGTAGAGTGTTAGCTTTGTCGATCGAGAGAGAGCTCTGCAACGTAATTGCTTACTGAGACCGTAGTAGCACCTATTAGCAATTGTTATTCACCGCTTAATCTCCAGACTGACATCATTGTTGCTGGTTACGGCAGTGCCAAGGTAGATGAATTCCTTGACAACTTCTAATTTACAGTTGCCCGCTGTAACATGAGAGTCTAGATCCCGTGCTCTCTTGTTGTTGTTAGTAGACATCATGTATTTCGTCTTGCCCTCGTTTACCGTCAAACCCACTTTGGCTGATTCCTTTTCAATAGCAGTGAAAGCAGCAGTAACATCTCTCTTACTCCGACCGATAATATCAATATCATCAGCGTACGCAAGGAGCTGAACACCTTTGAAGAAAATGGTGCCATTATGATGCACACCGGCTTTTCGTACGATCCCCTCCATAATGAAATTGAAGAGATCGCACGAGAGCGGGTCGCCTTGTCTGAAACCTCGCTCGGTATTTAAAGTTCCGGAGAGGTCATTCCCTACCTTGACGGAGCTAAACGTATTGCTCAACGTCATCCTGCAGAGCCTTATCAACTTTGCAGGTATACCGAACTCAGACATTGTTGCGTATAGGCAATCCCGCACTGGGCTATCGAACGCAGCTTTATAATCGACCAAGAGATGGTGAGTGTCGATTTGATATTCATGGGTTTTCTCCAGGATTTGGCGTAGTGTAAAAATCTGGTCTATGGTAAACTTACCAGGTCTAAAGCCACACTGATAGGATCCGATCAGCGTTTCTGTATACGGCTTCAATCTTTCACACAATTCGCTCGAGAGGATCTTATATGCGATGGAAATAAGACTGATACCCCTGTAGTTGGCGCAGATTGTCGGGTCTCCTTTCTTTATTACAGGATAAAGCACGCTGAGATTCCAATCGTCGGGCATGCTTTCCGCTAGCCATATTTTGCTGATGAGTTGATGCATGCACCTTATCAATTCATCGCTACCAGCTTTAAACAACTCAGCTGGCAGGCCGTCAGCACCCGCTGCTTTGTTGTTTTTGAGTCGCTGGATAGCAACTCGAACCTCTTCATGGCTAGGTGATGGTACTTCCACTGCGTTATCATCGATTGGTGATATCGTACTGCATTCTCTCTGGGCGGAATTGGTGGGATCATCGCCCGTAAGCAAGTTGGAGAAATGCTGCCTCCATAACCTCAGTACACTCTGTGTATCTGTAACCAGATTTCCATTTTCGTCTCTACAAGTGGATGCTCCGGGCTTGAAACCTTGAGTTAGACGCTTAACTTGTTGATAGAATTTTCGTGCATCCTTCTTGCCCTGGTACACCTCAAGTTCCTCACGCTCACGCTTTTCCTGCTCCCTTTTTTACGTCTAAAAATACGCCTCTCTTCCTTCCTCTTTTCGCGGTAGTTTTCTCGCACGGCTCGCGTTGCGGCTGACTGCAGGGTCTTCTTGTATGCGGCGTTTTTTTCAGCAGTCGCATCGCGACACTCCTGGTCATACCATTGGTTTCGAGGTTGTGGGCGTCGGAAACCAATGACTTCCTCGGCAGCAGCACGCATGGAGTGGGAGATGTGTGTCCAAAGTCCACCGGCGTCGTCGGTTCCAGAGGTTGGTTGGTTGAGCTTAACCGAGAGTTGAGCGGAGTACGCCTCGGCAGTCCGTTGTGATTGCAGTATGGCGACGTCCAGCTTCGTTGCATGCCCGTGTGTACATTCTTTGCATTGCATAGCCGCATGCGGATCTTAGCTGCAACAAGATAGTGGTCGGAGTCAATGTTGACCCCCCGAAATGTACGCACATCCAGAATGTTTGAAGCGTGCCTTCCGTCGATCACAACATGATCAATTTGGTTTTTCGTTTTTTGATCCGGGGATAGCCAGGTGGCCTTGTGAATGTCGAGGTGTTGAAATCTGGTATTACTAACTACCATGAATCGCGCCGCGGCGAAGTCGATCAGTCTCAGACCGTTGTTTGAAGTGGTCTCGTGGAGACTGAACTGACCGACTGTAGCGCCAAAGATGCTTTCTCTTCCGACCTTCGCGTTAAAATCGCCGAGGACTATTTTTACATCGTGGGTCGGACAACGGTCATACACGTCCTCTAGGCTCGCGTAGAAATCATCCTTGGTGGCATCGTCCTTTTCCTCCGTCGGGGCGTGCGCGCAAATTAGGCTTATGTTGAAGAATTTTGCCTTGATACGGATCGTAGCCAGCCTTTCGTTTATTGGCGTGAACCGGGAAACTAGGTGGCGTAATTTTCGACTTACAACGAATCCGCAACCAAATTCGCGCCTCTCCGCATGGCCGCTGTAGTAGATATCACAGTTCGTCCGTTTAGAGCAGCCTTGTCCTTTCCATCGCATCTCCTGGATGGCGGTGTTGTCAGCCTTTAATTTTACGAGGGCTTCCGCCAGTTGGATAGTTGCACCTTCCCTATGGAGGGTCCGGACATTCCAGGTGCATATCCGTAAATCATTGTCCGTTTTTCGTTTGCAGTGGTCGTCATCGTAGTGGGGGCTATTATCCGAGGCTGATTTGGTTTTCATTGGAAATGATGATAATGTGTGGTGGGACCCAAACCCTACGCACACATTCCAAGTTTTAAGTCTAGGAGAGACCCCCCTTCTCACAACTAGCTCCCCCCCGGACGGGTGTCCAAGGGATCTCCAGAGGATACTTGGCCAAAAAAAGGCCGGAAGTTTGTGAGCTGATTGAACTGCTTGCAAAAGAATCATCTCTGGCCACTCCCAAGTGAGTGGCGATCAGGACTTTCCCCACTTACGTGGACTTCTACAAGCAATATTACACCATTTTAATACTGAATTTATTTCATTGGTATACATCAAAAAAGGTCAACTCCCAATGTTGACCCTTGAGGCACGCCAATATCGACAACTTTTTCATCTAAAATGATTTCCATATTTTTTATACTTTGAGATCTACCATATAGGTATGATTCAAACCATCTCTTTTCAACACCTCTGATTCAATAGCATTCCAATTTTTGAATGAGGACACTACGATCAATAGTTTCAAATGACCTTTGAAAGTCGAGGAAAATAGCGACAACCTTGTCACCAACATCAATCTTCTTTTTCTATTCGTGTATTGTTCATATTAACTCCGTTTCGCAAGAGTGTCCTGATCTAAATCCAGATTGCTGCTTAGTTATAATATTATTTTCCTTTATGAATTTAATAAGTTGATTACTAACCACTTTTTCAATAACTTTTTCGAGGATTGGTAACATATTTATTGGTCTATATTCCACTGCCACTTTTGGATTAGCAACTTTTGCAACTGGAACCAATATAGATTTTTTAAAGTTCTGGAAACACACGAATAATTTATAATATGGAGAATATCCTTATTTACACTGTCAAAGTTTTCCAGTAATATTTTCGCACTTAGACCAAACAAGTCTTTTTTGTTGTTCATTCCTTTAAGAACTTTTCTCAATGTTCTGAAAGATTGTAATTCAAATTGGACAAATATTTCACACGTACGGCACATTTACAATTGATCTATTTAATTCCACAGCACTATCTACGAAAAAATTATTCAAATAATTTGCTATTGCACTTGGGTCTTTTACTATTGCACCGTTTATATTTAAGCTAGATATATCTTTACGATTATCTCCTAATACTAAATTTTTTATTGCACGCCACAGCCCTTTTTGATCACCACTTTTAGAAGCTACATATCTCATATTTATTTTTTGTACTGTTAATTTTTTGCTTATACTTATTTCTGGTTAATCTATAAGTATTCCAGTCTTCAGTATTAGCGTTATCACAGCTTTATTAAAAGAATTTACTTTTTTCAAGTTTAAGTTCTTCAACTTTTGATTGTACCACGGGGCAGCTTTATTGTTACTAGTATCGCTGAGGTCGAAATTCGACCGTTAACACTAAATTTTAATCTTAGAAGAATTTTGCCGACCTATTAATAACAAAACGTTTTTATTGATTGATTATGATCTTATTTAGTTTCACTAATCACCTCACCTCACCTCACCTAACCTAACCTCAACTCGCCTCACCTCACCTCACCTCACCTCACCTCACCTCACCTCACCTCACCTCACCTCACCTCACCTCACCTCACCTCACCTCACCTCACCTCACCTCACCTCACCTCACCTCACCTCACCTCACCTCACCTCACCTCACCTCACCTCACCTCACCTCACCTCACCTCACCTCACCTCACCTCACCTCACCTCACCTCACCTTTGGAATTACATTTAATTTACATTTGAGCGCAAAACAACATTCTATTAGTGCTACATAATTTCTATTACGCAGTCTATTTGATTTTGACTCACAAATTGTCCCCTTATCCTTTTACCGTTCAGTCCGACCCAATATCGTTCTTATGCAAGGCACAACACAACTATATTTTTCGTTTATTTTTAAACAAAAATAAGTTAAATCGCAACTGTAACTCAAAATAAATCAGTTGAACTTCGATTATCCGTGATGGTTAGGACCGAGGGCATTCAGGATAATGGAATCACTATTTTATTTTATTCCTTATAAATTTTCGAAGTTGTAAGTACATAATATGTTTGCGAAATTAATGGACGGCCCTTTACAGCACCGTTTTACAAAAGTATTAAGTTACAATATTCATTTAATGAAGATCAGCTAGCTCTAATTATAAAGATATTTTCTAAAATGGGGGAAATCGGTTCACGGACACGCCTACCACCCATATCCTATGTATATATACCCAGGGCAATTTTGAAAAAAGTTGCAGCGATTTTGATGAAACTTGGTGGTTTGATGCACAAGTGAACAAGATTAGGATAAGGCTAGGTTTCAAGTTTTCAAAGCTTCCTACAGGGGCGTGGCACAGCCTTAAATTTATCCTTTATACCACCATATCCGTGCAAGATATTGTTACGAAATTTGGTAAACGGGTACATTTCAAATATATCTTGAATTGTGATAGAAGTGGGCGGAATCGTAAAAGTTGAATTTTGATTTCATATATCTCAAAAGTGGCTCAAACGATTTTCATAAAAATTTTAGAGATGATGCCACTGAAAGCAGTCATCAACAGAAGCTCTGCCACTTTACTGAAAAAACACGTTGAAGGGCGTGGCACAGGCCACAATACCTATAAACGTTACATTAAGAGAACTAACAACGTGATCGTTATGAAATTTAATAAGACAGATATACTTGCTAGAAGGTATGTTTTTGCAAAAATTTGGCTCAATGAAGCATGTGGGCTGGCACCTCCCATACAAGCAAAAAACGTTTACTCTTATATATAGTGTGCTATGAGAGTAATCTTCATAAAATTTGGCTTAGAGGTGTCGGCTGCTATGGGCTTTGAAATTAAATGAGAATTGACGAGATTGCAGTAGTGGGTGTGGCACCTCCTATATTACCGTGAAGTTACAATCGCTTTAATGATTGAATTATTGCAACAATTCGTATGAAATTGAATTTAGGTGGTTTACTTGTTATGAGGTATATCTGAATCAAAAGTGGGCGGGACAAGTAAAATACCTTAAGTGGCATATATTTCGAAATATGTGATCAATCCTACTAAGATTTGGTGAAAGAGTGTTGCTTATAAAAAGCTATTTCTGGATAAAAATCGGACCACATCACACCAGTGGGTGTGTCACCGCCCTAAATTTTAAGACTTATTACGGCATGTATAGAAAACTAGCGTTACACTGTGCGCATCGCTTCACCTCAACGGTGGTGTATATTCGATGTGCAGTCTGCGTGAAAACTCTATTTAAAAAATACTTTTGTATGAGGACCACAAAAAAGGACAAAACTTTTACAACCTTAGCAGTGCCTCTTAATATAAAAACCACGTGGTGTAAATTCCATGAGAATCGATTAAGCGGTCTTCGAGAAAATTATTTTTGCGTTAGGTCCACCCTAAATAAAAGTTTTGTAGCCTAAGCTATGTCTATTAATATAAGAGCTACGTGATGCAAATTCGGTGAAAATCGATTTATTTGTCTTCGTGAAAATGATATTTAAAAATATATTTGTATGAAGGCCACCCTAAGCAGTCACCCTAAATAAAGTTTTTTCCATCCAATATGTGCCCCTTAACATATAAGCCATACTGTGTAAATTTCATGAGAATCGATTTGTCTGTCTTTGAGAAATCGCTATTTTTAAAATATTTGTGTATGAGGGCCACCCTAAATAAAAGTTTTATAGCCTATGACACCCGCCTGATCGATACTGACATACTGTAAAAATTTCATCAAAATCGGCTTGATAGTTTTCGCGTGCATAATAGACAGACAGACAGACAAAAAATGAATTTTATATAATAGATTATACAACCTAATGGGCTAAGATTTGGTATGTGGATGTCAATGACGAATATGATTTAGTAACCCAAAAGTAGGCTGAATTGGAGAAGTGGGCGTATCAAATTCAAATTTCTTAGTTTTTATTCGATTTTTTTTCAATATTTTCCATATTCTTTTGACTTTATTAACCTTTTAACTTTTTCCAATATATCCCATATGTATTCGTTTGACTTTTTCAACCTCTTTCATTTTGCTCGATTATTTTCTTTATTTTTAAGACTTTTTCAGCGATTTTAAACTCTTTCAACTTTTTTGAACGTTTTCATATTATTTCGACATTTTGAATTTCTTTCAATTTTCTTCAATGTTTTCCATATTTTTTCGACCTTTTCAGTCTTTTAGAACTGTTTCAACATTTTTCAACTTCTTTCGACCTTTTTTACATTTAAAATTTTTTTCGACTTATTCAACCTCTTCAACGTCTTTTAACATTTATTTAAAAAGGACTTTCAGTGCAGTGCAGGGTTTGTGAGTTTCGGCCTGGCCGAAGCTAACACCTTAACTTGTTAATTTTATTCTCAAACGCTTCAGTATGTGTATCAATATTAATTCCATATTCCAAACTTTCACTATTATTCCACAATCTTTCAAAAGTAGCTCTGTTATAATTACATACTTTAATTTTCTTTGGTTCATTACGTGGCTTATTATATTGACTAGAATTTTTATTGTTTCATTATCGGATATCTTGTTATGTTTATTTATTTGTACTTTGGCAAATATACAATTTGTAATTACATAGTCTATCAAAGACTGCGAACTATTTGTGATCCTTGAAGCCTCATTGACTATTTGTTTAAAGCCTCTATCGTTCAAAATTGTGCAAATTTTAAATCTGTCTGGTGAGACTTTAAGATAATCAATGCTCATATCACCAGCCATTACAATGTTATCCCCACTTTTAAGATTTGCATCGATCCAGTTCTCAAGGTAATTCACAAATACACAAACAGAACAACTTGGTGACCTATACACTGTAACAAATACAACAGAAGTACGATTAAACCACACTTTGACAGCAATTAGCCACATTACATAGTCAATAGAAAAAACAAAGAGTTGTTCAAATTGTATAGCACTTTTAATATAAATTATTGCCCCTCCGGTATGTCTTGAATTAGACTGAAATTGCACTATATTATAATCTTTTAAGCTATACTCCGACTTTTCAATATTATTTGTTATATGCGTTTCCGATAGTAAAAGTAAATCAATGTTGTTGTTGGACACTAGCTCTTCAATTTCCGCAAAATTACTTAGCAAACTTTGTATATTTAAATAGGTGCACTTTATTGTTGAATCTGGTTGCTAGAACATTTTTTCTCTCTCAATGATTACTTTTCCTTTGAAAAGATCACAACAGTGGTCAAAGGCATTATGTTCTTCATTCAATTTTAAATCATAAGTTGTATTAGCCATAGAACAATTGATACATTTCGGTTTTTCACTTTTTTTGTCGCAATCACTAGATTTGTGTATACCCGCACAATGAGAACACGTTTGATTTCTGGTACACTCGTCGGACTTATGGTTAAATCCCAGGCATTTATAGCATCTCCGCACAAAAAATGATTCCACAACTCTCTATTTTCCCCAGCCAATTCTCAGCATTCCCAGCTCCATTATTTTTTTATATGCTTTCATTTGCACTTCTAAAATTTCATTGTATAACACTTTTGTAGTTATATTTTTATTTTTGGCTTCATAAATAACTATGAAATTAATATTCTGATGTTCCAAAAAAAAATTTTTTTTTCTTTCACTTGTTGTATTAAGTCAACACCATTCCATTTTTTTACTAAGACAAATATTTCAATTCTGCACTTCTTTCTTTGGGCATTTGTACTTCATAGTTGTCACTCATTTCTTTCTCAATATTAGACTTAATTTTTATACCGAATCACTGTTTTCACACGCTACTAACATCGAGCCATTTCTTTGGGCTTTCATTTTGCAAACTTGTATTCCGACGGGATTTATTTTGGCCATCATTTCGTCTTTTGTTACACTTGCATCTTGTGCTTTTTTTGGTTTCAGTATAATCTTAGAGCTTGGCATCATTTTCTTTAATTTTTCTGCATATGTAACCTTATGCTCTTTGGCAACATGTTGCTGACATTTACTGACATCTTCTATTTTCTTTTTTATTTCTTCATCGTTTTTACATTGTTTCACTAGACTCTCTTTTATCTCTTTAACATCATCAGCCAAGATTGTTAGCTTGACGTTATTAGATCTGAGCGCGCTTTTGTACTTACTACACAATACACTCACAATATCGGTCTGATCTAATACATTAATAAGATGGCCTGTACCAACACATTTTACATGAAATAAAATGCCACACGACCCGACACAACAAATAGTCTCGCTTCCCCGTGTATTTTTTTTGCACTTTCCACAATCCACATTCATGGTTTTTAATTCGCAATCATGTAGAATCCAATGGTAGCTTTGAATTAAAAAACAGTCCCACTAAAATTTTAATTTAACACTTCAAACCTTATAAAAATCAATTTTTTTCGGAGCAACAAAAGACAAAGAGAGTAAATATATATTCTATAGCTAAGAAATATATTAAAATTGTATTTTATTCGGAAATTAAACTAAAACCAAATCTTCACTTAAGCCAAATAAAAATATATTTTCAGTTGATTTCTTTTCAAATCAGACCTTTTTTGCTTGATAATAAATAAATAAGTGTTGATTCTGTGGGCACGGAAATATAAAAACCGATTGAAAATCTACTTACTTACTTACTTAGATGGCCATAACAACCCGTTGTCAGGTTACGGCCGACCTCATTAGCTTTCGCCAGGCGCCTCTGTTTTGCGCGCGCCTTCTCCAATCGTTAATGGCAAGCGTGGTTAGGGCTTCCTCAGCTTGGTCTATCCACCGGAGGTATGGTCTCCCTCTTCGTCGTTGACCGGGGACCTTCCCTTCGAATACCTTTTTCGCTGGAGCTTCTTTATCCATACGATGGACATGACCCAGCCAGCGTAGTCGCTGTATTGTTATACGCTTAACTATGTCAATGTTGACATAGAGCTCATACAGCTCGTGGTTCATTAGAATGCGATAGTCGTCGCCAACTCGAACAGGACCAAAGATTTTGCGGAGAACTTTCCTCTCGAACACCCCAAGAGAGGCTGCGTCTGTTGTCGAAACCACCCATGCCTCAGAGCCATAAAGAAGCACAGGTAGAATGAGCGTCTTGTAGAGTGTTAGCTTTGTCGATCGAGAGAGAGCTCTGCAACGTAATTGCTTACTGAGACCGTAGTAGCACCTATTAGCAATTGTTATTCTCCGCTTAATCTCCAGACTGACATCATTGTTGCTGGTTACGGCAGTGCCAAGGTAAATGAATTCCTTGACAACTGTATTTCGTCTTGCCCTCGTTTACCGTCAAAGCAGTGAAAACAGCAGTAACATCTCTCTTACTTCGACCGATAATATCAATATCATCAGCGTACGCAAGGAGCTGAACACCTTTGAAGAAAATGGTGCCATTATGATGCACACCGGCTTTTCGTACGATCCCCTCCATAATGAAATTGAAGAGATCGCACGAGAGCGGGTCGCCTTGTCTGAAACCTCGCTCGGTATTAAAAGTTCCGGAGAGGTCATTCCCTACCTTGACAGAGCTACACGTATTGCTCAACGTCATCCTGCAGAGCCTTATCAACTTTACAGGTATACCGAACTCAGACATTGTTGCGTATAGGCAATCCCGCACTGGGCTATCGAACGCAGCTTTATAATCGACCAAGAGATGGTGAGTGTCTATTTGATATTCATGGGTTTTCTCCAGGATTTTGCGTAGTGTAAAAATCTGGTCTATGGTAGATTTACCAGGTCTAAAGCCACACTGATAGGATCCGATCAGTGTTTCTGTAAGCGGCTTCAATCTTTTACACAATACGCTCGAGAGGATCTTATATGCGATGGAAATAAGACTGATACCCCTGTAGTTGGCGCAGATTGTCGGGTCTCCTTTCTTTATTACAGGACAAAGCATGCTGAGATTCCAATCATCGGGCATGCTTTCCGCTAGCCATATTTTGCTGATGAGTTGATGCATGCACCTTATCAATTCATCGCCACCAGCTTTAAACAACTCAGCTGGCAGGCCGTCAGCACCCGCTGCTTTGTTGGTTTTGAGTCGCTGAATAGCAACTCGAACCTCTTCATGGCTAGGTGATGGTACTTCCACTGCGTTATCATCGATTGGTGGTATCGTACTGCATTCTCCCTGGGCGGAATTGGTGGAATCATCGCCCGTAAGCAAGTTGGAGAAATGCTGCCTCCATAACCTCAGTACATTCTGTGTATCTGTAACCAGATTTCCATTTTCGTCTCTACGAGTGGATGCTCCGGGCTTGAAACCTTGAGTTAGACGCTTAACTAGTTGATAGAATTTTTGTGCATCCTTCTTGCCCTAGTACACCTCAAGTTCCGCACGCTCACGCTTTTCTTGCTCCCTTTTTTAACGTCTGAAAATGCACCTCTCTTCCTTCCTTTTTTCGCGGTAGTTTTCTCGCACGGCTCGCGTTGTGGCTGACTGCAGAGTCTTCTTGTATGCGGCGTTATTTTCAGCAGTCGCACCGCGACACTCCTGGTCATACCATTGGTTTCGAGGTTGTGGGCGTCGGAAACCAATGACTTCCTCGGCAGCAGCGCGCATGGAGTATGAGATGTGTGTCCAAAGTCCACCGGCGTCGTCGGTTCCAGAGGTTGGTTGGTTGAGCTTAACCGAGAGTTGAGCGGAGTACGCCTCGGCAGTCCGTTGTGATTGCAACTTGGCAACATCCAGCTTTCGTTGCATGCCCGTGCGTACATTCTTCGCATTGCATAGCCGCATGCGGATCTTAGCTGCAACAAGATAATGGTCGGAGTCAGTGTTGACCCCCAGAAATGTACGCACATCCAGAACGCTTGAAGCGTGCCTTCCGTCGATCACAACATGATCAATTTGGTTTTTCGTTTTTTGATCCGGGGATAGCCAGGTGGTCTTGTGAATGTCAAGGTGTTGAAATCTGGTATTACTAACTACCATGTTTCGTGCCGCGGCGAAGTCGATCAGTCTCAGACCGTTGTTTGAAGTGGTCTCTGTAATGTATTACATGATGTCTAAAAGTTTATTTGCATCACTCTAATTCCCTAGAGTTATTTTGTACATACATACATATATATATATTCTTATGTACTTAAATAACTGAACATGAATTATGTTAACACCGGTTGATGGTCATGCAATAATTTTGTGCGATCAGTTCTTGTACAGCTTCGTTAGTGTTAAGATCAATAAATAGTGAACAAGTAAAACCTAGTTTGATTTAAAGATAGAACAATTTTTGTGACGAGAAAAATTGGAAATAAATCAAGAAATTTCAAAAGTAAAAGTTAATGACTCCTGGAAAAGAAGTAAAAGAAAACACCGAATCGAAGCCAGCTGTAAAAGTAACCAAAATGATGGGACATATGAATCCGTTCTTGATGGGAAATAATTTCACAGAATATGAAATGCGGCTTCAACAATTTTTTATAGTGAGCGATGTAGCAGATGAAAAAAAAGTTGCATTCTTCATTACGTACATTGTCGCTGATTCTTATTCTGTGCTACGGAAATTATATTCCCCAGAAGATCCTAGTAAAAAGACATATCAAGAATTTGTCGATGCACTAAAAAAATATTTTGAGCCATCTGTAAACGAGATTGCATAATCATATAAGTTTAGCAAGGCGGAGCAGGGCTCTAGATCAATAAAAGAATTTATTGTTGAGCTCAAATCTTTGGCGAAAAAATGTAATTTTGATGCTTTTCTAAATCGTGCTTTACGCGGCAGATTCGTATACGGAGTCCGAGACAGTCAATTACGATCAAAATTTTTAAGAGAATCGGATTTAACTTTCAAGAAAGCTTGCGAGATTGTGCTGAATTCTGGAAATGGCGAAGGTGAAACGATGGAAATTAGTGCACGAAGTGAGACGCACTTGTGCTGTACGACAAGATCGTAATGAATCACGAGGTCGTCATGAAGGTCACAATTTCAAATCAAAGTTTCCAAAAAAGTATTGCAATCGATGTGGAAAATTGGGACATGATGATGATAACTGCTATTGTAAAAATTGGACGTGTTTCAAATGTAATAGAAAAGGTCAGACTGCTGTTAGATGTCCACTGATGAAAAATTTTCGTACCGAAAATCAGCATTAAAAATGCATAGAAGAGATGATGGAAGGAGCCAGTATTACAACTATTTCTGGTGAAGATGGTTTTACACATAATGTTGGTGGTACTGCTACTGTTGATGTGGGTAATCCGGAGTACGTGAAACTAGTTGTTTGCGGAAAAGTAATGGAAATGGAATTTGATACAGGAGCTTGCGTTTCTATTGTATCAGAGGTTAAGTATTTGGAAACTTTGCATGGTCTTGAATTGATTTCTGTTGATAAAAAACTTTTTTCAGTAACAGGTAATCCATTAATGTGCGTTGGAAAGTGGAGGTTGTTGCAAGCCTGGGGAATGGTGAGACAAATCATACATTAGATTTAGTAGTAATAAAATCGGAAAGAGATTTTAAGCCACTTCTCGGTAGAAATTGGTTGAACGCATTATATCCTAACTGGAGGCAGGTATTTAATAATAACACTCTCAGTTCAGTGAAGAGCAATTTTGAAAATGTAATTTTGAATGAAATTAAACTTAAATTTCCGCGAATATTTGATTGCGCACCAGATCAATGTATTGAAAATTTTACTGCAGAAATAATTTTAAGACCTGATGCGAAACCGATATTTAGGAAAGCTTATGACGTACCATTTATATTAAGACCGCAAGTGGAAGAGGAATTAGGTAGGTTATGTGCAGAGGGAATTTTAGTCCCAGTAAATTTCAGTGAATATGCTGCACCAATAGTAATTGTTTCGAAACCAGGGAAGAAAATTCGAATTTGCATTGATTGTAAAGCAACCATTAATAGATTTATTGAGACTCAACACTACCCATTACCGCGTATTGACGATATTTTTGCAAATTTTGCTAATTGTCAATATTTTTGTGTTATTGATTTGTCTGGAGCATACCAGCAACTTAAAATATTGCAAACTTCAAAACAGTATGTAACGATAAACACCCACAAGGGGTTATATCAGTATACGCGTCTTCCTTTTGGCGTTGCAAGTGCACCATCTATTTTCCAGTCGGTTATGGATCAAGTGTTACTGGAAATACCTGGAATTTCGTGTTATTTAGATGATATCCAAATTGGAGGTGCAAGTAAAGAAGAATGTAAAAATAGACTTTTTCAATTACTAAAAAAATTAAATGAATTTAACATTAAAATTAATTTAGAGAAATGTTCATTTTTTAAAAAAGAAATAAATTACCTTGGTCACACAATTTGCAAAGAAGGAATAAAACCTAACAACGAAAAAGTTGAAGCAATTTTAAATGCCCCGAGTCCAAAAAATATTAATGAATTGCAATCATATTTAGGTATGATGAATTATTATAGTAGCTTTATACCCAATTTATCAAGTAAATTACAAAATTTATATAACTTACTACGTAAAGACACAAATTTTTATTGGACACCAGAAATAGAAAATTGTTTTAGGAAATCAAAAAAGTTGCTTATAAGTAATAATTTGTTGGAACTATATGATCCAAATAAGCCAATAATATTGACTTGCGATGCGAGCCCTTATGGAGTTGGAGCCGTGTTAGCTCATTTGGTAAGCGGTGTTGAAAAACCAGTTGTTTTTGCGTCTAGCACATTATCTCCATCAGAGCGCAATTATTCTTAAATACACAGAGAAGCGCTTGCGGTTATGTTTGGAATTAAAAAATTCCATAAGTATATCTATGGCCATAAATTCACCTTGTGCAGTGATAATGAAGCACTGAAAGAAATTTTTAATCCAAACAGGGACACGTCGAGCATAATTGCTTCACGATTGCAGCGATGGGCTGTAATGCTGTCGATTTATGAATACGAATTCAAATATCGTCCGGCTAAGCAAAATGCACCTGCTGATGCTATGTCTCGTTTGCCATTAGAAACCGAAACACAGATAGAATCAATTAAAAACCTTTCCGATATAATGGAAATGCCAATAAGTGTTGAAAAGGTAAGAGCCTACACGGCTAGTGATGAAATTTTGTCCAAAGTAATGAAGTATGTAAAGAGCAACTGGCTAGTAAAAATACCATCGTATTTACAAATATGGTCTAATGTTCGCAAAAGTTTATCAACCGACAACGATTGTGTTTATTACAGAGACAGATTGGTTATACCTGAAAAATTACGTGAGGAAGTACTTTCAACATTACTAATAATAAGAAATTAAATAAAAATCTGGGTAATGTGGGGAGGGTGGGCGGTGCGGCCGTCAGTCGTGACAAAACTCCCGTGGATTGCTCTCTAAATACCTCTTCACCCACTCCCAATTTTCCCGCTATAATCTCTAGTAGCAATCTTCCATCTCCTTCCTCCACTATAAATAATCCTCTGTCAATTTTGGCTAATCCGCGGGTGGATGTTGCGATTGATAGCTCTGTGCCACCGGTTTCCCTGCAGGCATTACCAAGGTTAAAATCGATTTTTATTGCACGACTTCACTCCAACACTACCTCTGACAGCGTAAAAAATTTTATCAGACAAAATCAAATTATTCCTGCCGACGCCTTCGTTTCTTGCAGGAAACTCGGTAATAAACCAACTCATGCGTCTTTTAAAATAACAGTGGCATCTTCTCATGTTTCTGCCATTCTTAAATCTAAAGCATGGGTGGATAATATCTATATTTCAGAATTTAAATCGAAAAAAACTGATAAAACTGCACGTTCCAATTCAAAAAACTGAAACGGCTATCCCTTTACTATCAAAATGTAAGGGGTTTGCGTTCCAAGACGCAAGATATCTTTTTATCAACTCAGAATTTCTCTGAGGATATTATCGTGCTTACCGAAACTTGGTTAAACAACAGCTTTCTCAATATGGAACTTTTTGATAATAGTTTCCATGTTTTTAGAAGAGACAGACACTTGGAAGATCTTTCTTCTGTTGGTGGAGGCGTCTTAATAGCTATAAAAAATCATTTAACCAGTTCATTAGTTGAAATTTCCTGTGCATCTAATATTGAACTGTTATGTGTTAAGGTTACACAATGTAACTCTAATTTATACATTCTTAACACTTATGTTCCTCCAAATAGTAGCGCAGATGTCTACGAATGTCTTTTGATGGCCGTAGAATATATTATTAATGAACTAGACACTAATGACGACATTTTGTTGTTAGGTGACATTAATTTGCCTGACCTAAAATGGACTCATTCGGACGATGGTACATATTTTTATGCATCTTGTCCAAAAACTCGACAACAACAAATTTTTGTTGACGAAATACTTTCAAATTTACAACAAGTAAGTTGTATAACTAACTGCCATGGACGACAACTTGACTTAGTCTTGGCTACAAATAATAGCAATGTTGTTGTAAGAAATGCTATCCATGCTCTGTCTACGGTAGATTCCTATCATCCACCTTTGAGTATTGTGTACCAATCTGACAATGAAAATTTTACTAATGCATGTTCATCCATTAATATTTACGAATTCAATTTTAAGAAAGCTGACTTTTTAAAACTGAATGAAAATTTAAGAAATAAATTAGACGACTTACTCATTTTTTTTAATAACAATACATTTGATGATTGCATTAAATTTTTCTATGGTGAACTTTTTTCTGCCATAGCATTGTCGGTTCCATATACAAGGAGGTACGTTAATAATTCCTAGTACCCCTGGTATACAAAGGATTTGAAAAAAGTTCGCAATGGCCGTAATAGGGCATGGAATAAATACGTTTGTAGCCAGGACCGTAATGACCTTGTTGCTTATCAGCGACTGTTTCTTGAATTTAAAGATATGTCAGCTTTGGTTTATTCTGAATATTTGAATAAAATTAGGCTGAATATTCTTCATGACCCCAAGAATTTTTGGGGTTTTATTAATTCTAAAAAAAAATCTGACGGGTTTCCATCTGAGTTTAAAACAGTTGATGGGCTCACTAGCGACCCACAAGTTATAGCCGGGTTGTTTGCTAATTTGTTTAATGAATCGTTTTCTACGGATTTATTTAGCCCTGAAATCAACTATTTTGAATATATGGATAATGACCCTTTAGTTTCGGTTAATGAGATATCTTTCTCTCCTGACCTCATAGAGAAATATATTTCATCTGTTGATGATGACTTCAACTCCGGGCCGGATGGTATTCCTGCGACAGTTTTAGTAAACTGTAAATCTGTGCTGAGTCAGCCCCTCAGTATTTTATTTAATAGATCAATTCAAGAAAGCTATTTTCCTAAATTTTGGAAAAATGCATACATTAGCCCCATTTTCAAGAAAGGGTGTAAGAATGATGTTTCAAACTACAGGCCCGTGGCTAAGTTATCATCAATACCGAAAATTTTTGAACATATTATATACGATCAGGTTAAGGTGTGCTGTGGTGAAGTCATAACAACTCGTCAGCATGGTTTTGTTAATGGCAGATCTACAGTTTCTAACCTCCTTGATTTCACTTCTTTTGCATTAAGCTCTTTAGACTCTGGTGGGCAAGTTGACTGCATCTACACTGACTTCAGTAAAGCATTTGACAAATTACCACATAATTTGATTTTGTTTAAGTTAAAGAAACTTGGATTTCCCTTAAGTTTTGTCAGCTGGATTGAATCTTATTTATCTGATCGCTCGTATCAAATAAAATTTAGGAGAGTGTTTTCCTCCCCATTTAGCGCGACATCAGGTGTTCCACAAGGAAGCCACCTGGGGCCGCTCCTGTTCATTTTAGCAATTAATGACGTTACACATGTTATTAAAAACTCCCATCTGTTAGTATATGCAGATGACATGAAAATTTACAGGAACGTAAAGGGGGTTGGTGACACTATTCCACTTTAGTCTGACTTGAAATCCTTTGAAGTTTGGTGTTCTAAGAATAACTTACATTTTAATCCTGATAAATGCCAAGCTATGATTTTTACCAGGAAGAAAACTATTGTGGAATTTGATTATAAATTAAAAGATAAAAATATTTGTCGTGTCGATGTAGTCAAAGACCTAGGTATACATTTTGATACTAAGTTGACTTTTAATGAGCATATTAATCAAATTTGTAAAAAATCCTCATCTCTGCTTGGCTTTATTAAGAGGTGGGCAAAAGAATTTAATAGCCCTTTAGTAACGGTGACTTTATATAATACAATAGTGCGCCCTCACTTAGAGTACGCTAGCCAAGTATGGTCACCATTTTATAATATTCATATAAATAGAATTGAAAGAATTCAAAAAAATTTTATTCGTTTTGCTCTCAATGGCTTAAATTGGATTGACCCTTTAAGCCTTCCTCCTTATGAGGATCGTTTAAAGTTATTACATATGCAGTCTTTGAGCTCGCGTAGAAATATTGCGGATATACTTTATCTGCATCAACTTGTAACTGGGTCTCTTGCTGCACCAGAGCTTCTTAACTATATACATTTTAATAGTAATCGGAGGAGTACTCGTAACTCTTATCAGTTATTTTATCAACCGGTTAGTAGAACTAATTATATGGCTACAGCTCCTTTTAATCGCATGACAACTCTTATTAATAATTGCGAAGTTTATAACATTAGCTTGTCAAAAGGTCAACTCAAGCTTAGACTGAAAACTAACTGTAGCTAAATTTGTAGCTTAATGGTGGTGTGAATTTTTTTGTTTGTGTTGTCCGAGCCCCACAGCATGCTGGGTAAATTTTTTCTAACATTTATGCCTTGGACCACGTAAATTTATACATATAATTATTTTAATATCTATATGTCTATTTTTACATGGTGTGAGTGGGTATGTTGAGAAAGTGCGATAAAGCTAAGAAAAAATTATAAAATAAATAACAAATTAATGTGCATGATAATTTTTTCTATTCCATTTTTTATTGAATAAGCTTTTTACTTGGTATAAAGCTTCAATGCTAAATAGCTAAGAAGGCTATAATAGCTGTAGTAGCTAAACTCTATTATTATTATTATTATTACACGATGGAATAGTAAGGGTAAAAATGTTATCCCGAGGTTCAGTTTGGTGGCTTAAAATAGACAAGTTCATTGAAAAGTATATTTACAGTTGTTTTAGTTGTCAGTCTACAAAAAAAGTACCAAAAGAACAAATTATTAGTAAATGACCAAGATCCGAACGACCTTTTGAAAGAGTACACTTAGATTTTTTTCACTTTGAAACAAAAACGTATTACATTTATATTGATTCATTTAGTAAATATATAATTATAAAACATGTGTTAAAAACTGATGCTTCGAGTTTATGTAGTAGTCTACTATCAGTTTTTACAATTTTCGGCTATCCAACTGAAATTGTATCAGATAATGGCCCTCCATTCTCTTCATTTCAATTCGAAGAATTTGCGAAAATATACAATATTATTTTAAAGAAATCACCTGCATATCACCCACAAAGCAATGGCTTAGCCGAACGAGGGGTACAAACTATAAAAAATAGTTTAAAAAAATATTTAATTGATGAAACCTTAAAATCTCTTTCGATTCAAACAAAATTAAATAAAATTTTAATGTGCTACAATAACACACCGAGCACAACAACGAATCGCAGTCCAGCTAGCATGATATTTTCTTTTACTCCAAGAACATTAATTAATTCTATGTCTAAAGAAGTTTCAGTCAAATTGCCTATGAATAAATCAATTTAACCAAAAGGTAAAAATAAGATATTAAAAAAGGGTGAATCATTTTTTAAAAAAGGTGAAAAAGTATTGTATATAAACCATTTTAAAGATGTTATAAAATGGATACCTGCAACTGTATATCGAGAAATTAGTCCAAAAACATATTTGATAAATATTAATAATTCCATAAGATTTGTGCATAGAAATCAATTAAGATATTCAAATTTAGAAGATAAATACCATTCCTTTATATCATTAGAGATTAATAAAGATATGAAAGCTTCTGTTAAAAATAGTAAGAACAATAACAATACAAATGTTAGTACAAAAAAATTACAAAAAAAGAAAAAGTACAAAAAAGTTTTACATGAATCAATTACACTTAGAAGATCAAAACGAATTAAAAATAAACCTAATAAACTCACTTATAAATGAACATGTCAAATATTAAACATTGAATTTACTAATAAGAAGAGAAAAGATTGTAATTTATAAAATTTTGGATTAATACTTACATCATTTAACTATATTTTTATTTAAGCATAAATTACTTGTATATGTTTATTTTTTGGATTGTAAACATTATTTAAAAAAGGGGAACATTTAATGTATTACATGATGTCTAAAAGTTTATTTGCATCACTCTAATTCCCTACAGTTAATTTGTTATATATACATACATACATATATATATATATTCTTATATACTTAAATAACTGAACATGAATTATGTAAACACCGGTTGATGGTCATGCAATAATTTTGTGCGATCAGTTCTTGTACAGCTTCATTAGTGTTAAGATCAATAAATAGTGAACAAGTAAAACCTAGTTTGATTTAAAGATAGAAGAGACTGATAGATAGATAGTGGAGACTGAACTGACCGACTGTAGCGCCAAAGATGCCTTCTCTTCTGACCTTCGCGTTAAAATCGCCGAGGACTATTTTTACATCGTGTGTCGGACAACGGTCATACACGTCCTCTAGGCTCGCGTAGAAATCATCCTTGGTGGCATCGTCCTTTTCCTCCGTCGGGGCGTGCGCGCAAATTAGGCTTATGTTGAAGAATTTTGCCTTGATACGGATAGTAGACAACCTTTCGTTTATTGGCGTGAACCGGGAAACTAGGTGGCGTAATTTTCGACATGCAACGAATCCGCAACCAAATTCGCGCCTCTCCGCATGGCCGCTGTACTAGATATCACAGTTCGTCCGTTTAGAGCAGCCTTGTCCTTTCCATCCTGGATGGCGGTGATGTCAGCCTTTACTTTTACGAGGGCTTCCGCCAGTTGCATAGTTGCACCTTCCCTATGGAGGGTCCGGACATTCCAGGTGCATATCCGTAAATCATTGTCCGTTTTTCGTTTGCAGTGGTCGTCATCGTAGTGGGGGCTATTATCCGAGGCTGATTTGGTTTTCATTGGAAATGATGATAATGTGTGGTGGGACCCAAACCCTACGCACACATTCCAAGTTTTGAGTCTAGGAGAGACTCGCATTCTCACAACTAGCTCACCCCAGGACGGGTGTCCAAGGGATCTCCAGAGGATACTTGGCCAAAAAGGCCGGAAGTTTGTGAGCTGCTTGAACTACTTGCAAAAGAATCATCCCTGGCCACTCCCAGGTGAGTGGCGATCAGGAACTTTACCCACTTACGTGGACTTCTACAAGCTACAAGAAAATAAAACTAGCCATAAGAAAAACTATAAGAAAATGCAAAAAATATATTGAATTAATAAATCCAAGTCCAAGTAAATTTCAGAAAAAATTAACTAAAAATCCAAGAAAAAATAAAAGGAAATACATACATGAATGAGTTTCAAAAGAAAATTTGTGTTTATTGTATCTCCTTTGAAATTTTAATGCAATTTACATTGAAGTCAAATTCCGATACTGACGTAGCAAGTGCAAATGCAACGTAGCTTTTTCGCTATTGATCAGTCGTCACGATGTTCAAATAGAGGACTTAAATTTTTATCAATCAGCATTAAAAGTAGAAAATTTTTCTATTAGGTACACATAAAGAATATTTTGCAGGTTGATTGCTTTGTATGTAAAAAAGACAAGTGTTTCAATATTGGAATAATATCCTAGTGGGTAACGCGCTTGCCTTGTACCCAACCGATCTATGTTTGAATCCCAGTCCGGCATTCTTTTTTTTTAATTTTCTAACGACTGACAAAATTTCAGCAAATTTGAAGGAAAAATAAAGATAAGGTGATAGGTACTATATTTATTAATTTTTATAATTTATTCAATCCCGATGCTCAAATTTTTAACATAAATAATAAAATGAAATTATTAAATTGAACAACAAAGACCCAAGTTCAAATTGCATTTCATTTTATTATAAATGATGACGAAACTCAATTTGAACAAAAAAGGCCTGCGTTCAAATCTCAGCTAAGGTATTGATATTTTTTTATTTGAAAATATTCCAAACGCCAATTTAGGTATTTTTTTTTTTTCATAGAAAGATGAACAAACCAAAAAAGACATACAGTAAATCCCTCTTAACCCTTTCATTCCTGGTGTACAATATATTGTACACATTTTTAAAAAATTTTCTAAAAAAATTCTGTTAACTTCAAAAGCTGAGATTCCCCCAATTCGTTTGAAATTCACACAGTTCAGTTCGTAGTGTTATGGAGTGAGGTCGAGGATTTTTTTTCTTAAATGACTTGTACGCAAAATATATTACAAAAATAGTGCAAGGTGAATGTTAGTGGTTCATAACAATTTTTTTCATAAAAAACATACATAAATTGATAAGATTATTTGGCTGGGTTAATAATAAGAACATAGGTAAGTGCAACATATGATACCAAAGTGGTGTACAATATATTGTTCATGAGTACTCAGTGAACATACAGATTAAAATGTTTCAGGCATATTTATTTTGTAATCCTTGGATTTTCATGCTTGCAATTTAAATTTGCTGAGAAATTTTATTTCCGTTTTAATTTGTGAACTATTTAAAGGTGTTTTTGGTTTTAATATCATGGGTAACTTAAGTTTCTAAAATTTTTATGGCTTTATATGGAGAAAAATTTTAAATGAGGATCAGTAGTATGATTTGTTGGAAAACATGTCTGATGCTGGGGATCAAAGAGGGATGCCGTGGTATTGAACTAATCAGCAGGAATGAAAAAGTCATTTTTGGGTAAGAATTTTTCAAACGGGCCACTTCTCAACCGCATGTGCTATTTTTTCACAAAACTTTGTTATTTAGATAGTGGTATATGCTAGAAATCGAACTGTGATATTATTTTATTTTTATTATTTTTTTTGTTGTTGTTATAGGCAATTGAAATTCGGGTACCAAATTTTTTCAAAAACTCATAACTTTTGAACGAGTTCGACGATTTTTATAAATTTAACGGTGCTCGATTTGTATTGAATTAGAGTACAAGTGAAATTGTTTTCAATTTTAAGTGATGTTTTTTTCAGTGTTTAAAGTACGTTTATTTATTAAAAGTTAATAAAAAACAGCTTTCCCTCTCCGATTGAAAACCAAAAAAAAATATACAAATGTAACAAACATTAAGGTACAATATTCCGTTGAAAAAAAAAATGGATCGCCCTTGACATAATTTTTATTAATATATTTGTAACTCTGTATTCTTTAAATTTTGTTAATTTTTCTACAGCAGAAATAGGGTTTGAACAACAAAATAGTTCGTTACAGCTATGTGACAGCGGAATATTGTCGAACAAGCTCTTGTAAAAGAGGACAAAGTAAATCGAACTGACATTAACTATCCGGGGATGAATGGGGTGCATTTTTAGAGGTCGAACACAGTTTTACATTATTTCTGGCTAAGCTGTGCATCCTATCAAAAAAAGTTTCATGCAAAAAATGTAGGAAATAAGAAGATCTACAAATTTTATCCTGATCATTTTCACCTTAGCCTCAAAATTTTTTGAAAAAATGGCTGAAAACCGGTTTTTTTTGTTTTTAACTTTTTTTTTTGACAAAAAAGTTTCTATGAAGCTGAAACTTGAGCAAAAGATACTTTTTAGTACTACACAAAGACGGTAATTTTTTCAGACAGAAATATTTGGAGGTTGTTGTTAAATTTAAATTTTAAACCAAAAAAACCGAAATTTTTAACTGCGGTTCCTCTTAAACCTACACCTCCTAAGAAGTTTTTTTTTGGTTCACTTACTTGCTGTTATGTCTACTTTAGATAAATAGTAAAAAAAGGTATACTACAATGGAAAAAATGACCGAAAAGTTGAAAAATCGAGGGTTTCTTATAAAAAAAATTTTTTGGGCAACAAAATGATACAGTCGCAGTAATAAAAAAAATAATTTTTCCAATTTAAAACTTGAGCTAAACGAGGTTGTCTTATACATGTCAAATTTGTCAAAGAAAAAAATTAAAAACCAAAAAACCGGTTTGCAGCCATTTTTTCAAAAAATTTTGAGGTTAAGGTGAAAATGATCAGGACAAAAGTTGTAGATCTTCTTATTTCTTACAACTTTTGCATTAAACTTTTTTTTGATAAGATGCACAGTTTAGCCAGAAATAATGTCAAACTGTGTTCGACCTCTAAAAATGCACCCCATTCAACCCCGGATAGTTAATGTCAGTTCGATTTATTTTGTTCTCTTTTACAAGAGCTTTTTCGACAATATTCCGCTGTCAGATTGCTGTAACGAACTATTTTGTTGTTCAAACCCTATTTCTGCTGAACAATTATGTAGAAAAATAAACAAAATTTAAAGAATACAGAGTTTCAAATATATCAATAAAAATTACGTCAAGGGCGATCCATTTTTTTTCTCAACGGAATATTGTACCCTAATGTTCGTTACATTTATATATTTTTTTTTTTGGTTTTCAATCGGACAGGGAAGGCTGTTTTTTATTTACTTTTAATAATTAAACGTATTTTAAACACTGAAAAAAACATTACTTAAGATTGAAAAAAATTTCACTTATACTCCAGTTCAATACAAATCGAGCACCGTTAAACTTATAAAAATCGTCGAACTCCTTCGAAAGATATAAGTTCTTGAAACAATTTTGTCCCCGAATTTCAATTGCCTGTAGCAACAACAAAAATAAATAATAAAATAATATCACAGTTCGATTTCTAACACATACCACTATTTAATAATAAAGTTTTGTGAAAAAATTAGCACATGCGGTTGAGAAGTGGCCCGTTTGAAAAATTCTTACCCTATTATAAAATGGTATGACAACAAACCAGCATACTTAGCTTTGAACTACGTTGACATTGGAAGAGCAGATTCATAAAAACGGTACCCTAAAGAAGAGAATAAGTATATAAATGTGCATCGTTAAGAGGTAGCTTTATAGGTGGGGTTGATCTTCTTGATCAAAGACTGCAATATTACCGCATATATTTGACATCAAAAAAGTGGAAATTATGAGTAATTATGCATTTTTTCGATATGTCTATAATTTCCGCTTGGCACCATGATGAGCATGATTGCAAAGTGAATGGTGTACCATTATATATATTACCTGATTCAACGACCAAAAGAACTGCAGGGAGGTACAGCTAACAAATAAGTGGAAGCGAAATTCAGTTTCAAAGGATGTTTGTTACGATCAGATAGATCATCTTGCATATTTTTCTAATGACAAAACAGGTGTCGGTATGAGAACTGCAATCAACTTACCTTAGCCTTTTGCCTTAATTATAACGCATTTTTTGCATGAATCGGGGTTCAAATTGCTTTTATAAGTTCCATACATCTCAATAAAAGTTTTATTTTATTTTAAAAAAGTACTAATATTTTTAAAGAACAGTGATTTTTGAAGTTTTCTATTAAATAAAACCTGATATTTATTGAATCATAACTCTAAATTTCCAATTATTCAGACATTTGTGCTTAAAACGGATTGTTTCCATAGAAAAAAATTATATAAGAGCAAAGTTACATACTGGCAATGGTATTACCGTTTAGTCCTGTTGTACAATATATTGTACCTCCCCTAAAATCCAGGGAGGAAGAGGTAAAAATTTTAAAAATAGTTTTTTTTTTATATATTTGGTATATAAAGTGTGAGTTATAGCTCAAAAAAATTATTCTGCCACTAGATTCGCTTTATTTAGTACTTATACGTTGGACGTAGCGTTTGTATGTATGTACCTAAATATCGTTACCTTAATATAGAAAGGCCCTAACTAACATTTTTTCAAAATCGAGTTTTTTCAATATTTTGGTAGGTTACCCATTGATACACCATTGATAAAAAAATTGTGTGTGTTACGCAGGGCCGTGTCTTGGTGTGTACGGCAACCCCCCACCCCCCCCCCCCCCCTGGGAAAATTTATTTAATAGCAAAAAAAAAAAAGTCATTAATATGACTTTGGACTATGGCTAATGAATTTTTAGTAAATTTTTATATACTACTTTTACTCTAACCCAGGGACGCACACAAAAATTTGTTCGCGAGCTGGCGGCTACAACAACATCAATTTAGGTAAAAAAATTAGAAATATTTTGCAAAAAAATTCCTAGTATTGACGAAAATTTTGAAATAGCGGCGGCAAGCTAATTGCATGTAAACAAAAACAAAAATCTCAAGGTGAAGGAGCAAATGAATTGAAAGCAAAATCACACAAACAATAAAGTGCGTTGAAGAAAAAATTACAGGAACAAAATACATGTGGTGATTGCGGACCAAAATGATTTTGCTCGAATAACGGAAAGAGCTCGAGATGAGCTCAATATTTTTTGTTATTGTTGTAAGAGCTATTTGAGCTATGGGATCCGCATCCATGCTCTAACCTATGTTAAGAACGAAAGTATAAAAGGCGTCCACTGCTACATTCTAACACCACATTACACATGTTCCTAGCAAGTCGTTGATGAAAGATAGTTTGTGTGACCTTTTCCACAGTTTCTCTACAATAAGCTCGAGTAACCCTTTCGTTTTTCGGTGACCCTAATATTTGATTTTCCCCTCTAAATGCCAAACCTATTTCGCTGATAAAGCTACAGCACTAATTAATCTCCTGAGAACTTCTTGCCAGTGTTTTGCTTGATCTTCTGCTTGTTGTATCTGTTCTTGATTAATACGCCCAACTTCTTCAGAGAGTGCTGCAAAATCAATTACAGTTTTTATGTGGATTTAGAGATATGACGGTTTTTTTGAAAATTTGGTCGATTTCATAATCCGTCATACGACGTGATTTGGCAACGGCTTTTTTATCCTTCTTTTCTCTAGCTCTCACCATTTTTCGCTTGGTGCTTCCATCTTTCAAGTTCTCTTTCTTTTTATGACGGTTAGTGAAATGGCGGGGCAAACTTAAAAAATTTAACACGCACTTACGTTTTAACTTTGTATTAATGTTTTAATTAATGTAAGTTTGATACAGTTTTAGCTAGTTCAGTTTTAATTTTATTATATTTTAAATAATTTTTAGTTCAATTTTGCAGCTGCTCAAATTAAAGTGGTAGTGGTGACGCGAACTATCAAAACAGAAAACGATGCCAGAGTTAACAGCGTATGCAAATATGAAACGATATGCAATAAAGTGCTTGTACACGCCTGCGATATTGAAGCAGTTTGCGAGAAATGTTTTAGAACAAATTTTTTTGTGGCGCAGGCTCCCTTGTGGCGTGGGCCCCTAGGCTGCAGCCTATACAGCCTATGCTTAAACGCGGTCCTGGTGTTACGATTGAAAATAAAGCAATTACAAGCAAATAAAAAAACCGATAACTCACTTTAATACTTTTGTTAATAATTTTTATTAAGTTATTTGGTTCTCCTGTAAAGTAAAATAAATGGTGAATATGTTCTTTCTATATTAAGGTAACGATATGTATATATGTATATCTATGAGATCATTCGAAAAAAGGAACAAAAAATTAAACGAAGAAGTACATATCTAAACGTATGAAAAAGTCAGAGATTTTTTTTTTTCTTTCACGTTTTGAAATTTTTTCCCCCCTTTGAATAAAAGGCACTTAAAAGGGAAAGAACATGTATAAAATCATAATTGAGACACAAAAATTTAGAGTACTTAAGCGAGTGAGGTACTTAAAAGGAGAAATTTGTATGAGATTAGGTGTGAAAACATAGAGTCCCAAAAAAAGTGGGTACTTAAGCGGGATGTGCACTTAAGCGGGGAGGCACTTAAGCGGGATCCACTGTATTTAATATTTGTTTTATATGTATGTTAAATAATTTCAATTTCTATTAAATAAATATGAATTCATTGCATATAAAACTAGATTTGTACATATACACAAAAACGCATACAAAATACGATCCTTTGTAAAATCCAATGTGAACAAAGATAGAAATGAGTTCGCCAATTTTATTTTCGCCTCCTTTTTCAAACAGAATAAATATATTTACTCTCTTGCATGTGGACTGTAATTTTTCTCCTTGATATAATAATCATACCAGGGATGATATTGGCATATTTGTAAAAGGGCCAAAATTCGAAGTCAAATAGGGCTTTTTTGACATAAATAGGGCTTCTGTAAGTCAAATCGTATATAATCATTTATATTATAACCAAATTTTTTCTTTTTATAAAATTTAATTGTAAACATAAATTTTACACATGAACTTTTAAGTTTTAGATTTTTTTGTATATATTGCTCATTTTCTTCAATAACGTTCAAACCCAAAAACGTAAAAATTCAGTTAAAATGCTTGCCTTGAAATATCTGATTTTTTGATTAATGATGTTATAATAATAATAGAGTTAAGCTACTACAGCTATTATAGCCTTCTTAGCTATTAAGCATTGAAACTTTATACCAAGTAAAAAGCTTATTCAATAAATAATGGAATAGAAAAAATTATCATGCACATTAATTTGTTATTTATTTTATAATTTTTTCTTAGCTTTATCGCACTTTCTCAACATACCCACTCACACCATGTAAACATAGACATATATATATTAAAATAATTATATGTATAAATTTACGTGGTCCAAGGCATAAATGTTAGAAAAAATTTACCCAGCATGCTGTGGGGCTCGGACAACACAAACAAAAAAATACACACCACCATTAAGCTACAAATTTAGCTACAGTTAGTTTTCAGTCAAAGCTTGAGTTGACCTTTTGACAAGCTATAGCTAGAGCTGTAGCCAAATAATTAGTTCTACTAACCGGTTGGTAAAATAGCTGATAGGAGTTACGAGTACTCCTCCGATTAGTATTAAAATGTATGTAGTTAAGAAGCTCTGGTGAAGCAAGAGACCTATTTACAAGTTGATGCAGATAAAGTATATCCGCAATATTTCTACGGGAGCTCGAAGACTGCATATGTAATAACTTTAAACGATCCTCATAAGGAGGAAGGCTTAAAGGGTCAATCCAATTTACGCCATTGAGAGCAAAACGAATAAAATTTTTTGAATTCTCTCAATTCTATTTATATGAATATTATAAAAAGGTGACCATACTTGGCTGGCATACTCTAAGTGAGGACGCACTATTGTATTATTTAAAGTCACCGTTACTAAAGGGCTATTAAATTCTTTTGCCCACCTCTTAATAAAGTCAAGCAAAGGTGAGGATTTTTTACAAATTTGATTAATATGCTCATTAAAAGTCAACTTAGTATCAAAATGTATACCTTGGTCTTTGACTACATCGACACGACAAATATTTTTATCTTTTAACTTATAATCAAATTCCACAATAGTTTTCTTCCTGGTAAAAATCATAGCTTGGCATTTATCAGAATTGAGATGTAAGTTATTCTTAGAACACCAAGCTTCAAAGGATTTCAAGTCAGACTGAAGTGGAATAGTGTCACCAACCCCTTTTACGTTCCTGTAAATTTTCATGTCATCTGCGTATCGACCCCTGTGCGCGAAATTATCGTATGTGCCAAAAACCAAATTTTACAGGAGAGGGTTTTTTCTACTTTTCTGTGCTTTGGTTGGCAATATCAATACCAAATTTTCCATGTGCTTAGATAATTAACTTTTATAACAAAACTCAGAATTTTTCCTGCGGAAAAATGTACATTTTCCGAGAAAAACATATTTTTTGGCACATACGATAGTTTTGCTCACAACGTTTCGTAGGTGTGCTTGCAGCAAATGGCACTTACGATAAGGCTTATGATACAACATTTGTAGCTTAAAAGTAAAATTAAAGTTTTTTATGGTTTTTTTTAGTGGAATTTTCAGAATATCCATAGATGGTAGAGCTGGGAAAAATTGTTAAAAAAACATCGATGTTTTCGATGTTTTTTGGTAACAAAATCGATTATCATCGATAAAATCGGAATTCTCCCCTCCTAGGGCTGGGGAAAAATCAATTAAAATCGATGTTCATCGATTTTTTTGACATAGCTTACTATCGATTAATTTTGAACCCTAATTTCGATTTCGATTTTAATCGTTAGGGTTCAAAATTAATCGATAGTAAGCTATGTCAAAAAAAAATCGATGAACATCGATTTTAGCCCTAATAGATGGGTTAAATTGATTTGGGTTTTTTTTGAATGAAGCTATGCGAAGTTTATTTGAGTCTAGTTTAATTTTGTTCGGTAGTAAAAAATCTGCAAGTGACTTCCATTTCTTAAACTCAGAGTGACCTATTTTAATGCGGTCATATCCCAATGGGTTAGTGCGTGCATTGCGAATAATTGTGGGCCATTCACTGGGCGCCCAAATCGTACGATTTCGTACAAAAGATTTAATTGTGCTATACGCAGAATCAACTGGTATGACCGGGAAGTAAATATGTAATTTTAATTTTTTCAATGAAGTTTGAAGAATTTGAAAAATGTGCCAGCATAGCTAATACGGTCTTGTTGCGGTTTTGACCAACATAACTGTAGCAATATAGACTTATGTCATTAGCTGTCTGTCTTTGATCTAAGATTATTAGATATTTATAACGGGCAGTGCAAATTTCATTGCATCCTCGCTTACCATCCCGCTTATCCCACAAACAACAATAGCTATTTCTACTGCCATTTTCATAAACGCTAAAATTATAATAGGCGTACTCAAAAAAACTGCTTATCTGTACATAAGTAACGGTAAAGCATGATACGAAAGACTACATAACGCGAGCAATAGTTACGCTTCACATTCTACTTCTAATTTAAAAAAAAAGTCGTGAATATAATAATAACAATTAAGCACAAAATATTTTTGTATGGCACATACGATAATTTCGCGCACAAGCAAAAGATCTAGTGTGACATACGATAAAATATACAGTCAATTTTTGGCGTAACTATAAGAATTTCAGCTACAATATTTTATCAGGTGATGCGTAGTGGGGTATAGA
Source organism: Tricholauxania praeusta (assembly GCA_949775025.1). Classification (NCBI taxonomy): domain Eukaryota; kingdom Metazoa; phylum Arthropoda; class Insecta; order Diptera; family Lauxaniidae; genus Tricholauxania; species Tricholauxania praeusta. Next base: position 6,637,787 of record OX459032.1, on the reverse strand, counting down.
TTAAATTTGCATCAAAAAGTCATTTTCGAAAAAATGGCACATACGATATTTTCGCGCACAGGGGTCGATATACTAACAGATTGGAGTTTTTAATAGCATGTGTAACGTCATTAATTGTTAAAATGAACAGGAGCAGCCCCAGGTGGCCACAGCATACCTTAACCTGATCGTATATAATATGTTCAAAAATTTTCGGTATTGATGATAACTTAGCCACGGGCCTGTAGTTTGAAACATCATTTTTACACCCTTTCATGAAAATGGGGCTAATGTATGAATTTTTCCAAAATTTAGGAAAATAGCTTTCTTGAATTTTTAATAATATATATAATAATTAAAATACTGAGGGGCTGACTCAGCACAGAGTTACAGTTTACTAAAACTGTTGCAGGAATACCATCCGGCCCGGAGTTGAAGTCGTCATCAACAGATGAAATACATTTCTCTATTAGGTCAGGAGAGAAAGATTTCTCATTAACCGAAACTCAAGGGTCGTTATCCATATATTCAAAATGGTTGATTTCAGGGCTAAATAAATCCGTAGAAAACGATTCATTAAACAAATTAGCAAACAACCCGGTTATAACTTGTGGGTCGCTAGTGAGCCCATCAACTGTTTTAAACTCAGATGGGAACCCGTCAGATTTTTTTTTAGAATTAATAAAACCCCAAAAATTCTTGGGGTCATGAAGAATATTCAGAATAATTTTATTCAAATATTCAGAATAAACCAAAGCTGACATATCTTTAAATTCAAGAAACAGTCGCTGATAAGCAACAAGGTCATTACGGTCCTGGCTACAAACGTATTTATTCCATGCCCTATTACGGCCATTGCGAACTTTTTTCAAATCCTTTGTATACCAGTGGTACGAGGAAATAGTAACGTACTCCCTTGTATATGGAACCAACAATGCTATGGCAGAAAAAAGTTCACCATAGAAAAATTTAATGCAATCATCAAATGCATTGTTATTAAAAAAATGAGTAAGTCGTCTTATTTATTTCTTAAATTTTCATTCAATTTTAAAAAGTCAGCTTGCTTAAAATTGAATTCGTAAATATTAATGGGATGAACATGCATTAGTCAAATTTTCATTGTCAGATTGGTACACAATACTCAAAGGTGGATGATAGGAATCTACCGTAGACAGAGCATGGATAGCATTTCTTACAACAACATTGCTACTATTTGTAGCCAAGACTAAGTCAAGTTGTCGTCCGTGGCAATTAGTTATACAACTTACTTGTTGTTAATTTGAAGGTATTTCGTCAACAAAAATTTGTTGTTGTCGAGTTTTTGGACAAGATGCATTAAAATATGTACCATCGTCCGAAGGAGTCCATTTTAGGTCAGGCAGAATAAAGTCACCTAACAACAAAATGTCGTCATTAGTGTCTAGTTCATTACTAATATATTCTACGGCCATCGAAAGACATTCAAGAGCGTGAAGTTAAATTCCGAATTTAACTAGCAAAGACACAAACAATCTGACTTAACAGAGCTTTAACAGAGCTCTAACAGAGAAATGTTAACTTGACGCTGAAGGAGATTCAGATCGGGTCACTTTAAAATTGTCCAATCTTTCAAAATTTTTCAGGGTGCACATATAACTATATGTGGACTCAACAGAAAATGAAACTATGTTTCCAAAGGTAAAAAATGTTGATGCAGTTTCTATCGTTAAGTACATAATTTGGTTATGTGAAACTTCCAATTATTATTGTGAAAACCTAACATGGTCATCTGGTCACTGACCGATATTTTTTGACTGTGCTCCAACCGCACTAAATGGGTTATACAGAACACGAAATCACCTTTAAGACGACATATCACTTTAGTGCCGCTTCTGAATTTGAGCATATAAAGTTCTATGTCAAAATGTGTTATTTTTTTGGTGTAAGCCTAACATGGTCATCGGGTCACTGGATAATAATCAAAAATTAATAAAAAAAAAATATTAGATATTGGTTTTAAGTAGGACGGTGCCACGCCTCTAATAGGAAAATAAGTTTTCAAAGCTAAACTAAAGGACAGATTAGATCCTAGTCAAATTCGAATAAAATCGGTCGATTAGCTTAGCAGTGAAAACGTTTTTTCGTATTAGAGGCGTGGAGGATGGGGCCGCTTGTAGAAGTCCACGTAAGTGGGGAAAGTCCTGATCGCCACTCACTTGGGAGTGGCCAGAACTGATGATGAATACGTAGCGGTCATCGAAACTAGTATAAGCTGCTGGTTTGCCCAAAAGAAATGATTTGTTTCTTTTTATGCATTTTGCGCTGTAAATTTTTTTGTGTTTTTCTCGCACTAACAGTACTGAACAGAAGGCTCAGTAAAAAATAATTAAAAATTATGAACTGTTCTATAAACACAAACAAAAAAATTACCTTCGGTGAGCTTGCCGATTTTACATATTAGCACTTGCACCTTCGTTCGTATCGCCAAATAAGCTTTCAATAGAGCGCTAGTCAAGAAATGTGTGATATCAAAAAGATTACAAGAACAATTGCATATGAAGAAGGAAATGTAGTTTTTGGCGCACTATGTTTATATTTGTTGCGATGATTCTTAAATAATCAACGCAAGAAGTATGATATAGTATGCTAGTAGACTATTAAATTTCGGCGAACAAAGCTTACTAAACTTACGATGAACATTATAAAAAATTTTTTAAAAATGAAAAGCAAACTATTAAAAATATTTTAAATTATTTAAAACAAACAGAAAAAACTTTCACGAACAAAGAACATTTATTTATATTGCCGCTGCCCGATTACTAACGAATAAGCTTTGTTAATATCGTCAACATCTTCTTTTGCGTTCATTGCATGTTTTATGTTTTGTTGTATTCTTAGACTTTCCAGCGTATATCTTCTTTTAAATCGTCTCTCCTTGTCTAAAATATTAACTTCATCGAAGTTGTGTTGATTTTCAATCATATGTCATATGACGATAAGTGATTGTCGTTTCAAAAAAGATAATATTAAAGAAATTATTAAAATCCTGACAATGAATGATTACCCGAGACAATTAATTTATAAATTAATTCACAAACATAATAATAATAATCAAACAAATAATATACCTGGTAACCCTAAACAATATTTCGGTATATCTTACATACCTAATCTTACAGACAGTACTAACATGAAAACGTTAACAGAAGACGAAAATGTTGTTTTTGCTCATAAGCCGAATCTCACATTAAATTCAATTTTCACGAACAAGAAAGACAAAATAACAAAGGAAAATGAAAGCAATGTTGTCTACGAAATAAAATGTAAAGGCAACGACAAGGAGAGCTGCACACTAACATACGTGGGGACAACAAAGAGAAAATTAGAGACAAGAATTCGTGAACACAAAGCCGATGTTAACAGAGGGAGAACAAAAACTGCATTGGCACAACATATGATTGAAAATCAACACAACTTCGATGAAGTTAATATTTTAGACAAGGAGAGACGATTTAAAAGAAGATATATGCTGGAAAGTCTAAGAATACAACAAAACATAAAACATGCAATGAACGCAAAAGAAGATGTTGACGATATTAACAAAGCTTATTCGTTAGTAATCGGGCAGCGGCAATATAAATAAATGTTCTTTGTTCGTGAAAGTTTTTTCTGTTTGTTTTAAATAATTTAAAATATTTTTAATAGTTTGCTTTTCATATTTAAAAAATTTTTTATAATGTTCATCGTAAGTTTATTAGTTTTGTTTTTAATTTTTTCTAAGATAATTATATGAATGTTTTTTGTTCGTAGTGATTTCGATAAATAAAATTACCCCTGAAGAAGTGGAGAACTATCCACGAAACGTTGGGAAAAAATTATTGGTGAAACTGATGGTTTTATTATAAAATAATTTAAAATACGACCTTAAGCCCAAATAACTAATAATTAAAATAAATTATACTTTGGTCGAATTCAACAAATTTGCATAAAGCTTACTGATGATGATGACGTAGCGGTCATCGAAACTAGTATAAGCTGCTGGTTTGCCCAAAAGAAATGATTTGTTTCTTTTTATGCATTTTGCGCTGTAAATTTTTTTGTGTTTTTCTCGCACTAACAGTACTGAATAGAAGGCTCAGTAAAAAATAATTAAAAATTATGAACTGTTCTATAAACACAAACAAAAGATTTTTTTTGCGTTTTAGTAAATTTGCTGTTTTTCGTTGTTTTGCTTTTTCGTTTTTCATATGAATTGTACTAGGAAACAAAGTGGATGCGCCGTTCGCAGGTTTGATCTAGGAAGCTGAAATTTTGGATTCTATAATATAGCCACATAGGACCGAAAATTTAAAAAAAAAAAAAAAAAAAAATACCTCCTTCGGGTACAATGGTACAATTATTTTTATTATGTAATTCTTAAACTTAAACTTTTGTCTAGAATATATACTTTGATGTACTATAAAAGGCTAAGCCTTATTGTACTTTGAATTTTTAAATAAATAAAATAAAAATAAAATAAATTCCTAAAGCTATAATATAGGAAAAAATAAATAAAATCCCTCTCCTAAATTTTGAAAAAAAACACCCTAATGTAATTTATTTTTTACATATTTTTTACAATGTGTTATGTGAACTTTCAAGTATTTTTAGTTATTTTTTTTTAATGAAATATGTTAACTTGTTTATGTTAAATAAAACAAAATATGATAAAAAATATGGCCCTTTTTATTCCATTTTAGTCCTTTTTCTATAAGATTTTGGTCCCAAAAAATATTTTGGTGTGGCAACCGTGCTAGAGATTATAGCGGGGAAATTGAGAGTGGGTGAAGAGGTATTTAGAGAGCAATCTACGGGAGTCACGTACTGTCACGACTGACGGCCGCACCGCCCACGCTCCCCACATTACCCAGATTTTTATTTAATTTCTTATTCTTATGTTATTGAAGAAAATAAGCGATATACCATATTAAAAAACTAACTATGGTGAGATAAATTTTTAGAAACTTCTTCAAAAGGAAATGCAGAAACAAACGATATTGTAGCGAAATTTGGTGTATGCTAGAAAAACTCTTGAAATAAAAACCAACAAAAGAAACTAAACGATACTAGCACCATCTAGCGCAAATAATAAACCAAACAGACGCTGCAGTACACTATCAAAGTCGACAACCGAGAGAAATTATCGCCGTCGTACAACGTACAACGCCATCTAATAATAGCAACATTCTGGATAATTGTAAATTCAACGTCGTACAACGCCATCTAATAATAGCAACATTCTGGATAATTGTTAGCTCAACGTCAGTGCGCCATGCTGGTGAATTATGGATTATGGTAGAATACACGCCACTTAGAAGCACTGGTAAATTATGGATTATGGTAGAATACACGCCATTATTCGAGAAAGTGATGCCTGTAGTATAAAAGGGTGTCATTTGAGTTTTCGGACACAGTTGTATCTAAACAGTGAAGTAGAACACTTGAATTGAAGCAATAAAGTGAATACAGTGTGATCCGTAGTAAAGTAAAACAGTTTTCTATACAGTGTTAAGTTAATATTAGAATTTGAACGTTAATAAAATAAACCATTTTATAACTAAATAAGTTTGTGTGTTTTTAATTGTTCCACAATCCAGTGATCGAACTCAGAAAAGTGTGAGCGATCGAAATTATCGTCAAAGAGACAGAAATTTCGTAACATTTGGTGTCAGAAGTGGGATTGTGTAAAAAGAATTAACAATCAATTAAAATGGTTAAGTTTGAAGATCTGAAAATGAATCAACTGAAGAAGGAGTTGCAGCAGCTGACTCTGCAATCTATTGGTGGAAAGGTGGAGTTACAGAAACGCTTACGGCAGGCTCTTGAGGCTCAAGGTGTAAACCTGGAAGAGCATGAATTTTATAGTGATGTATCAGAATCAGCAGCGAAAGTGGAAGAAGCTTCTGGACCGGCGGCAAGTGATGACAAGCAATAGCCAGGCCATTCGGGAAGAAATTGGTCACAGCTTAAGTCAAAATGCACTAAAGATGAATAGAAATATCCAGGCCGTTCAGGAAAAAAATAGACCAGAAGTTAAATCAAAATGCACTACAAATGAATAGCAATATCCAGGCCGTTCGGGAAGAAATTGATCAGAGCTTAAGTCAGAACGCGCTGCAGATCCAGGCGGTTCGGGAAGAAATTGATCAGAGCTTAAGTCAGAACGCGACGCAGATTCACGCAATGAATCAAAACATTGAGGCTGTTCGAACGGAGGTTGCCAAAATGGTAAATGGCCTCGATGCAAAAATGACTGATTTACGAGATGATGTTGAATCATTCAAGGAAAATGTTCAAAATAATCTTGAAAAAGTTCAAAATAATTTTGAAGACGTTAATAAAAGGGTTCAACAGTTGGAAATAAGCGAACCAACCATTCAAATTATAAAAGAAATCAGCGCAGAGAGACTTAAGGCACCCTCATTCGATGGAACAACGCCATTCAGTGTTTTAAAGCTCCAGTTCGAAACAACATCTGGTCACAATCGTTGGGATAACGAAAGCGCAGCTGCAGCGCTAATTGTGGCATTAAAAGGCGCAGCTGCAGAAGTTTTGCAAACGGTTCCAGTGGTGGAGCAGAAAAACTACAAGGCGGTGATGGATGCCTTACAGCGAAAATATGGCAGTGACCACATGAAGCAGATTCACAGATTGGAGTTGAAAAGTCGTATCCAGAAATCTGGTGAGTCCTTGCAGGAGTATGCTGCGGATATTGAGCGATTGGCACACCTTTCCTATCCTGACGAGTTAAGTGTCGTAGCAGAAAAATTCAAAATAGAGGCGTTTATTGACGACATACGTGACTCAGAAACAAAACGCGAGACAATGAGGAACCCGAAAACAACATTTAATGAAACAGTAACGGTTGCCCTCACGCAGGAGACGATTGCGTTGACATGCCGCCCATCACTGAAAACTCGTCGGATGGAGGTGGAGACTGAAAAGAAAAATTCATCGTTCGCCAGCAGTAGCTTCAGCGGAAAATGCTACAACTGTGGTAAACAGGGACACATGGCACGTGACTGCAAATCACGTCGTAACCGATCTGCATCACGTTCACCACGAAGAAGAATTGGAAATAGGGTGAACGATGGCGAAAATGTTAGCGAGCAGCAGTCGTTAAACTAAAGAGAGTCAGTACAGCGGGGCGTGAGCTGACTCTTACAGATGATTGCCCCATAGTCTTGGTTTCGAAGCTCTGCCGAAATTCCAACAGCCTTACTATCGGTGGAAAAATCAACGAAAGACCATGTGAGCTTACTTTGGATACAGGCGCATCGCACTCAATTATGAGGAGAGACTTATTTGATAGACGACAAGTAACGCCATTAAATGGGATCCAATTGAGAACAGCGACAGGAGAAATTGCGCAAATAGTAGGAAAAGTTACAGCGAGCATTCTCATCGGCAACAAAACTGTGGAACATGATTTTATTGTTGCAAACATCACCGATGAGGTTATCATTGGCGTGGACTTCATGATTCGGCATGGGTTCACTTTGGATCTTAAGAAAAAAACGTTAAGGTATGCCAATGTAGAGTTGCCTTTAGACATTGGCTGTGGACAAAAATTAACAATTGCAAGAGTCTACATAAGTGAGCGCTGTCGAATTGAACCCAACACCGAAGAAATTATTTGGGCCACAACAAATGAAGACTGTGGGACAAGCCATCTGTGGGTAGTGGAAGCTGATAAGAAAAATGTAAAGAAAGACCTGATTATTGGAAAGACCCTAGTAAACACAAGAACAGACAGAAAAATACCGGTGCGAATTTTGAATCCAACAAATAAGCCAAAATGGATGCAAAAAGGTGAACTTATAGCGCAATGTCAGAAAGTTACGGCTGTGATAAATTATGAAAATAACCAGCAGAACACACAAGGCCCAACTTTAACGAAATCGTCGGCCTTGGAAGTATTGACGAAAGAATTGACGAAGGAGCTGTCTGCACAGAACAAAAATAAAGCAAAAAGGTTTCTGCAAAAACATTGGCGGATATTTGCGTCCAAAGGAGAAAATAATGGCCGAACATCAGTTGTCAAACATCGCATTCATACAGGTGATTTTCAGCCGATTCGTCAACCTCCAAGGAGGCTAGCACTCGCTAAGAGAGAAGAAGTGACGGGCCTTATAGAAGATATGGCACGAGAAAATGTCATTGCACCATCAGAAAGCCCATGGAGTTCACCGGTCGTACTTGTGAAGAAATGGGACGGAAGTATGAGATTCTGTGTGGATTACAGAAAATAGAATGACGTCACCAAAAAAAACAGCTACCCGTTACCCAGAATCGATGATACACTGGATACGTTATCTGGAGCAACATGGTTTTCCACCTTGGACTTACAAAGTGGATATTGGCAGGTGGAAATAGATGAAAAAGACAAAGAGAAACTGCCTTTAGTATTGGGAATGGTCTATGGCAGTTCAACGTCATGCCGTTTGGTCTTTGTAACGCTCCAGCTACGTTTGAGCGGTTAATGGAACGAGTTCTCAAAGGACTACATTGGAAGACTTGTCTAGTGTATCTCGATGACATAATCATCATGGGTAAAGATTTTGATGACCACTTGAAAAATCTGGAGGAAGTGTTTGAGCGCTTGGAGGCAGCTGGACTAAAATTAAGTGTGAAAAAGTGCTCACTTTTCCAGCGTGAAGTCAAATATCTGGGGCACAAGGTTACGTCAGAAGGAATGCACACAGATGAAGATAAAATAAAAGCTGTGAAAAATTGGCCACGACCATCTAATCTTCATGAGTTGCGAAGTTTTCTGGGTTGCAGGCAGTCTACATGAGCTGACACAGAAAAATCGAAAATTCGAATGAAGTGGGGCACAGGAAACTGCATTCCAAAAACTGAAAGAATTACTGTCCACAGCGCCAATACTCGCGTACCCAATACCCGGCAAAGAATTTGCATTGGACACCGATGCGAGTGGCAATGGTATTGGAGGAGTTTTGTCCCAAATCATCAATGGTCAAGAAAAAGTCGTCGCATATTTCAGCAAAATTCTGTCGAAGCCTGAGAGGAATTATTGCGTAACTCGGAGAGAGTTACTGGCAGTAATGGAATGCGTGAAACACTTCCATAAGTACTTATATGGACAGCACTTTCTCCTGAGGACAGACCATGCGGCATTAAGGTGGCTACTTCAATTCAAGGATCCTGAAGGTCAAATCGCACGGTGGATAGAACGCTTGCAGAGCTATGATTTCACCATAGAGCATCGCAAAGGAAGCCAGCATGGAAATGCGGATGCACTTTCCCGTCGTCCATGTAAAATTGAATGCGGTCATTGTTCGCGAACAGAAAATAAAGCTGGAACAATTGATGTGAGCCTTTTGAACGTTTTGCCTGAAGAAAAGTGGACAAAAGAGGAGGTAAAACGGGACCAGCGCAATGATACAGATTTGGCAACTATAATTAAGTATAAGGAGCTGGGTAGGAAACCGGCGTGGCAAGAAATTTCAAATGAAAGCCAAATCTGTAAAGCATACTGGGCGCAATGGCAAAGTTTGGAGTTGCATGATGGTTGTCTCTACCGAATCTGGGAAAGCGAGGATGGCAAAACTCGCTCAAAACTGCTGGTTATTCCAAGGGCCAAAATTAAGGAAATAATCGAGGATTATCACGATGGATCGAGTGGTGGACATCTGGGCATAACGAAAACCACAGAGAAAATAAAGAAACGGTTTTATTGGGTAGGATGCTAAGAATCAGTTGCTGACTGGATCCGCCGTTGTGACCAATGTGCAATTGCTAAAGGACCAAGGCAACGCACTCGGGGAAAAATGCATCAGTATAACGTTGGAGCTCCCTTTGAGAGGATAGCCATGGATATAGCGGAACCTTTTCCAATCAGCAATGCAGGAAATAAATACATCCTTGTGGTAATTGATTACTTCAGTAAGTGGCCAGAAGTATATCCCATTCCCAATCAAGAAGCAAAAACAGTGGCAGACATTTTCATCAAAAATTGGATTTGCCGATATGGAGCTCCACTTGAGATGCATTCTGACCAAGGACGAAATTTTGAGTCGACCCTTTTTAAGGAGCTTTGTGACATGCTTGGAATACAGAAGACATGTACCACAGCTTTGCATCCTCAGTCCGATGGCATGGTCGAAAGGTTCAACCGTACTCTAGAGCAGCATTTAAAAAAGGTTGTCGATAAAGGACAAAAAGATTGGGATAAGCATTTACCAATGTTTCTGATGGCTTATCGGTCGTCATTACACGATATTACTACAGTCACGCCAGCAAAAGCCATTTTTGGTACGAACTTAAGACTTCCAGCAGATTTGAAGTACGGAGTAAGCGTTGTCCCAGAAACGATCCATGCTGACGATTACATGTCGCGGAAAAGAGAAAAATTAGCAGATATACACGAGCTTATCAGTAGACGTACTCAATTGGCTAGCGACAAGATGAAAGCTCGGTATGACCTACGAGCAAATACTGAAGGGTTCAAAGAAGGTAAACTAGTGCTGCTACATAATCCACAACGAAAACGAGGCTTGTCTCCTAAATTACGGACTCATTGGGAGGGACCTTACCGGATCGTCACAAGGATTAATGATGTTGTGTATCGAATCCAAAAATACCCCGGGAACAACAGTAAATTAAAGGTAGTCCACATCGAAAGGCTGGCACCTTATACTAGAAACGGAGAGACTCTTGTTCGGGACGAACAAGTTTAAGCGGAGGGCAGTGTAGCGAAATTTGGTTTATGCTAGAAAAACTCGTAACAATATATTTGCAGATTTAGCACATCAAATTTAACATATTACTCAGGTCAACAAATCGAGAAAAAAAATGTTGTTGCCGAGATATACTTAGTGGTTTTGTTTTAAGTATGTACTGGCAACATTAAAAAAATTTTTAATTTTTTTTCCTACGTGTCATTTTTGATTAACCGTCAGTTTGAATATTCGCTGTAAACGACAGATTTCCATAAATAAATGGATTTTTATATCATGTATTCATCGCGAAAAAGTTGTCTCAATGATCCAAATGTGTTTTGTTACATTTGTGGTGAATAGACAGTGAAAAAGTTCAGAAACCCTATAACAGATTTTATAAAAAGAGTTTATTTTGCTTACTTTAAATCGAAAATTGTGGATGAATACAAGCTGTGGATAGCCCAAATTGTTTGTAAAATGTAGTATGAACACTTGAGACAGTGTATTAGTGGTAAAAGAAACCATGTGAAGCTCGGAATGCCTATGCAATGAAAAGAACGTGGCGTAAACGTTAAAATAATGATTTAACCAGACTTAGATTCTGCTAGAAGACTTTACCACATTCAGAGGAAGTACCTGTTCCAGCATTTTGTTCCATTCGCAAATCATCATTTGAAGAAGTTATTAATGAAGTGAGTAGCGACAGCGATTTTGAAGGAATACGGAGCCAAAGCCTTTTACCCAAGAGTAATTACGTAAATGATTTGATAAGTGATCTTGAACTTTTTTAAGAATCTTCAGAGGTTTTGGCTTTAAGATTAAGAGAAAAAAACTTGTTGGCGTCAGGTACAAAAGAACAAGAACAAGAGAGCAAGACTTGTTACAATTTTTTTAATCGGAAAATGATAGGTTTTTTTTGGATGTGTAAGGCCTTATTCTCGAAATGGGTCTTTCAAAATACCATCTTAATGAATGGCGTCTCTTTATAGACAGCTCTAAACGAAGTCGTTTAGTCGTTTGTTGAAGTTACTAAAAACTTTCTTGGAAATTACTAGTCAAATAACTGCTCTGAAATTAAAAATGACATGCTAGAGCACTTTAATAACTTAGATTGTAATATTTCCATCAAAGTGCATTACCTTCACAGTCATCTTGACCAATTCCCAGAAAATCTTGGATCCTATAGCGAAGAACAATGGGAGTGATTTCACCAGGACCTAAAAACTATGGCAGAAGGATACCAAGGCCGATGGGATCGCCATATGATGGCTGACTATTGCTGGGGATGCAATGTGATAGTTCCTACTACACCTCAATCATGAAAGTCGCGAAAAAGAAAGTTTCTATTTAAATAATCTAAGTTGTTTTTCAAGTAAACTTTTTTTTTTACAAGGCAAAATCTAGAAAACTACACGTAGGATATCAAAATTTTTGCTAATTATGTATTCAACATTAGGTCCTTAGTTAAAATAAAAGTACAGCTTCTCGGCACCAGAACTAATGTTGACCAGTGTTATAAATCAAATAAAACTTGTTTCATATAAAAAAATCTCTGGTTTTTGATTTGAAATAATTTTAATTTGAAGTTTAAAAAGTCGAAGGCCATCGTGTTACTTAAGAGTCCACTAAAATTTTTTTGGAGAAAAAAAACACTTACATTTTCCTTTGAAAAATAAAAATTGTGATTATTTTTCGGTAGAATTTTGCAAAAGGGCCAAAAATGAATAAAAAGGGCCATGGGGCTTTTGAAAATTAAAAGGGCTCAAAAAAGCCCTAAAGCCCCCAAATATCATCCCTGAATCATACTCATTTTTCAGACGTATTAATGTTGCAAGAGAGCGAGTACTTCTCTTTATATTTTTACTCTCTTTGCAAAAGAGTGAACAAGTCAACACCAGTGTTGCACACTTCACACTTTTCGCCTATGGTGCAATCTTTTAGAGCAATGCAATAAATGAAACGTATTACTCATTAAAAGAGAAAATTTATTTTCCTAAGATTAGAGAATATATTCATACACTTATGAACAGAGCTGGGCACCAGGGATGATTTTGGCATATTTGTAAAAGGGCCAAAATTCGAACTAAAATAGGGCTTTTTTTGACATAAATAGGGCTTCTGTAAATCAAATCGTATATAACCATTTATATTATAACTACGGTGACCATCCGTTCTGTTTTTAGCAAAAAGTTCTGTTTTTGAGGCGCTTGTTCTTCGCATTTGTTTTTAATGGAAAATTACAAAAGTGTTCTGTTTTTCGCAAATGTTCTGTTTTTTGTTCTGCTTTCATGCGCCATGCAAATCTACTATTTAGTAATCTTCAACATAAATCTATTTCTACTAACGGCAACCCTTTGTTGTTCGATATGTAAGTTGTTGTCGATATCAATTAGCAATCCCTATCAAAAAGCTGATTGTGCAATGTAATTACCGTGACGCTAAGTTTGTCGGTTTGGATTTGAACCCAAATTTTTGCTATTTTTTCGCTGAACGCAGAGATGAAATTTGCTTACCTTTCTTGATCAAGAAAATAATTTCGGAGTTTGAAAAAACAGGAACTGAAAACCTCATTTAAATGAAAGATTGTGTCAAAAGTTTATATAATAATTGCATTGATTATCTACATCAGTGGGATTATGCATTTAAAGAGGTTGAAGTGATGGAATAAATAAATTTATACGAAAGTTAGATAAAGAACAATTAAATTCCAATATTGAACAATAATTATTACATAGACTAATACATCTTGAAATAGGTTCGTTAGCAGCATAATTTGTTCTATGAAATGCCTCTACCAACATACGATTACTACGTAAGTCCCTTGGTGCTTGATATAAAACGAAAAAAGCAAACAGTTCACTGCACTGTATATTTGAATTTAAGATATTGTAAACAAAAATGAGGTCATATGTTATTTTTCTGATTTTTAATGGCTGGACTCCAAGCAACTTACATCGCACTTCATATGTTGGAAGATCACCATGCCAACGAAGTTATTTAATAGCATATCTTGTAAAATTTTTTTGAACTCTTTCGATGCGAATAGAATGTTCATTACAGTATGGGTTCCAGATAACTGAACAATAATCCAAGATACTGCGAACAAAAGAAATAGAGAGCGATTTAATAGTAAAAGGATCCCGAAAGTTTCGAGAATTTCTCTTAATAAATCCTAGCATGGAATTCGCTTTTGCAATAACATAGTCATAAGGAAGTTTAAAACTTAGAGTTGAGTCAAAAATAACTCCTAAATCTTTCGTATCATTTCTACGTGCTAAAAGATAATTGTTTAACAAATAATCAAAGAAAACAGTATTTATGCACTTGGCGTATGACGTTATAGAGCATTTTTTAATATTTAAATTTAAATTATTCAGCAAACACCACTCGTGGAGTCTTATTAGATCAGATTGAAGTTTTAAGCAATCTGACAATTTTGAAATTTTTAAAAATAATTTCACATCATCTGCAAACATTAAACACTGAGCATATTTGAATGTTTGAGGCAAATCATTTATAAATAGCTGCGTTTTATTCGCCATCTGCTGCTAGCTATCTTAAGCTAGCAACTATAAATGTATGAGAAAACAAAAACAAAATCGTAATCTTAGCAACTAAAATTATAGTTGCTAAGTATACAAGCAAGTTTCTTAAATGTCAGTGCTGCCCAGCCGATTTGTATTTTGTCTATTGTGATTTTGTATTCTTTCAATTATGAAGTTTGAAATGAAAAAAGTTTTGACATTTACGAAAACAAAACGTATATTTGAATTTAATTGAATTGAATATTTTTGAAATGTCTGGAGGCGAAAAGAAGTAAGTTCGAAATATAATTAAAAATATAAACATAAACAAAAACAAAACGTTTTAATTTTAGTAAACGGAAGGTGTGGTCCATTGTGGAAACAAAAGGGCTGCTTAAGTGCTACTTGGCGCGCAGGGACGAATTTTTACATGTAAGGAAAAAGCGAAATGCATATGCGCATGTACTGGAAGACATGATAGCCCAGGAATTTACGGTAGATTTCCAACTTAAGAGAACGGTAGTGAACAAATGTTTGCGAATTGCTTACTACTTAATTTAATTTCTGTTTCACTTCAATTAACAGCAATATTTTGTTAATTTATATTTTACCATATTAGAGTCCAACAACAATAGCAAGCGCTGTGGAGGGCAAAATGCGAACTCTTTTGAGTGCCTACAAAGCTGCTAAAGACAACGCAAAAAAAAACTGGCGCCTCTCCATGTATTGCTCCATTTATGGAAGAAATGGATGAAATATTTGGTAACAGTCCATTGGTGGCCAATAAGCACACATTGCACATGGGAAAAGAGCCAACTACATCGCCTCCATCCGTAGAAACTTTACTGGAGCTTTCAATATCATTTGATACGCCATCCCCGTCATCACCGACAACAGAAGCAGCCATTGAAGCATCACAACAACCCACAAGCATGTCAACAACACATCCACCACCGCCAACATCTCCACCACCAAATATAACGCCATTTATAAGATCTCCAGCAAGCGAACCACAGCTATCAGTTCCACCACTAACAAGCGCACTGCCTTCACTTCCACTACCAGCAACAGTAGCACTGCCGTCACAAGACAACAACCCATCAACTTCACGAAAAAGAAAAACTACCAGAGAAGTTTATTATGAGGCCAAGTTACGGCTAAAAAAATCTATTGCTGAGCAGAAAATGGCTCAGAAGAAAGAGTTCCATAAGACCCTAGTGGAGTTAGTGGAAAAAAATGATAAGGAAAAAATTAGACTGCTGAAAGAGTTCCTCAACCAGTGATTAACTTTAATATATCAAGATTATTTGTGCTTTTGAATTATCTGAATTGAATTGAATTTTTGTTTTCATATTATTTTTTTTTTTTAATTAAGAACATATATGTATGCGATGAATTTGCCTTTATTTTAATTTTTAATTAATTGATTATGTACACATACGTAATAAATCGTGAAATATTTTTAAAGCTACATATTTATTTATTTTATACATTACATAAAAAACTATTTTTTATATTAGAATAAACTTTTGGTTACTATACCAAAAAATAAAAAAAATTAAATGCAATTTGCAATCAAAAAAAAATTTTTAAATTAAATTTTGTTGTTGCAAGTATCGAAAGAGCCTATCACGGCGATTTTCATTCGGAGTCTCGTAACCCTCTGCTTGACCCTGATCTTGTCGAATTTCTTCCGACTCTTCAGGAGCGTCGTTCCTTGCTTCTTCAATACTTAAGTCATCAAAGATGATACAAATGTTATGCAGAACGCAAGCACTGACTATAATATTTACTATTGTACATAAATTGGCTTGCTCAGTGAAATGTAGCAATCTCCTGAATCGCGTCTTCAGTAAGCCAAACGCATTTTCTACTACAATTCGAGTAGATGAATGGAGTTTGTTAAACTTTTTTTGTCGTTCCGTTAGGTTACCATAATCTTTAAAAGGAGGCACTAACCAGCTTGTAGATGGATAAGCTGAGTCACTCAATATAAAGGAATCGCTTGGGAATAAAGCACAGCCCGTCTGAATTCTGTTGTAGAGATCGGACCTGCGAAGAACCCTGCTATCATGTAGCGAACCTGGTTCGCCACAAGTTATATCGATGAATCTTTTATCTGCATCGACAACTCCTTGCAAAACTAAACTATAGCTGTGCTTTCTGTCAAAATAGTTTTCCTTATTTGCTTCGGGAGCTTTTATACGAATGTGAGTGCGGTCTATGGCCCCTATTACACCAGGTATATTTTTTTTTTGATTGAAATTTTGCCATGGTTTCTTCTGCAGCTGTTCCCTCTGGCCATTTAATGTATTCGTGGCCAATGGAAATGATCCAAGATGTCACATTGTTGACTACCACCCAAGCTGTAGACTTAGCCACTCCAAAAAGATTCCCAAGTTGTCTGAATGTAACGGTGTTACTAATGTACCAAATATACATGTACATTTTTCGTTTGGTGTCCACCATTTTCTTTCCACCACCATTGGTTTTTGGCTTGTTGAGCCAAAAACCAAAAAAACGGTAGTGTTGCTACCGGAATATCTTTCTGTAAAAAAGTCAAAGTTTTTTAATTTGAAATCAATATTTTTTTTACTATCGTACCTAATAAAAAATTGACAGTTTCACGCCGCAGTCTCATATGGGACTTAAAGTCCTTTTCACTGTAATTATCAATTACTTCAACGAAATTTTTACATTTGTAATGCTCCTCTGGTGAAGACTCGTCAGAGCTTGAATCGTCTGAGCTTGAACTGGAGGACAGTTGGCACAGCAATTCTTCCACATTCGCACTTCCCATCAAAATATTTCCAGGATCAACCAAGAGCGATAAAATCTGAAACGATATATATGCTTGTGACAAGTACTCAGAATGAATTATGTGAACTTTATCTTACCAAATCTCGCCGTGCATCACTCATTTTATTTTTCTTTTTAATTCAATGTTTTTTTAAACAACACAAATTAACGTCAGATATCAGCTTTTTGACTAGAAATGTCAAACTTTTGTGCTACCAGTGCTACCCAGTCAACTCTCAGGCAACTTGTCGTTTTATTCGCACATAGATAGCGACTTGGCGAATAAAACGCGGCTAATATTAAAAAAAGTAGTGGGCCACAATGTGTGCCTTGTGGGATTCCAGTGCAACCAATTTTAACAAATAATTTTCTGTTATTAACATAACTATATAAAAATTTTAACAGTGAGTTCGATAATCCAAATTTTCTGAGCTTATACAGCAGGATACTATGGTCAACTTTATCGAAGGCCTTAGAAAAATCTGTATAGATCACATCCAATTGACTTCCACTTTCCATGGCGTTCACTATGTGATAAGTAATCAAAGCTAAATTTGTACAAATAGACTTGCCTGGCAAGAAACCATGTTAACAGTCAACGATGCTATTTTTAAGTTTATGAAAAAGCTTGTTTTTAATGATGAAATTAAATAATTTAGCAAATGGACATTGTTTAACAATAGCTCTATAATTATTGATATCATTTCTTATGCCAGATTTAAAAATCGGTTCAATCGAACAATTCTTCCAACAGTCAATGAAAATACCATTATTTAAGCAGTTGTTAAATAAAATAGCTATTGGATTTAATAATTGCTCCGCACAATTTTTAAAGAATATGGGAGGAAAACTTCCTACTTCATATTTGAAACTAGGCTTTAAGTTTGAAATAGCATAATGAATGTCTTCTTCTAAAATCACAAAGTTTTCCATAGCATCTGGATTTGATATATCACTAAAAAAACTATTAATTTCAACAGAATTTGGATAATTCTCATACATATTTTGGAAAAACTTGGCGGAGAGATTGCCCGATTCTATACTAGAAGGAAACCCATTTGTTTTCCTTTTACTGTTTAAGTAATTCCAAAAGCATTTCGGGTTTGATTTTAGACTATTTTCAATTTTAAAGATATACTGGTTGTATAAAAATTTGTGTAGTGAGTCGAAATCGTTTCGTAATTGAACAATACGCAAACGATCTAACTCACTGGTTGTTACTTTAAGTTTTTTGTATGCTTTATTTTTGGCATTTTTTAATTTAAATAATCTTGAATTAAACCACTGTGGTTTATTCCTTAGAAATAAAGATTTAAAAGGAACAAATTCAGAAACTGCATGTGAAAATCTAGAAGAAATAAATTCATAAATTTCAAACGGGCTATTAAGTGAAATTAAAACAGACCAATTTATAGAGACCAAATATGAACTAATTTCATTAAAATTCGCTTTTGAGAAGTCAAGTTGCCTTGACTGTTCACTTTTATCATCATACTTGTAAAATTCAAGTGTAACAGTGATAGCTTTGTGATGCATGCTATTACTTGTAATTGGTGACAAATTTTCGACGCAAACTGATTTTAGATCATTCGTTACAAATATCAAATCTAGAATTCTATTTAAGTCATTTTTAATAAAATTAATCTGACAAAAGTCGTTTGAAAGGAAATAATCAGTTATGAGTGATTCAATATCAGACTTGACATTAAAAGGAAGAATAATTTTACGCGATCTAAAATCCATTGAACGCTGCCCGAATTAAAATCACCCATAACTATTATGCCATTACTAGTACATTTAGATTCAGCGATAGTGGAAATGTTATTAATGTGTTTCAAATACACATCGAAAGAGCCACTTGGTGGAATGTACGAAGCAAAAAGAAAAATAGAATTCTCCTTTGCACAACTAGTTTCAACACAAATTTGTTCTATTGTACTCTCTGAACAAGATAAATGCACTAGTTTACTAATTATATCAGCTCTAACAGCTATTAAAACACCACCGCCTCTTTCATAACCAGTTGAAGTAGGGCAACGAAGAAGACGATAAGTTATATAGAAATCATCAAAATATTCTGAAGAAAAGATTTCTTTATGCAGCTACGTCTCTGTGAGCGCCAAAATATCGTAATCATGCATTGATGTAGCACGCGGAAATTGCGAAGTTTTTGTCGACGAGATGCAACTATGATCACATTTGCTGAGAGTTTATAGTCTAAGATCCCACAATACATCGACCTTCACCCATCTGCTTACCGAATGAAACTTATTTTTTATTAAATTTCGAATATAGACGAACACATCCAGGAACATTTGCCTATTGAAATATGGTCATGGCTATTTTTTATAAAAAAATTGTTTTTCATTTAAGCTTTTTTTTTACAAAGCAAAATCTAGAAATCAAAATTTTCGCTAATAATGTATTCAATATAAGGTCCTTAGTAAAAATAAAAGTACAGCTTCTCGGCACTAAAACTAGTGTTGACCTGTGTTATAAATCAAATAAAACTTTTTTCATATAAAAACCTCACTGGTTTTCAATTGCAATTTCAATTTGAAGTTTAAAAAGTCGAAAGCCATCGTATTACTTAAGGGTCCACTAAAATTTTTTCCCAGTAAGCTTTTCTTTGAAAAATAAAAAATTGTGATTATTTTTCGGTAAAAATTCGCAGAATTGCCAAAAATGAATAAAAAGGGCCACGGGGCTTTTGAAAATTAAAAGGGCTCTAAAAAGCCCCCAAATATCATCCCTGCTGGACACCACTACACGTGTGTTTCTTTTAAATGTTCTTCAATGTATGTGTAGTTGTGCTTTGTTCGCTTTTCAAAGCAAACTGAATTAAATTTTACGCTCTCTGCTTTATATACGTAGTACCAGGAGACCGATCAAGCTCGGTTTTTCGCTTTGAGGTTGAAAAAGTGGAAAAAATGTAATGCAATTGAACGGGGTTGAAACCCGAAAACAAGTTAAAAAAAAATACGAAAGAAGTTGATTACGAGTATATATGAAAAATGTTGAAAAACGTTGAGAAAGGTTGAACCAGGTGAAAAAGTTTGATAAACTCAATAGTATATTAAAGTGGTGAAAAAGTTGAAGGAGATTGAAAAACTCGAAAAAAGTTGAAAGTCTAGGAAAAAGTTGAATGAGGTTGAAAAGCCGAAAAAAGTTGAATGTGGTTGAAAAAGTCCAAAAAATATGGAACGTGTTGAAAAAAGCTGAATAAGGATGGAAAATTCGAAAATATATGAAAAGCGTTGAAAAAAGTTTAAAAAGAGGTTGAAAAATGTTGAAACAGTTGAAAGAGGTTGAATAACTCGAAAAAAGTTGAATAAGGTTGAAAAATTCAAAAAAATATGGAAAATGTTGAGGAAAGTTGAAAGAGGATAAAGAAAGTTGAAAGAGGTTAAAAAATGTTGAAACTGTTGAAAGAGATTGAAAAACTCGAAAAAAGTTGAATCAGATTGAATAAAGTTGAAAATTTCGAAAAAATATGGAAAATGTTGAAAAAAGTTGAATAAAGTTGAAAATTTCGAAAAAATATGGAAAATGTTGAGAAAAGTTGAAAGAGGTTGAAAGAGGTTGAAAAATAATGAAGCAGTTTTAAGAGGTTGAAAAACTCAAACTAAGTTGAATGAGACTAAATATATTAAAACCAAATTTTGTTAGGATCACTCATATGGTATACAAAATCTATTATAAAAAATTCATTTTTTGTCTGTCCGTCTGTCTGTCTCTTATTCACGCGGAAACTATCCAGCCGCTTTTGATGAAATTTATACAGTATGTTAGTATTGATCGGGCGGGTGTCAAAGGCTATAAAACTTTAAGTTAGGGTGCTTATTTAGGGTGGCCCTCATACACAAATATTTTAAAAATAGCATTTTCTCAAAGACAGCTTAATCGATTCTCTTGGAACTTACACTAAATGGATTTTATATTAAGAGGCAGGGACTAGATTGTGACAATTTTATTTTAAAGTGCAAAATTAGGGTGGCCCTCATACAAAAATATTTTCAAATATCATTTTCACAAAGACAGGTTAGTCGATACGCACCGAATTTACACCACGTAGCTCCTATGTTGAGAGGCATTGTTAAGGATACAAAACTTTTATTTAGGGTGGCTCTAACACAAAAATATTTTTTAAATATTATTTTCTCAAAGACTGCTTAATCGATTCTCTTGGAATTTACACCACATGAATTTAATATTAAGTAGCACAGATAAGCTTAAAAAAAATTTATTTAGGGTGCATACTTAGGGTGATCCTCACACAAAAATATTTTTAAATATCATTTTCACGAAGACAAGTTAATCGATTTACGCCGAATTTACACTTTATTTGCGATTCTCATGAAATTTACACCATATGGCTTTTATGTGAAGAGACACAGATTAGATCGTAAACATTTTATTTAGGGTGCAAACTTAGGGTGGCCCTCACACAAAATTATTTTTAAATATCATTTACACAAAGCCAGGTAAGTCGATTCACACCGAATTTACACCACGTAGCTCTTATCTTAAGAGGCTAAGGATACAAAACTTTTATTTAGGGTGGCCCTCACACAAAATTATTTTTAAATATCATTTTCACAAAGCCAGGTAAGTCGATTCACACCGAATTTACACCACGTAGCTCTTATGTTAAGAGGCTAAGGATACAAAACTTTTATTTAGGGTGGCCCTCACACAAAAATATTTTTAAATATCATTTACTCGAAGACCGCCAAATCGATTCTCATGTAATTTACACCACATGGGTTCTGTATTAAGAAGCACATATAAGGTTAAAAAAATTTTATTCAGGGTGCATACTTAGGGTGACCCTCATACAAAAATATTTTTAAATATCATTTTCACGAAGACAGGTTAGTCAATTCACTCCGAATTTACACCACGTAGCTCTTATGTTAAGAAACATAGCTTAGGCTACAAAACTTTTATTTAGGGTTGCCCACATACAAAAATATTTATAAATATCATTTTCTCGAAGGCCACTTAATCGATTCTCACGAAATTTACATCAAGTGGTTTTTATATTAAGAGCCACTGCTTAGGTTGTAAAAATTTTATTTTGGGTGCATACTAAGTGTGGTCTTCATACAAAAGTATTTTTTAAATAGAACTTTCACGCAGACCGCACATCTAATCTACACCACGGTTGAGGTGAGGCGATGCGCACAGGATAATGCTAGTATAACATAAAATGTTTTAAGCTTGTATGGAAGGTGCCACGCCCACTAATGTAATCCGGTAAACATTCATATAGTTTCAGATATTATAGTGACCGACACCTCTACACCAAATTTAAAAAATATTACTCCAATAGTACACTATGGGATTTATCGTATTTTGCTTATATGGGGGGTGCCACACCCACTTATGCAATCTCGCCGATTTTCGTATAATTCAAAGCTTATAGCAACCGACATCTTTGCACCAAATTTTAATGAAATTACTCCCACAGCACACTACATATAACTATTAACGTTTTTTGCATGTATCGACCTGAAGTACACAATTGTGCGGGTAGCAACAAAAAAAATTTTAAAATTACAATTCGCCTCTTTACGTGTTAAGACCTAAAAGCAACGATTGTGCGACTTATTTCTAACGATGCTATACAAATGCCGTTATATTTTTTCGCTGAATTTTGTCAGATCTTGCACAATTTTGAAGCGTTCGGTTGTGTTTTCAAAAATGGAAAGAGGTAAATTAAAAAAAAAATTATGTGTACCAATTGTTTTGTTATTTTTTGTAAAGATTTTTCTTAATAAATGTTGAATTAACTTTTTTGTAATACATTGTGACATAATTACAATTAAGGTATGTGTTTTGAGCAACTTTTCGAAACGACCGGAGAATTGTGCGTTTCAGGCCTTTAGCTTACATTTTCATTTATCCGCACAATTGTGCTGTTTCAGGTTGCTTAAATCGCGAAGAAGATCAACAAAAAATGCTTCATATATTGGAGCAATCCGATTACGACTTCAGTGATGACGATTCAATTGATGACGCTCTCTGGAATCCCCCAAATAGGCAAGGCAGCAGTTCGTCCAGTTCGGATTCTGAGGATACTGCATCGATGAACTTGAATGAAGATGTTCAAAATTGAACTGGAACTCCTATTCGGGATGAAGTATGGAAGAGTACAAGTTATGATGGTTGGTCTCCACTTCAGGAACCTAGCCGTCAAGGATATATTTCAGTTGGCACACCGATGGAGTATTTTCAAAAGTATTTTCCGGAGGAGCACTTTCAAAATGCGGCATTATTTACAAAAATGTACCACTTAAGTCAGTATGGAAAACTTCGCAATGCTACTGCTGCTGATATTAAAAGACTCTATGGAATACATATGCTAATGGGTTGCCTCTCTTACTCCAGGGTTCGGATGTATTGGTCTGAGAACTTCGGATTAGCGAAAATAAAAGATTCGATGACTCGAGACAAATTTTTCATGCTTAGAAATATCCTACATTTGGTTGATACCACAAAAAATCCTGAAACAAATAAACTATTTAAGATTCAGCCGGTTATTGACTCCGTTAGATCTCGATGTCAGGAACTAGCAACAGAAGTAACGGAGTACTCAATTGATGAGCAAATGATCCCATTTACAGGAAGGGCTCCAATGAGACAGTATGTCAAGAATAAACCAAGACCTGTGGGTTAGAAAAATCTTGTTGTTGCGACTTCCAATGGCCTTATAGTCGACTTTGAAATATTACAAGGAGCAGGAACCTTTCCAGACACAGGTTTAGGAGACGGACCGTCTATGGTAATTAGACTTACAAAACACTTGCCAAAAGGAAGTTTTTTGTATTTTGATTGGTACTTTACTACAGTTCCCTTGTTAGAAAAGCTTCTAGAACTTGGATACAAGGCTACTAGGACAATAACGTTAAATCGATTACCTGTGAAAAGGATGCATTTTCCATTAGATCGAAACATGAATAGAGGAGACATAAGTCAGTTTGTTAAAGGGAATATAGTAGCAGTGAAATGGCGGGATACCAAAGGCGTTACATTGGTGTCTACAGAATGTGGAAAAGACCCAGTAGGAGTGGTACAAAGGTGGTGCAAAAAAGAGCGCAAACACATTATTGTTTCTTGCCCTCAAATAGTGAAAAGTTATAACGCTAAGATGGGTGGGGTGGATGCAGCTGATCAGTCAATGGAATACTATCGAATTTTTATAAAAACGAAGAAATGGACCATAAAAGCAATATTTCATTTGATTGACATGGCAATATGTAATGCGTGGACAGAGTATAGATTTGATGCACTACAAGCAGGTATAAGCAAGGAGAACATTACGGATTTATTTAACTCCAAGTCCGAACTTGGCAAAGAATTAGTGAAATTTACAGAGAGACCAGTAAATCCCTCACTGAGTGTTCCACGACATCGACTGTAGAGTCAAGTGCAAAAAGAAAGAAGCCAAACGATCCTCCCGTTGACTTACGTACGGATAGGTATGATCACTGGCCAGAAGCGTTGGACATGACAACACCATGGACATGCCGCATCAAGGAATGTTCCAGTAGAACTAGAGTAAAATGTTCCAAGTGCGATGTATTCCTCCGCCTAACTAAATATAAAAATTGTTTTCGAGAATACCACACAAAAAAATGATTACTTAAAATCAATATTTATAAATGAATATGAAAAAAAAACAAATATTTTCTAAATAAAACGATTTGCTTATTAAATACATAAAACTTTACTTGCTCTGTGTTTTCTTTGAATAAAGTGACATTAACACTGGTAGTACACAACTGTGCGGCTCCTTTTTTCGAGAATACTGAAGCCAAAAAATTTTTTTATTATTTTTATCGAATTCAGGTTATATATAATAGCAATTGCATGAAGTTTCGTTAGAATCAGCTAACTTTAATTTTTCAGGTCTGAAAGGGGTATCGGAGGTGCCACGCC
Organism: Tricholauxania praeusta; assembly: GCA_949775025.1. Taxonomy (NCBI): domain Eukaryota; kingdom Metazoa; phylum Arthropoda; class Insecta; order Diptera; family Lauxaniidae; genus Tricholauxania; species Tricholauxania praeusta. The sequence goes on along the minus strand of OX459032.1, from coordinate 6,612,838 downwards.
TACTGATGTAATCCCATCAAAATTCATTAAACTTAAAAGATTATGGTAACCAACATCTCTATACCAAATTTTATTAGGATCACTCATACAGAGCACTAAATATAATCTTAAACGGCCTTAGCCTGTATGGGAGGTTCCACGCCTACTAATGCAATCCCGCCGAACTTCATTTAATTTCAAAGCTCATGGTAACAGACACCACTATACCAAATTTCGAAAAGATTACTCCCATAACACACTAAATATAACACTTAACATTTTTTGCATGTAGTGGAGGTGCCCCACCCACTGATACAATCCCATCGAAATCTATTTAAGGCTTGCGCACGATGAAATTAGTGCACGAATTAACTCAAATAACTTTTTAACTAGTTGACATTAAAACAAGAAATATACGTTTTTTTAACAGAAATCTTATTCATGTTTACTTTTATTACAAATATATTAAACATTATTGGTTTTTTATGAATAAATTGAGTTTTTCTGAAACAACTCCCATTAAACTTTTAATCGTATCTTCAGAGATTTTTTTACTGGATACTAACCATTTTCTTGAAAAATTTTTGGTGTTTTCATCAACCTGTTTTGTCTTCTTCATAATCCTTTTTACCAGAGTCCAATATCTTTCGATGGGTCTGAGCTCCGGGCAGTTAGGAGGATTTGCATATTTAGGTACAAATTCTACTTTGTTCTTTTCATACCATTCAACTGCAGATTTGCTGTAATGACATGAAGCCAAATCTGCCCAAAAAAAGCTGAGACCTCATGCTGTCTAATAAATGGTGAAAGACGTTTTTCATGCACTCCTGGATGCATATTTCGGTGTTAATAGTCCCAGTTGAAACAAATGAACTACTTCGCCTACCGCAGCTGCAGATTGCCTGCCATACCAAAAACTTCTTTAGAAACTTCGTCTTTTTTTTGGCTCTTAGACTCTTCTTGAACATTTCCTCTATGATCTGCAACATAAAAATCGACACCTGGAAGCTGCGAAAAGTCACCAAGTACGTAAGTCTCGTCGACCTTAATGCAACAGTTAAATTTTTTAATGTATTCGGGGTAAAGTATTATGGCTCGCTTTTTTGCCTTGACGATCTTTTTGAAATTTCTGTCCGGAACTTTCTGGACATTAAATGACTTAAGCCCTTCCTCCTTTTTAACTTTTCTGACAAAAGCCGCAGAACATTGGACTTTCTCAGCTACTTTTCTTCCCAATATATTGGGATTTTTCCTAAAAGAAGCTATCACCTTCTTGGCAGCATTAGGATTATCAAAACATTTATTTTTTCTACTTCCTTGATTTCTACTCATGGTCAGACGTTCCATATAGGTTTTAATAACATGCGAAACGGTATTCCGCGAAATCTTAGCTTTTCTAGCAATTACTTTGAAAGTCCAATTTTTATTTTCGTTAAATATTTTGGAAATTTTTTCACGCACTTTTATTTCGCTGCTCGTGGTAAAGCCATAAATTAACGAAAGAGTAAAAAAAGTAGCATGTACATTTGTACATATTTACCAAAGTCAATTTGATTAAAAATTTTTTGAATTTTTTGAATCTGAACAATTAACAAGTAATAATGTATTCACTAGTTTCATCGTGCGCAAACCTTAGTTTCATAGCTTATAGTAACTGAGGCCTCTACACAAAATTTCAAAAAGATTACTTTCATAGCACACTAAATATAGCATTTTACTTTTTTCGCATGTATGGAAGATGCCACGCCCACAAGTGTGCAGCGCCCACTTTTGGTTACAAGATACCCAATAGCTAGTGTATCTTATATGTTAAATTTCATAACGATAGCGTTGTTAGTTCTCTTATTATGACGTTTATAAATATTGTCGGCTGTGCCACGCCCTTCAACGAGTTTTGCCAGTATTGTGCCATCACTTGTTAAAATGAATGCTTTCAGCGGTATTGTCTTCAAAATTTTTATGAAAATCGTAGGCGCCATTTTTGAGTAATATTGAATCAAAATTTTCAATTGTTGAAATATGCCACGCCCCATTCTCCAATTCCGCCCATTTTTAGTACTATTAAAGATATTTATGATTTGCATCAGTTTACCAAATTTCATCAAAATATCTAAAACGGTTTGCAAGATATCACGTTATAAAAATTAACGTTTAGGGCTGTGCCACGCCCCTGTTAGTCTTGAAAAACTTAAAACCTAGCCCAATCTTAATTTTGTTCACATATGCATAAAATCCCCAAGTTTCATCAAAATTGCTGCATCCGTTTTCGAAATAAAGCTCAGTTCTGTACATATATACATATAAACATACAATTGCAATTGCTCGCTTAATAATAGTAGATATGAAAAGTTATTCTCATTCTGCCGCAGTACCGCGCACGGTACGTTTTGCCCAGCCACGCTTATGAATAATTGCGAAGTGTCAGCAAATAAAATACGATAGGAATCCTATAAAACCTAAGTTTGAGTTAACTGAAACGGCTACAGCAAAGAATGATATTATTCACATTGATCTTTTCCATTTTAAAAAATTATCAGTTGATAATAAAGTTGATCGATAAGCTAACAAAATTTGCTGCCGCCTACAACATTGTAGATAGAAATTGGCGTTCAAAAAAGACACTTCGCAAAATTTGGGAAGCCCAGGAAAATTATTATGGACAACGAGTTAAGAGCTGAACAGTTAATAGCATTTTTGACTAAAGAAGGTATTGAGGTCCATTTAACTAAGCCCAACAATCACACAGGCAATGCAGACATTGAGAGACTATACTCAACCTTGTTAGAGAAACTAACAGGAATTTGTGAGGACAAAATATTCCTTTAGAAATTTTGCCCCACATAATTTTTTTTGGCAAGGTACAGTCACATCAAAATAATAGCATAAAATTCTTCCAAGTAAGCAACCAAGCAATAGCTCAAACTGCAACAGCACCGAAATTGCAGCCAGCAACAGTTAAAACTAAGCAACAACCAGAGACAAACCGCATAGCAACAATGGTATCACAACAGGTTCGACCATGCAAGCAAACGTGTTCGATGTTGCGCACGAAACTTAAACCAGTTTTGCCGTAAGCCATGCAGTCACGAAACACAATATAAAGAAGGAGCAAGCATATGTTCAGCAAGAGAAGCAGACGCAGTGTTGCCACTGAGAAATTTATTTTCCTACCAAAATTTTCTCGAAAACCTACCAAAGTCGTTTGTAACCTACCAAAACTTTACAAATTAAAAAAAAAATCTTTTTGCAGCATTGAATTCGTTTATTAACATTTAATGCTGTTTAAAATACATATTCTTGTATGTCGTCGTTTAAAATGCTTAACCGCATATAGCACAAATTTTCTGTTGCTAAATCGTTCACATCAAAAGTCGGGCAATTGTGCGCAAAAAGTTACCACATGACACATGCAGCGTACAATTAAGCGATGAACGTTAGAAGAAAGAAAAATAGTAATTAAAAATCATTTTGAAGGCAAAACCGATCGCAAAGTTACAAATTTTGCCAGCGGATCACAGTATTATTAAATTATATAAAGAGGACAAAAGGATTTCAAATAAACAACGAACGGTGACAAAAAAAAAAACGTTTAGCTCGAGAGACGAAAAATGTACCATCCGAGAAATTTTTAAAAATCCATTCATATCATCTACTCAAAAACTTACTGTAATGGTAAAACTAATATTCATTAAGAAGTCCATGCCGTTCGGAAAGTTCTCCGGAAAAATAATTTTAATGGCTGAGTCGCACAGGATAAGCCATGCATCAACAAAACAATTTCGCTTGAATTTCGCAAAAGAGCACATTTTAAAATATTCTCCTTTTGGAGCATGGTAAACACACCCTAAGTGGTCGGGGTTCTGAAAAAGAGCCATATTTTAGCCTGACAATAACCGTATACTTACAGTCCATTTTTGAAATGCTATTTATTAAAGCCCACAAATTCAAATTTATTATTCCGGAAATATTTTTTCTAATTATGTACATAAAAAAAGTTTAGTTCTTAGAACTTAAGACCTTTTTTAGCGGCCCGATTTTGATCACAGCTGCGATCAAAAAAATTATGTTATTAATAGCGCTAGTAACTTTTGTTTCCAATACGCCGGGTCTGAGCACACATGCAACAATTTAGATGTGCGATCAGTCGCAACACTATTTCGTCACATTGTACATGCATATGCGTATTCCCTAAACGTAATTTGTATGCAAGAAAACAGAGACCATACCCACTTGTTGAAGATAGGGTTGGTAAAAGCTTATTTCCAGATGTAAATATTTGCTTCCTGATTCGAAAAACTTCACGAAGAAATTTCAATTTTCGATTTTCATAAAAATTTATCCTAAATCCTACCAAAATCAGATTTAACCTACCAACCTACCAAGAGGAAAAAAACCTACCCGATTTGGTAGGAAACTACCAAAAACGGCAACGCTGAGCAGACGTTTAGTCTGTAAGTGATCAGCAACAGAAGCAGATGTGAAAAATAAGTGTAACAAGCGTAGCACGCAGTAACAAACAAACAACAAGTGGGAAAAAAATTAAAAAGTACCACACAGCCTGGCAGGGAAGCAGAAGCAAGTACTGGAGATTCTACGTATCCAAACCTGCAACGAGAAGGCAGAACAGGAACCACCAAGGCTTGGATTATTGGTAGGTATAGTGCTCAGCAGGGTAAGATTCGGGTTTCAAGAACTCTTTCAAGAGGGGAATACTTTGGCCGTTTGTTAATTGTATGTGTCACCCCTACGGCTTCGACATCTGTCCAAAGTATTTCCTATCCGCTGAGGCTTCTTTAGAAGTCCTCTTTGGAAAGACTGGAGAAGCCCTTTTCTGAGACGTCGAGGATTATTACCACCAGGGAAATCTTTGAACTATTGTTAATTGTGTGTGTCACGCCTACCTTATTTCAAAGGTTTCTTGCGCCGATTTCGGTTGGCCGGTCTAACACTCGGACGAGCCTGAGTGAGGGCAACGCCTACAGTTTTCCAAACCCTTGGTGGTGATAGGGAAGTTTCTCGTCAAAGGTGAGGACGCATAAAGAACCCGAAGATCACCCGAAGCCTTCGCACTCCAAACGAAGCTAAACATCGCACACCGAAGGAAAACCGTATATGACGGTGTACTTCAAGTAAGACTACCAGAGTTCTAAGTACACCCGAAGGTTCCTGAAGATCACTTGAAGGCTTTGCACTCCAAACGAAGCTAAACATCGCACACCGAAGGAAAACCGTTTATGACGGTGTACTGCAAGTAAAACTACAAGAGATTCTAAGTGCACCCGAAGGTTCCCGTAGACCACCCGAAGGCTTCGCACCCCAAACGAAGCTAAACATCGCACACCGAAGGAAAACCGTATGTGACGGTGCACTTCAAGTAAGACTACAAGAGATTCTAAGTACACCCGAAGGTTCTCGAAGATCACACGAAGGCTTTGCACTCCAAACGAAGCTAAACATCGCACACCGAAGGAAAACCGTACACGACGGTGTATGTCAAGTCAGACTACCAAAGATTCTAAGTACATTTGAAGGTTCCTGAAGATCACCCGAAGGCTTCGCACTTCAGACGAAGCGATACAACGCACACCGAAGGAAAGACGTACATGGCGGTGTACTCCACGTAGAACGACAACAGTTTCACAGCACATCCGAAGGTTCCCGAGGGACACCCGAAGGCTTCACACTTCAAACGAAGCGATACAACGCACGACAAGAGTCCCTGAATCAAATAAATAATATTGTAGTGAAAAAAGTAATAAAAATTAAGAGCAATTGAAATTTAAGACAAGTGGCTCTGATTTCTAAGAACGCATGGACATCGGGCGAGACATACCCTGGCAGAAAACTTCCTTACAAATTGATGACCCAGATCTCTCAACGGAAATGAGGATACAGATTGTTATAAGAAACTATAATGAACACTATCACTCTACTATTAAATCTTCACCCAAATTTGCAAAAGAAAATATTTCTCCATCAATTTTACAAGATAGAATACATCAAATAAAACATCATAAAATAGAAATCGGGAAAATTACACAAAAAATAGACCAGTAGGATCAATAAGAAACTACAGAAGAGTCAGACATAAAGATCAGCCATATTTTAGAATGAATTTACAAAATGTCCATAAAGCTAATATTAAAGGCCTTATAAATTTGCTGGTATTGAAAACCTTACCAATAGTAAAAATAACGAAAATTCAAACATTTGAGCGATGGAAGGAGACACTAGTAGTTGATATTATTATTTATTTTTTTCTTCTGTACAAGTAAATTAACTCAATCTAATGGCAAAATTCTTTCAGAAACTTTTGATGATAATAATTTTGGTATCAAAGACGGAATTGATCCAAGGATACCTCCTAGTAACTCCAATAACTGAAGAATCGGGATATACCATGATACAAATGGGGGAGGTAGAAATTACTAATGAGGTAAATACAGTCTTACACGTTATACGACCAAGAGAGATATACAGCGCAATAGACCAAATCAAAGAAGGTATATTAGAGGCAAAATTAATTAACAAAGTACTTCTTTTGGATCAGATTAAAAGCATTAAGGCAAAAATAAAATCTATCACTCCTAACGAAACGAAAAGAAATATAAGAGGTTTAATCAATATAGGTGGTACCTTGTACAAATGAATGTTTGGAATAATGGACAATGAGGATAGGCAGGATATTGTAGAACATTTAAAAATAATAGAGGAAAATAACCATAGCTCCATTTCAAATCTAAATCAACAAATTTCTATTAATGAGTATATCAGTAAAACCTTATATTTAATAAAAACCACGGTTGAAAATGACAGAGAAAATTTTAAAGTCATTAAATAAAGTACAGTCGGAAAATAAAGAATTAGTGGAGCATTTAATTTATAATGACCTCATGAATAAGTTCAAATATTTTGAAGAAAAAATTAAAGAAATTCAGGATAATATCGCAGCCGCCAAATACAACATAATACATCCGGGAATATTGACAGAAAAGGAATTAGAAGTTTTCAATATAGATTTCTATGCATTAAAGCTAGCAAAAGTTGGAGTCCTTTCATATAAAAACGAATCGATAATATTTGCGCTACAAATCCAAAAAAATTATTTTAAAGCCAATCTTAAATTGGTCATGCCATTACCAAACAAAAATAATCTGCAAATAGATGAAAATGATGAATTAATCGTGACAATAAATTCAAAGGATTACGCATATAAAGAAAATACTATGTTTAAGAATTTAAAAATAAGTAAAAATTGTATTTTTTAAATGAATGTTCATTTAAGTATAGTAATAAAACAGTAATTCAAGAAATAAATGAAGATTCTATTGTAAAAAAGAACGCTAATGAATTAAAAGTAATACAAAATTGTGCTAGATAATTTAAAAACACGAAAGAAATTCATAAGCTAATATTCCATAAAAATGTATCATATGGCTTAAGTATTACATAGATAATAGTTTTTCTAATAGTATTATTCAATGTAATACGAATAATTAAACAAAAAAGTATAAAAATTAAAAATATCATGCCTAGGGCAATACCACAGCCTATAGCAATAGAAATGGCCACAAATGAACAAACTGTGCCGAAGAGCTCTGTAATGCCACATATGGGGTAAAACACACGAAAACGCCATTTGAAAAAATTTTTGGCTCCGATTTGGGTGAAATTTGGCATGATTGTAGTATTGATGTCTGGCAATAAAAGTGTGTTTAAGATTTTGCCCTATTATTATTTTTTGATCAGATACGCGGGTATGAAATTCACGATTTTCGTACTTTTTCAGAATAAGTGTTTTTTTTTCGAAAATTCATAGCTTACAGCAAACTTTATCAATTAATAATTGGTGAACGTACATTTTTAGGTTTTTACTTGTACTTTTCAAAAAAAAATATTGATTTTGAAAAAAAAAAAAATTTTTCATAAAAATTTTGCGAATTGAAAAATATTTTTGGATTTTTTTTAAAAAAACCATATTTTAAATTTTTTTTTTTTTTTGAAAAAAACTTTGATTTATTCTGGCTTAATGCCGTAAAAATTTTCGTGGGAAAAAAATGATTTATATTTTTTTTTAATTTTAAAAAAAATTAAAGAGCTAAAATTCTGTAAATTGAAATGAATTTTTCAATTTTTTTTTTTTGAAAAATCCATTTCTGAATGTTTTTTTGTTTTTATAATTTTAGGTTTTTATTTGTACTTTTCATAAAATAATACTAATTTTGAAAAAACAAATTTTTTCGCACAAATTTTGAGAATTGAAAAATATTTTTGCATTTTTTTAAAAAAACCCATACTTTAAAAATTTTTTTTTTTTATTTTTAAAAAAACTTTGAGTTATTAACCTAAAATATGAAAACGCTGGGAGCGTGAGAAATATAGGAAAATCCTGTTCAAAGTTTGACAAGGAAATGTTTGTACACTGTAGACACAAGGGATACATACATATCGCTCACTTACTTCAAGAGTGGCATAACTCAAAAAACATAAAGTGGGAGAAAAACGCATTTAAAATTTTCAATAAGTTGCATTTTATATGAAAATAATGAAAAGTATGTCTACATAAACTCTTCTCACAAAGCAAGTTTATGAGATAATTTTCTAATTTTTTGACACAAAATAAAACATGAAATGGCGGATATTTCTGCATCATTAACTCAAAAATCACGTTCTATTAACTCAAAAATCACGTTTTTTGAGTTATGCCAGTCTTGAAGTAAGTGAGCGATATGTACTTATTAAGAACCAAGTGCGGAAGCAATTAGAAAATGTCGTTGGGCGTAAATTAGGTCCTCATTGGTTTTGCCTAACCAGAACGTTAGTACTTTGTGCTAAAGCCCAACTAGAGCCTAATGAGGTAGGCATTGAACAATCCTATATAGGAAAATTTGGGGTACACCGTTACAATCCAAATTAGGTTGTCGTTGGGGTTCCACACTTGGCCCTAACGTTCTGGTTAGGCACAACCAATGGGCACCTAATGAGGTAGGCGTTGAACAATCCTATTTAGGAATATTTGGGGCACACCGTTACAATCCAAATTAGGTTGTCGTTGTGGTTCCACACTAGGCCCTAACTTTCTGGTTAGGCAAAATTAATGGGGACATATCACTTATGTGTGTAATCTAACATCATCGGCGAATATCAAACATTTTAAAAAACTTAATTGTTGAGGTAAATCATTGATAAAAATAAGAAAAAGAAGCGGACCACAATGAGTCCCTTGAGGAATCCCGGAAGATGCACTCACTTCAATTTCTGAAAAAACTGTGTCGACTCGCCAATATCTTTTTAAATATTTTATATGCATCACAAATATTATGTAAAGTATATAATCTGTTGCAATGTTTGGTATTCTTGTTAAACAACAGCTATTGAAAATATACCACACACTGGTGAAAACTACATAAAAATGTATATCAGTATCTGGGTCTATTTCGAGTCAATCGTTCAAGAGCGTGGCTGGGCAAAACGTACCGCGCGCGGGACTGCGGCAGAATGAGAACAACTTTTCATATACATACGTATATAAAGCAGAGAGCGTAAAATTTAATACAGTTTGCTTTGAAAAGCGAACAAAGCACAACTACACATGCATTGGAGAACATTTAAGAGAAACACACGTGTAGTGGTGCTCAGCTCTGTTCAAGAGCCAAAGTCTAGTCAGAACCAGCGTTTTGCTACGTTTTATCACTTGAAAGCCATGCCAGCAGTTTGATTGGCTCTTACTAAAAGTTGTATTTTAAAATTTGGTACATACATATTTTAGTAACGAATCCTCAATTATTTTTTTCCGGGGTCTATTTTCTTCAAAAAAACATCACTCAACACAGCGAAGTGCTGATTCTGATACAGTAGTTGGAAACATCGAAAAATGCTAGATTAATATCGCACACATTTCTCGTTTTTTTACTTCATGTTTTTTGTCGTGGGTAGATCAATTAGTGAAATAATATTTGACCATTCATGTGAAAAGGGGCTTCACTTTCATTGACAAAATTTATGAGGAAAGCCAAAAATCAAAAACCAAAAAAAGATTTTAGATCTTTAAAATCAATAATTTGCTTTTCAATATATATTATACAAAAATCGTAAAAACATGATCCCAAACAACAAAAAATCTTTGTTTTTAGCAGGTGCTTTTTTATGAGAATAAGCCATTAACTTTGTTTCGAGAGAATCAAAGATAAGGTCTCTATATCCATGTGTAAGTGCTTAAAAATACATAAGCCCAAGGAAACTTTTACATCCACAAATTAAACAGTTTGATTGTTTTACCATTCGCTTATTCATTGCTATTGCGTGCTTTTATTCGACAACATATGAATCGAGCGCTGCAGTGCATTGCCTTTTAATTTTATTGCCATTGCTTGCCTCTGCTTTCTTTGAACATACTCGAAAGACAAGCACTATTCACTCAAAGCTCATTCATTCGTTTCTATTGCTATGCAACGAATTATATGGCTATGCAACAAATGCTATGGCTATGCAACGAATGCTATTGCACAGTACCGAATCATACGATTTGAGCTCATGCTTTTGTAGAGTAGTACTTTGCTTGCCATTGTTTGTGATTGTTGAGTTTCTTCTAAAACAGGGGTCGACAGCGCCTAACTCTTTCCACTCTTTGCACTCTTCTACAACAACTTCGTATTGTTGTAATTCGCCGAATCGTTGACAGGCGCAACTGCACCAAAACAATTCAACCCTTGCGTGTTGTTGCTTTGCATGTCGTTGTTGGTAAATATGCGACTGCGCACAATTCTTGCTATGCTTTGTTTGTTGTTGGTAATTTTTGTTTGTTATTGGTAATTTTGCAAGCTGGTGCGCTGCCGTGTGCGCTACCGGCATGCGCGTTGTTGCTTTTATATATTAATAAGTCCTTACGGTACCGTATCCAACGATTTGTTGTTGTTGTTGGTTTTTTGTTGTTGCACTCTTGAAATAAAATCCTTGTCGACCCCTGTTCTAAAAGACAAAATAATATCTTATTTTAAAGCATGGAAAATACACAAATCAAGGTAAATATAATAAAAAAAGTTAATGCTGCGTAATGAAATTTGTTGTATTCGTCCGTAGCATTCGTTGTATAGCCATAGAATTCGTTGCATAAAAATAGAAACGAATGAATGAGCTTTGAGTGAATAGTGCTTGTCCTTTGTAGTGTGTTCGTTGCCTTCAAAGAAAACAAACGCAAGCAACGGCAATGCGTTAGCATCAGCATTCGCATTCGCTTTGAGTGAGCAGTGTTTTTATTCGTTTCACACGTTTGATGCATAGTGTTGATTCACAATTCGTTTTTTGTGAGTGTTTCACAACTACGTATGAATGCATTCGTACACATCTCTGGTGTGGATGCATTGAAAGGTGCGCTGCCGAGTGCGCTGCCGGCATGCGCTTTGTTGCTTTTATATGTTTTTTATGTTTATAAATCCTTATGGTACCGTATCCAACGATTTGTTGTTGTTGGTTTTTTGTTGTAATTGCTGTTGCACTCTTGAAATAAAATCCTTGTTGACCCCTGCTATAAACCAGGAATGACCAGAAGAGTTGAGTTTGGGAGCAGGAAATCGCTAATCACCTGATTAAGTGAGCAAATGCGTAATTTGCAAAATCTAATACCAAGAATTGACAAAATCAGAAAAAAGGGGAGCGAACGCAACAACAATTACGTGCATTTCATTTCGATACACAAGCATGAAGTCAAATGTTTCCAGAAATTTTTCGTTGCCAGTGTCTAGCCGTGGCGCTAATTCGTATTTTTCCGTATTGTTGTTATTGCTTTTTATTTTGAAAAATAGAAAATTACAAAAACAAAACGTTTAGGAAAAGAACTGATCATGAAAAACTGAATAGTGACAAATATGTTGATAAAAAAACACACAAGTAACGGTACATCTAACAATATTTAATTTTTATTCCCTGTATTTAATGTTTTTTACCTTTTGTGGAATCTACAAATGACATTTTTTATCAAATTTATATGAGAGCTCATCATATATGGAAATGAGCAGAAATAATTAAATTTTGTTCGACTTGGCCGTCCCTGCTTTAAACAAACTAAAGTCCAATGAAATGCTTAATTTATAGCTAGCGTGCGTTTCAACATGGTTAAATAAGGACTGTCCCAGAAAAAACTTGCACTTTGTTTTTTAGTTATAAAAAAATACCCAGCAATTTTTTTGGTTTTTTTTATTTTTTATTATATATTAGCAATTTTGTTTTTTCTATAAGAATTTCTTACTTTTTTTTTAAGGCCCTTCATTAAATTTTGCACAGTTGTTTCATCGACAGTACGGTACGATCTTTTCCACTTAATTCTGAAGTCTTGAAAATTTTTTGCAGTCCTGCCACACTTTCGAAGATCTCTTTTCATTAGAGCCCAATATCTTTCAATTGGGCGAAGCTCTGGGCAGTTAGGCGGATTTGCTATTTTTGGTACAAAATTGATCTTTTTACTTGCATACCATTCCATCGTAGCTTTAGAGCAGGGAAGGGCACTTAGTGCATCAATTTCCTCACATTGCTCTAACCGTTATTCGACGCACAACCAAGCGAAAAAAATTCCCAGAACTTCAACGCTATCGAAGTACAAAATTCGCAGAATTTCAACGCTATCGAGGCACAAAATTCGCAGAATTTCAATCGAGGCACAGCGTTGACTTGAATTCAAATGAAAACAAAAACAAAACACAAAGGCATAAATGACGGCGCCGCATTGTGTCTTGACGAATGTAGCAATTGTTTTTGTTTGTAGTGTAATTTGTTTTTTTTTGTGCTAATGGCAATTTTGGATATGAAAGTAAAAAAAACTTTAAAATTTCGTTTGTTGTTGCTTGATGTTGTTGTTTTCCTCTTTAGTTATATTTTTGTGCCCACCGCTGCTTTAGAGTAATGAGAGGTTGCTAAATCTGGCCAGAATATCACGGTACCCTCATGTGCACGAATAAATGGTAGAAGACGTTTTTCGAGGCACTCGTCTATATAAACTTTGAAATTGATTGATGCCAAACCATATATTGCTTCGGAAATTTCGAAATTTTTTTTTCTTTGAATTTACTAGGCACATTCCCCTTCTTCGGTGATGTATAATATTCGTGCCCAGGTAGCTGCTTAAAATCTGCTTTAACGTAAGTTTCGTCGTCCATAACACAGCAGTCAAATTTAGTCAGGTACCTTTCATACAATTTTCGGGCTCGCATCTGAGCAACCAACTGCTTTTCATCAGAACGGTCTAGTACTTTTTGAACTCTATATGTCTTCAGCTTACTTTTTTCCTTTATCCTTTGCACAGTAGATTTTGATGTACCTGCTCTATCCGCCATATCTCGCACTGAGGTGTTGGGATTCTGCTTAAAAAGGCGCTTCACCTTCGCCGCTACCTTTGGGTTAGAAAATTTTGGTTTTCTGCCTGAACCCTTTTTTCGTGAAACAGGTAGACCCTTCTTATAATTAGAAATTACCGTTTTGACAGTTCTTTCTGATGCACCAACTATTTTTGCTATAGCTGAATATTTTAACCCTGGATTTTGCAGGTATGTGGACAAAATCAGTTCGTGGACTTTTTCTTGCTTGCTAGACATCTTTGTCGTTAGAAGTGCTATCTTCAAGTGTTAGACATCATATCAAACGTCACTTTATATGGACTAAATATTTTGTCTTTTTAGACCTATAAGATTATCAGGTAGAGTATAATTTTAAAAAATAAAATTGCAAGTTTTTTCTGGGACAGTCCTTAAGTTGAAATAAAACTAAAGAGCAGACGGCACACTAACATCTACAGTGAGTCAAACAAGTTTAGAAACAGCAAGATGTATTTTTAATAACTAACAAAAAATGTACTTTAAAAGTTAAAAAAAGTTATTTTTTCCCTGCCATGTTTTTCTTTGTTACATTCTATTTCCAAATCAAAGACAAAACTTGAAAGAAAAATTTTCCCGTTATAGAAAAAAGCAAAGACGGCTAAGAACATACGAAATTGTAGCCAAAAAAGTTTAGAAACGCAGTATTTACATTTAGATAGTTTTCGTTAGTACAAAAATGCATTGAAATCACGTTATTAATGTTCTATCTTAGTGGAGGACCAGAAAAATTCAGAAGTATCAGGTCCAAAAATAACTACTAACATAGAGCAATGTCGTACGTAGCTCAAAATTACCAAAATCTGCGAAATGTGCTTCCTTAAGGCTAGGTATAACGCAAGGCCATATCCAGGATTTTATTTCGGGGGGGTTTTGAAATCGAAGTCGTGATAAGCCCAAAAAATAAATAGGGATATTATGACCGAAAAAAATGAAAACTGATGTTTCAAGCAAACTCAAACTTTTTAAAAAAAAGGTGATTTTAGTATAATGCCAATGATATGACTTAATTCTTAATATGAATTAATCATAACTCCAATGTTCCCGTTGATCTACCGTTTCATGCAGTGCTCAGCTGATTCAGGACGTTCTGTTAAACTCATATTTTCGAATTGAAATAACATTTTTTTAAATGAAAACACAAGTTGATTAAATTTTGCAACGAGCAATATTTATATTTTTTGACATAATACAACAATCTAATCAGTAGTCCAGTCAAGGATTTCAAGGCGGCGAGGTTTCTTCTGGCAAATTAATTCAACAATTTCAGCTGAGCTGATATAGATTTCTTTATGAATATTTTTCAGAGCCAACCCATTCAAGCAGTCTTCTGTCGTTGTAAACCTTAAATACAATACAATTTCAATAATTTTAACATAGAAAAACTTTGTTCTGCTGGAATTGTGGCAAATACTTGCAGTAGAATTGTGATGCATTGGAAGAACGATTCCATTTTTTTTTTTTGTTTTGATAACGCCTTTTACAAAAAAAAAGATCTGATTTCTCATAAACTTTTTTCTATGTATTTTAGGGCGTAGATTTCAAAAATGACAACCATTTTTTTTTTTTCCTTAAGAATCGTTTTCGAGACATCCAAAAAAACTCTTTTTTCATTTATTTGAATCATTTTTTTTTTTCTTAAGAATCGTTTTCGAGATATCCCCAAAAAACTCTTTTTCTGCACTTTTTGCATTTGGATCATTTTTTTAAAGAATACTTTTCGAGATATCCCCAAAAAAACCCTTTTTTCTACACTTTTTTAATTTATTTGGTCAGATTTCTATGAATTTTTTTTTTCGACCTAAATCAGTTGCACACTATTCAAAAATTAATTTTATCAAATATTTACTTAAAATATTTGTTGAAAAATAGATTTTCATCCTGAATATTAAAAATATAAGAAACAAAGGTATTGACTTTTTTGAAAAAAATCGAAAAAAGTCAATCTTTTTGGAATATGACCGCTTGTAACTCCATCAAATCCTATCCTATTTTCTTGAACAGCAAACCGTTAGACAGAAGATAGAATTAATTTTTGAATAGTGTGCAACCGATTTAGAAACATAACCAAATAAATGAAAAAAGTGCAGAAAAAAGGGTTTTTTCTTAACGATTCTTGTCATTTTTGGAATCTACGCCCCAAAATACATAGGAAAACTTCTATGAGAAACCAGATCTCGAGATGAGGCCCAAAATTGTAAACTAGTGTAATGAGCAATGCTTTCATTGCGTTCAAAGTATCTTTGAAATCGGTTTTACAACAATGCTGATGACACAATTTAATTTCGGACTAGCGCTCAAACTTACTGCAATTTCGTAAGTGAGAGCAGCCCCTATGATTTTGTCAACATTCCTCATCGAGTGATTACCGGTATAAAACGTTCTATGGGTAAATGCTCAAAAATGTACTCTGGAATTTTGATTTTAATTCTGAAATTTAGATTTAATTTGACACTTTGCAAGGATGCAATTGAACAAAAGTATTTAAATTTTATGAATGTTTTTGCTAAGCACAAATATATGTCATTTTGTTATTGCATTTACTAATTTTTTTCGCGATTTTATGAAAACTTGCGTGTAGACTAAATTGCAGGCACGGCCACTCTAATGTTGTTAAGCAAATTCTTGCGTTTGCAGATTTTTGGAGTTTCTTCGAACATGATGATCTGCGGTCAAGGCTAATTCTTAATGATCTCTGATGCTTAACTCTTCTTTAATTTGCCAATAAGGGTGACCATAGATATATTTCCAGAAATATGAGAACTTAGTAAATTTTGTGTAAAGGTATGTGTGCGATTCTGATATAAAATCAATGCACGAACCTGAAATTTTATTTCTGAATTAATATTATGTTAATTTCTTAAGCGCAGAAAAATCTTACTTCTATGAAAGAATCTTGCACTGTTTTTAAACAAAATTTTTGATATAAAAGTTATCAAATGAAAATTCGCGCATACAAAATTTTATATGAAGTAAAATTTAACTTGCGAATTTGCAGATTTTTCTTTAACTTTCTACGATAGTTAAAATGACAATGTTTTGTACAATTGAAATAAATACTGATGAAAATTTATTACTTAAGGAATACAGTAAGCCCCGTTTTAGCAACCGCTCCCCCCCCCTTCCCCCTCCTTAAAGCACCATTCCCGTTTGAATACCAGAAACTTGACTCATCTAACACTTTTCTGAAAATATACATATAAATTCCCCCTTTTAAGTACCTCTCGTTTAAGTACAACTCTCGCTTAAATGCCTCTTAAATTTGCGCTTTAATGTAAACATTACATATTATTTTCCCCCTTTAGGTCCCTTACACCGGGTCAAAAAATAGATTCAGCCAGACACTGACTCTAAAGTTAAAAGGACCCTTAAAAACGATATCTACGTAATTTTTTTTTCGTTCCGAGAAAAGCGCTTTTGATTCTCCTGAAGGCTCTTTTTGGCTAAAAAAAAAACGTTTTTTTGCTCGTAACTTTTATTTCTTCGCAGAATGGAACCTGAATTTGCTTAAAAAATAAAGATTGCGCTCTTCCAAAAAATTTAACTTTAAAAAATTAAAAATTTTTTTTCTGTTAAAGATCATTTTTGGTCCCAAAATTCGATTTTTCCATACAAAAAATGTGATGATGCATGATGATAGATGCAATCAGGGCCGCATCTAGGGGGGGACGAGGGGGATAGAACTCCAACGAAATATTTTGACGGACACTATATAGAAACGATTTTGTAAAGAATAGACACTATGTAAAAAAGATTTTGTGAGAAATACATTATAAAAAATGATTATGTAAAAAGTTATGTTAAAAGTTATGAAAAAAGTTGGAAGAGGTTGAAAGCTCGAAAAAAGCTGAAAGCAATTGAAAATTTGAAAAAAAATTTAAACAGGTTGAAAAAATCTTGGTTAATTTAATAAGGTTGAAAGGGGTTAAAAAAGTCGAAAGGAAAACGTTGAAAAAAGTTTAAATATTAAAAGAATATTCAAAAAACCAACATTTCTCACGTTTATAACTTAATGTTAACATGGGAGATGCCACGCCTGCTGATGCAATCCCGCCAAAACCAATTTAATTTCAAAGCTTATAGTTACCGAAGTCACATGAGAGAAATTCTTGTCTATTCTCTTTTGTGATTTTCGTTTTGCGTTTGTGACAAATTCTGTACCTCGACAATTTCGTTTTTCCCTTGTTGCCAACAAACAAGAAAAATTTTCCGAAATAGTTTCTGTTCCTGCGTTTTCTCTAGAGGTTTGGTTTTTAAATTGGAAACACTAGTAACAGTTGATTTTTCTCAGTATGTCTAGCTATTGCATCATGACTAAGTAGGAATTGATCTGGAAATTTACTAAAATTTCAACTTAAAATTCACTCAAAACTTACATGATGTTTTGCAATTAAGAAATCAATTGGGTTATTTATTGTGGCAATATTTACAGCCTCAAACCTGGACCAAAATAGACGAGACGAGACATAACGAGTAAGTTCGAGTGTATGTAAACCAATGTTGATAGCCAAAATGAACCTACGTAATTGATCGAAAATGAACGAAGCATTTTGAAGAGACGTAAGAGTTCCGTAAGAACCGAGCATCAAAACATTGCTACTCGTCATAACAGCTTTTTCTGCTCGTTGGCTAGCGTAACATTTTGGGTTAAATGTCAAAACAGGCGAAACGAGTGAAAACGTTCGTTCAATTGCTACCGTCTCGTCACGTCTATTTTGGTTAAGGCATCAGGCTCACTGTTTCCAGTGAGTGCGTTTTGACGAGTTCGATTACCTCCAGCAACAAAACAACAGCAACTAAGAATGTTTTTCCCGCGCTTTCTATTTCAACCGCTCTTTCGGGTAATTCGCATGCGCTGTTATATCAAAACACTTCTCTGAGTGCAAGCGAAAATTTAACAAAGCCGCCTGATCTGAAATATACAGAACATGTGCTGTCCTCTTCTTTCTCATGGGGAGCGCAATGTTCAACACCTAACTTCTCACCAACACCTACAAGCTCAACAGACTCATTATCAGCAACAACTCTGGCAACAACTAGTACTTCTACAACTACATCATCATCTACTTTACTAGCCAGGGCTGTCGTTTTGGAATTTTTGACTGCAGTGAAAATTCCGAAAAGTTGAGGAAAAGTGAAGTGTTCGCAGTGTTTCTAAAACAAAAGTGCAGTGAATTTTGCAGTGTTATAAGAAAAAGATACATTCTACAATATTTTTAAAATCACATGAAAAAAAAACTCTTTTTCGGTACATTTTTAATAAAATGTAATCAATAGTTAAAATTAAACAAATAACATTGTCATTTTGTGCCTTTATGGCATAAATCAGTACATTTTATAAAAAAAAGATAATAATAAAAGTTTATATGTTCTATGTACTGTGTACATCAAAATAAACTAAAAAAAATTAGCTACTATGTATTCCATAGGGACAACATAAAAAGAATTGAGAAAATTTTAGAGAAAAACAGTTTTCCAAAACACACAACAAAAAGATTAAAAGACAATTTTTATAAGGATAAGGGACCAAGACTGGAAAGGGGTACAGTCATATATAAATCGATGACATATATTCCAGGTTTGACAGAGAGATTCGCGAAATTAAGTGCGTCTAAGGACATAAAAATTGCTAATAAGACAGATAATAAAGTTGGACAATTTTACAGCAATATCAAAACTTGACAAATCCTGCCTTATTTACAAAATTCTTTGTGACGGAGAAGGGTCCAATGTATGCCAGAAGGTATATGTTGGTACTACAAAAAACAAATTAAGGACAAGACTCTCAGGACACAGATCGGACCAAAAAAACAGAAATGGACAAGCCCCTAAGACAGCCCTTTGAGCCCACTGTACTGAGCTTGGACATTTTCCTAATTTTGACGCTGTGGAGATCTTACAAGAAGAAAATAATCATTAGAAGAGATTCATATTAGAGATGCTCCACATTATTAACACCCCCACTAACAAGAGAATAAATTTCAAGAGCGACACAGAAAATTGTGCTCATATATACAGACATTTAGTTGACAATTAGGTTAGTTTGAGTTTAGCTTTTCTATAATTTTAACGTAAGTAAATTATAAATAAAACACTGACCTAAAGCCAGAAAAAGTGTTTTTATTTAAAAAAAAAAAATATAAAAATACGATTTATGTACGTCTATTTTCTGTAATTTGCTACTAATTGTTTTGATGGCACCAAATTTTTAAAATCTTCATTAGGAAACGTTTCTTTAATGAGCATGATCGAATTAACCGTCTCCACTTTTAAACCATTCAAAGTTGAATTTTTTATTTGATTTGTAAGTGAAAAAATGCGGTCAACAAATTTCTATAAGCCATGTATCCTGACTTATAGAAACAGTAGTTTCGCCTAAGGCTTTTTTTAATGAAATATAGCGAGCCAAAATTCTTCCAAATTTTTTTCTTCTGGCTTCGACATCAATTTATGTCATCATGATTTATCAGATTAGGAAAAAGCAGAATCAGTGTCAACAAGCTTACGAAACCGGACTTTCAGATTGAAACGCTTTTAAAGCAGGATCTTTAAAATTAATTATTTTTATCACTTGTTTGCATAAAATCATATAAAATTGTTGACATTTCTTTTTGATTTCTGTAGCTTCTTTCTCACCTAACAAACCATCGTGAATGAATGAATTAGCTCTCGGGCCAAGGTATACATCCCTCAATGGCTTACAAATGGAAATGGCTTATGACTGAAAATTTATAATTTGAAAATTTTTTGCTAGATTACTTTGCGACACTTTTTTCTGAAAGTGCAGTGTTTTCAAAAAAGATGCAGTGTCGCAGTGTCATACTTTAAATCGCAGTGAAAAACTGCGATTGAAGTGACAGCGACAGCCCTGGTATTACTAACACAAATAATGTCTGTAGGCTCACATTTAAATGAACAAAATACTAGTCTACATCACTCAGACACAAACTGCTTAGCAGCATTTGCTCGGCAACAAGAATATAGTGCAGATCAGCAACATTTGGATATGCAACAGCAGCAGCATCAACAGCAGCAGCAAAAGCATCAACAGCAGCAGCAGAAACCTCAACATAAACAGCAGATACAACACAAAAAAAACAACAACTTCGTCAAATGCAACAGCCAAAGTCAAACCTACAAAATACAGGTAAAAATACAAAAAATTCTGGAGTGCAAACTGGATTAGACCGATACATTCTAGTGAAACGGAAATTAAGCCCACAAAAAAATGGCATTTTACAAGCGGCAAAAGTCATTAAGTCCACTTCTTCAGATACAATAAAATCAACCAATAATAAATTTGCTCCATTAGCGAAACTTGATGATGATGAAACTGGAGCTAGCAGTCAGAAAAATGTTAGAAATCAGAAACCTCCACCTATTTTCTTACGTGAGCGTAGTTCTAATGACCTCATAAGTTATATCACCAATTTAAAAGGGAAAAATTCATAACATGTAGTTCCCCTAACAAAAGGAAATATTTATGAAACGTACTTCAATACGTGACCTAGAAGCCAAAAAAAAGAGTTGTTACACGTACCAGCTCAAAAGCAGTAAGGGTATTTCTGTAGTACTTAAAGGTATTGAATCCGATTTAGACGTGAACGAAATTAAAAATACTCTGGAAGAAAAAGGTTTCCATGCCAGAGCAGTTATTAACTTTATTATTAAAGAAAGATAGGGTTCCACAACCTATGTTCAAGGTAGACCTCCTCCCCGATGCTGCTAAGCTGAAAAAAAAAAAAATGAATTGCATCCATTATATAAATTGCAATATTTATTGCACAGAAAAATTTCTGTTGAGGAGCCCCACAAACGTAATGGTCCAGTCCAATGCGCAAACTGCCAAGAGTATGGCCATACGAAAACATATTGTAATCTCCGTACTGTATGTGTCGCTTGTGGCGAGCTCCACTATAGCTCCTCATGTACTAAAAAAGCGGAAAACAATCCAAGCTCCAAAAAATGTAGCAATTGCAATGGTAACCATACCGCTAACCATAGAGACTGTCTTGTATATCAAAGGCTTAAACGGAGGGTAACTCTACTAAAACAGGCTGCCCGCAACCCCACTAAAAATTTATTTACCTTTGCCGCTTCTGCCCCCCAGCAGTCCTCTATCAACTCTTTTACACCAGCTAATTCTTATGCAAATATTGTAAAATCATGTACTCAAGTGCAACAGCAATCCCCCCGGAACCAAGCAATAACCTGGAGCAAATGATTTCTAATTTTACTCAAAACCTATCAAATTTCATGATAGCCATGCAAAAATTTTTAGATCGTATCGTTGATATGCAAGCCCAATTAATGACTGCTCTTCTAGTCAAATTATAGAACTTAGAGGTGGGTAAAATCGTTAACTATCGATAGACATCGATGTGAGTCAAGCATCGATAACTATCGATGTCTCTTTGCGAAACATCGACATCGATAAGAACTGATATATTTTGAAATATGCATAATATATTTTAAAATAATAAATTTTTCATAAACAATGGACAATAACGTATTGGATAAATAACTACGTTATGTGAGATCAATAAACGCTTTGTGCGAATCACTATATGATATGGTACTTGAATGGTGCTCGAATCAAACGTAAAATTAGTGAAATTAAAATAAGACTTGCTCATAATTTTGTTTTAAAAAAAACAAGTCGTTCTGCCAAATCAGCTGACAATTGGAATCTTCGTTCAGAAATTATGTTGCCGGCAGTAGAGTTAACTCTTTCGGAGGAGACAGAAGACGATGGCACAATTAAATATTTTAACGCAATTGTTTGCAAAGATTTGCATGACGAATAATTCATCCAGTATTTGATGATGTCCGTATTTTCATCAACCAGTGGTTCCTCCATATATGTATTGAAATGGACAATTGCCTGCAAAGTTCTAGAGATCGTCGTAGGGGCACTCGTGGTCCGATATTTGTGTAAAAACGAAAAAAAAACTTGTCAAGAGAAATAGAATACAAAATTTTATTGTCCCATCTACAACCTCAAAAGCGCGGCAAAATCGCGAATATTGTCTTGAAAACTCTAGGATATCGAATTCGAAGAATTGGCATACTTTTTTCAAATAGAAATATAAAAACATATTCTTGGTCTTATCGATGTACTATCGATTGAAATCGATAAATTTGGAGAAACTATCGATGCATATCGATATTTTTTCTTAACGATTTTACCCACCTCTAATAGATCTTATAAAGATTTGCGCATGGAACGCAAACGGCGCACAGTGTTATATTTTGAGAAAAAATGGACAAAATCAAATTCCCGTCGATAACAATGCCCAAAAAAAACGAGGTCGGTCTCATTCGAAAGGTGATTTCATGCTTTTTTTAGAAAAATTGTCCCGAATCGAGATCACAGCTTTGGGCATTTCTCAGAAATGCCCAAAATATGGTCTTTTTCACTTTTAGACAGTTTTTCCCAATTTTAGTACAATTCTGACTCGTATACATATCCGATGATAATTTATTTTGAAAGTCGAGAGTATATATATATATATATATATATCTTTTAAAACTAATTCGTTATAAAAAAAAAAAATTTTTTCGTATTATAACTAAAAAAATGACAAAAATGACAATTTTTCTCATTTTTTTAGTTATAATACGAAAAAAAATTTTTTTTTTATAACGAATTAGTTTTAAAAGATATATATATATATATATATATATATACTCTCGACTTTCAAAATAAAATATCATCGGATATGTATACGAGTCAGAATTGTACTAAAATTGGGAAAAACTGTCTAAAAGTGAAAAGGACCATATTTTGGACATTTCTGAGAAATGCCCAAAGCTGGGATCTCGATTCGGGACAATTTTTCTAAAAAAAGCATGAAATCACCTTTCGAATGAGACCGACCTCGTTTTTTTTGGGCATTGTTATCGACGGGAATTTGATTTTGTCCATTTTTTCTCAAAATATAACACTGTGCGGCGTAAGCCAACATAAGCTAGAGATTCAAACTTCTTGTCCCGGGAAGATGTAGATGTAATGCTTCTATCCGAAACCCACTTAACAAATAAACATAATTTCACTATTCCTGGCTATACATTCCATAAAACCAATCACCCTGACGGCAAAGCACATGGCGGCACTGGTTTACTAATTCGAAGAAGGCTTAAACATTCTTATTTAGGGGCGTATTCCCAGAGACATCTACAAGCCACTTCAATTAGTTTGCAAAGTAATGGCAAAGACCTTTCTTCATCGGCAGTTTACTGTCCTCCCCGATTTGTTGTATCAGAGGCGCAGTTCTTGGACTATTTTCAAACTTTAGGTGATAAATTTGTAGCAGCCAGTGACTATAATGCGAAACACACCTTCTGGGGCTCTCGCATTAATAATCCTAAAGGTAATCAGCTTTATTAAGCCATTATTAACAAATATAGCAATCTGGATGTTGCTTCTCCTGGAAAACCTACATACTGGCCAGCGGACCGCAACAAATTTCCTGACCTTATCGATTTTGCCATCACTAAAGGTATTCGCAGAGATGTAATTTCGATCAGTACAAGTTCCGATCTATCATCTGCACATTCCCCTGTTGTCATACAAATATTTGAAAAACCCAAGCATAGAGAGGTACCACATACCCTCACAGCTCCTAATACAAACTGGATTAAATACAAAAAATACATAAGCACACATATCCACACAAATTATAAAATAGGATTTAAAGATGATGTTGATGATGCTGTTGGGGTTATAAATTCCATTTCAATTACAGCAGCAAACAAACGCTACACCTAAAAATTCAACTAGTGGGAGAAATGATAGATTTTTAACGAATGGTGAAATTGAAAAATTAGTTTCTGATAAGAGAAGGCTTAGACGGGAATGGCAGAGGTATAGGTCTTCAGCATCAAAAACTATGCTTTGTCTAGAGAGCAAAATAATTACCATTATAGTTTTATTCAAAACCTTTCTCCAAACAAAGCTAATAAATCGTCCTTTTGGAAGTCTAGCCGCGTATTTAAAAACCCAATTGAGATCGAGCCTCCACTAAGGGATAGTAATGGCGATTGGGCACGAAGTGATGAGGAAAGAGAAAATGTTTTTGCATAACATCTAAGCCTAGTATTTCAACCAAATTGTGCCTCAAACATTATTGATCTTCCTCCGCAAATAAGAAACACCCAAAATATAAATACGCATATTTCTTCAAATGAGGTAGCCACCGTCATAAATATTAAACTTATTTGCAGAAAAGCTCCCGGGCATGACTCCATAACCCCCATAATGCTGAAAAATTTACCCCAAACAGCTAAAGTCTTCATCACCAGGCTCTTTAACGCTATAATCAATTTTGGCCATTATCCTGGTGAGTGGAAAATCAATAATTAAAATGATTTCGAAGCCCGGCAAAGATTCCACTTTACTACCTTCATACAGAGTTATTAGCTTGCTTCCCTGCTTCTCAAAACTGTTTGAAAAGTATTTTTAGAAAAACTTAGGTCATACCTTCAAGATTATCATCTTATTCCTTCACACCAGTTTGGCTTTAGGGAAAAACATGGAACCATTGAGCAAGTGAATAGAATAACAAACGAACTTAGAAATGCGTTTGAACATAGAGAATACTGTTCCGCCATATTTCTAGATGTCAAGCAAGCTTTTGATAAATTATGGCATGAAGGTCTAATTTATAAAATCAGACAGCTCCTACCTCAAAATGTTCATGCAGTCCTAGAGTCATACTTGGCAAACAGGTGCTATAGGGTTAAATATCAAAGTTTAAATACATCTGAATTTCCGATTGGCGCTGGAGTTCCTCAGAGTAGTGTTCTTGGTCCAGTTTTATATATTTTATTCACCTCTGATATTCCGACAAATGACCAGCTGGTCACCTCCACTTTTGCTGACGATACGGCAATTTTAAGTCGTCACAAAAATGCTGTGGTTGCCACCAACCAGCTACAAAATCATTTAGTCCTTATTGAAAACTGGCTATCAAAATGGCGCATCAAGGTGAATGAGCAAAAATGCCGACATGCCATATTTACACTAAATAGAAATCTATCTTCAACCTTAACACTAAATGGTATTCGAGTTCCAGAAGCAAATGATGTAACTTATCTTGGCATTCACTTAGATAAACGCTTAACTTGGCGTAAGAATATCGAAGCCAAAAAGACGCAAATCAAACTCAAAGCTGCAAGCTTGCACTGGTTAATTAACAAACACTCTCCTCTAAAATTGGAATATAAAGTTATACTATATAATAGTGTCATCAAGCCTATCTGGACCTATGGTATACAGCTATATGGTTTCGCTAGTTCATCAAATATAGAAATTCTACAAAGAGCTCAAGCAAAGATACTAAGGACAATAACAGGAGCACCTTGGTTCATTAGAAATGAGCATATCCATAGAGATCTCCATATACCTATGGTTAAGGCAGAATTTGAAAGAGTAGCTACGTCACTTGCCAACACTTCAGCACATTCGCGTTTAAAAAGGTCTGACCGTCCAGCTATCTATTATATAAAACTCATTTTTGTCTGTCTGTCTGTCCGTCTGTCTCTTATGCACGCGGAAACTATCCAGCCGATTTTGATGCAATTTTTACAGTATGTTAGTATCGATCGGGCGGGTGTCATAGGCTATAAAATAGCGACTTCTCAAAGACAGGCAAATCGATTCTCATGAAATTTACACAGTATGGCTTTTATGATAAGGGGCACAGATTGTATGGTAAAAATTTTATTTAGGGTGGCCCTCATACAAATAAATTTTCAAATATAATTTTCACGAAGACAAATAAATCGATTCACACCGAATTTACACTACGTATCTCTAATGTTAAGATGCATAGCTTAGCTCACAAAACTTTTATTTAGGGTGTCCCTCATACACAAATATTTAAAAATAGCATTTTCTCAAAGACAGCTTAATCGATTCTCTTGGAATTTATACCAAATGGATTTTATATTAAGAGGCAGAGACTAGATTGTAACAATTTTATTTAAAGTGCAAAATTAAGGTGGCCCTCATACAAAAATATTTTCAAATATCATTTTCACAAAGACAGGTTAGTCGATACACAGCGAACTTACACCACGTAGCTCCTATGTTGAGAGGCATTGTTAAGGATACAAAACTTTTATTTAGGGTGGCCCTCACACAAAAATATTTTTAATTATGTAACATTTACTCGAAGACCGCCAAATCGATTCTCATGGAATATACACCACATGGCTTCTGTATTAAGAAGCACATATAAGGTCAAACAAATTTTATTCAGTGTGCATACTTAGGGTGACCCTCATACAAAAATATTTTTAAATATTATTTTCACGAAGACAGGTTAGTCGACTCACTCCGAATTTACACCACGTAGCTCTTATGTTAAGAAGCTTAGCTTAGGCTACACAACTTTTATTTAGGGTTGCCCACATACAAAAATATTTATAAATATCATTTTTTCGAAGACCGCTTAATCGATTCTCATGAAATTTACATCACGTGGTTTTTATATTAAGAGGCACTGCTTAGGTTGTAAAAATTTTATTTTGGGTGCATACTAAGTGTGGTCTTCATACAAAAGTATTTTTTAAATAAAATTTTCACGCAGACCGCCCATCGAATCTACACCACGGTTGAGGTGAGGCGATGCGCCCAGGGTAACGCTAGTTATAAATATATCCTCCACGCTTATTGGCATCGATGGTGTAGCTTCCATTTGAGCATGTGCATACGCAACTATAAAGCATTAAAAATTATACGCAAAAAGGACTTTGTACCGGGACCTAGCTCGTCTCGGGCTCTGTTCTCTAATAATAATAATATAAAAAAAAAACAAGTTAAGGTGTTATCTTCGGCCAGACCGAAACTCACATACCCTACACTGCACTGAAAGTACCTTTTCAATAAATGTTAAAAAGACGTTGAAGAGATTGAATGAGTCGAAAAAAAATGTGAAATGTTAGAAAGGTTAACAGAGGTTGAAAAATGTTGATAAATTCGTAAATATATGCAAAATGTTGAAAAAAGTTGAGAGAGGTTGAAAAACTCTAAAAAAGTTGAAAGAGGTTGAAAAAATTTTTAACTATTCAAAATTGATGAAAAAGTCGAAAAAATAAAGAAACTTATGAAGAAAGTTGAAAGTGGTTGAAAAAGTCGAACAAATACATATAGGATATATTGGAAAAAGTGAAAGGGTTGAAAAAGTCGAAAAAATATGGAAAATGTCGAAATAAATGAATAATTTGAAATATGCCACGCTTACTTCTCCAATTCCGCCCACTTTTGGTTCAATAAATTATATCCGTGATCGACATCCTCATATTAAATTTTAGCTGGGGCGGTAGGCGTGTCCGCCAACCGATTTCGCCCATTTTCAATAGCAAGATGCCTGTAAGATGGTGTGACCTGTGTGTGAAAGTTTCATTCAATTAGCTTTCTTGGTTTTCCCGTAAACCTGATTTCAACAGACGGACAGACAGACGGACATCGCTAAGTCGACTCAGGTGGTGACGCTGATCAAGAATATATATACTTTACCATACCTGCCACGCCCCCTTCGATGTGTTACAAACGGAGAGACAAAGTGAATATACCCTCGGTGTAGGGTATAAAAATAAAAAAAAATAAAAATCGCCATCCCTATGAGGGCACTCGACCGGGACCTAGCCCGTCTCGGCTGCTGCCCGATGAGTGGAGAGTGCGGCAGCATGAGTGTTGGAACAGTGTGCTTTTAGGATGCATTTGAGCATGTGCATACGCAACTATGAAGCATTAAAAATTATACGCAAAAAGGACTTTTTACCGGGACCTAGCTCGTCTCGGGCACTGTCCTCTAATAATAATAATAATCTAAAATAAAAATCGCCATCCCTATGAGGGCACTGGACCGGGACCTAGCCCGTCTCGGCTGCTGCTCGATGAGTGGAGAGTGCGGCAGCATGAGTGTTGGAGCAGTGTGCTTTTAGGATGCTTTTGGGTGCTAGACTGGGATCTAGCTCATCTCGGCTATCGCTTC
Source organism: Tricholauxania praeusta (assembly GCA_949775025.1). Lineage (NCBI taxonomy): Eukaryota > Metazoa > Arthropoda > Insecta > Diptera > Lauxaniidae > Tricholauxania > Tricholauxania praeusta. Next base: position 6,584,496 of record OX459032.1, on the reverse strand, counting down.
AAAGTTATCCTCGTTGCACAGGGACCTAGCCCGTCTTTGCTACCACGCCAACGCAGACCAAGACCTCGCTCGTCTCGGCTGAAAATTAATCAGAGGATACGTAATAGTCAACAGCTGCAACTATAGATGGGTTGCCGTAAGCATATCGCTGCGACACCGCTCCAATTGCAGAAATGAACAGAAGATGTGCTTAGTAATATTTATTTTCAGACCAGCTAAAGTCTTTGAGTCCCGCATAGCTTTGAATAACTTATTATAATACATATCGTCGCTCACTTGTACAACGGCCCTAATTGACATTTTTGATTTTGTTCAGGAGACACAAAAAACTGTATAAAAACCGAAAATGCAGAATATTTAAATTTTTTTAAATGCAGTTTAGTTACAAAAACAATAACATAATTATTTTTAATGAAAACGCTAATTTTTTTTTTTATTGATAAGTACTTACTTTATTTCAATTAGGGCTTTTTGACATCATTTTTATGTATGCAAAAGTGCATTTAGGGCTTTTTGCAGTTACTTTGAAAACTAAAAGTGTAAGGGTACGGCCACGTAATGAGATGCAAGTGGCAGCGTCAGAGCGGCAAATCGCAGAGTGGCAAGTGGCCATTTACTCAGCGACAATTCTAGAGTGTTAGTTGTTTTATTTATTGCAAATGGAGTTCAAATTGAAAACAAAATTAAATTCTAGACGCTAGTTAAAAAAATGCCGTTGTCAAGTGATGTTTGTCATAGCCATTTGCTTGAAAGTCGGCTTCATATTTGGAAATTTATTTTATATTTAAGAAAAAGAAGATTTGGTGTGCATCCAATTAACCGCAAGAGATCAACTTATGGTGAGTTTCATCATTTATTTAAGCAAATTCGGAAACATCCTGAGCGATTCAGGCAATATTTACGTATGTCAATACAAACGTTTGATTTGCTGCTAAAATTTCATTCCGTTTGCTGCAATAGTTCACTTAAAACAGCACTTACAAATTTATGTTAATATGGGAGGTGCCACGCCCACTGATTCAATCACGTCTGCATTCATTTGATTTTAAAGCTTATAGTAACTGACATCTATACACAAAATTTTATGAAGATTACTCTTATATCACACTATCCATAACAATAAACGTTACTTGCTTATATGGGAGGTGCCACGCCCACAAGTACTATTGCACCAAATTTTTGTAATAAGAGACCATATAGCATGTATATCTACCTCATTAAATTTCATAACGATTACGTTGTTAGTTCTCTTAATAGAACGTTTATAAATATTGTGGACTGTGCCACGCCCTTCAACGACACTTTCCAGTTAAGTGGCTAAGCTAGTACTGATGACTGGTTTCAGTAGCATAATTTCTAAAATTTTTGTAAAAATCATGTGTGCCAATTTCGAGATGTATAGACTTAAAATTTTTAATTGTTGTAAAGTGCTGCGCCCAGTTTTATGATTCAGCCCACTTTTATCTCAATTCAAGATTTATATGATATGTGTCTGTTTACCAAATTTCATCAGAATATCTGGCATGGTTTACGAGATACGACGGCATAAAGGTTAAAATTTAGATGCCGCTCTAATTTTCAGAAAAAATTAAAACACAATTGAAAGCTCTGCGTTGCCGCTCTACCGCTCTAAAAAAGTGCCACCCGCTCAGTACGTGCGTGGCCACTTCCATAGTGTTTCATATGTTTTAATTTTTTTTGCTGCCGCTTGAGTATGTCTAAGAATTGGCATACTTTTTTCAAATAGAAATATGAAAACATATTCTTGGTATTATCGATGTACTATCGATTGAAATCGATAAATTTGGAGAAACTATCGATGCATATCGATATTTTTTCTCAACGATTTTACCCACCTCTAATAGATCTTATAAAGATTTGCGCATGGAACGCAAACGGCGTAAGCCAACATAAGCTAGAGATTCAAACTTCTTGTCCCGGGAAAATGTAGATGTAATGCTTCTATCCGAAACCCACTTAACAAATAAATATAATTTCACTATTCCTGGCTATACATTCCATAAAACCAATCACCCTGACGGCAAAGCACATGGCGGCACTGGTTTACTAATTCGAAGAAGGCTTAAACATTCTTATTTAGGGGCGTATTCCCAGAGACATCTACAAGCCACTTCAATTAGTTTGCAAAGTAATGGCAAAGACCTTTCTTCATCGGCAGTTTACTGTCCTCCCCGATTTGTTGTATCAGAGGCGCAGTTCTTGGACTATTTTCAAACTTTAGGTGATAAATTTGTAGCAGCCAGTGACTATAATGCGAAACACACCTTCTGGGGCTCTCGCATTAATAATCCTAAAGGTAATCAGCTTTATTAAGCCATTATTAACAAATATAGCAATCTGGATGTTGCTTCTCCTGGAAAACCTACATACTGGCCAGCGGACCGCAACAAATTTCCTGACCTTATCGATTTTGCCATCACTAAAGGTATTCGCAGAGATGTAATTTCGATCAGTACAAGTTCCGATCTATCATCTGCACATTCCCCTGTTGTCATACAAATATTTGAAAAACCCAAGCATAGAGAGGTACCACATACCCTCACAGCTCCTAATACAAACTGGATTAAATACAAAAAATACATAAGCACACATATCCACACAAATTATAAAATAGGATTTAAAGATGATGTTGATGATGCTGTTGGGGTTATAAATTCCATTTCAATTACAGCAGCAAACAAACGCTACACCTAAAAATTCAACTAGTGGGAGAAATGATAGATTTTTAACGAATGGTGAAATTGAAAAATTAGTTTCTGATAAGAGAAGGCTTAGACGGGAATGGCAGAGGTATAGGTCTTCAGCATCAAAAACTATGCTTTGTCTAGAGAGCAAAATAATTACCATTATAGTTTTATTCAAAACCTTTCTCCAAACAAAGCTAATAAATCGTCCTTTTGGAAGTCTAGCCGCGTATTTAAAAACCCAATTGAGATCGAGCCTCCACTAAGGGATAGTAATGGCGATTGGGCACGAAGTGATGAGGAAAGAGAAAATGTTTTTGCATAACATCTAAGCCTAGTATTTCAACCAAATTGTGCCTCAAACATTATTGATCTTCCTCCGCAAATAAGAAACACCCAAAATATAAATACGCATATTTCTTCAAATGAGGTAGCCACCGTCATAAATATTAAACTTATTTGCAGAAAAGCTCCCGGGCATGACTCCATAACCCCCATAATGCTGAAAAATTTACCCCAAACAGCTAAAGTCTTCATCACCAGGCTCTTTAACGCTATAATCAATTTTGGCCATTATCCTGGTGAGTGGAAAATCAATAATTAAAATGATTTCGAAGCCCGGCAAAGATTCCACTTTACTATCTTCATACAGAGTTATTAGCTTGCTTCCCTGCTTCTAAAAACTGTTTGAAAAGTATTCTTAGAAAAACTTAGGTCATACCTTCAAGATTATCAACTTATTCTTTCACACCAGTTTGGCTTTAGGGAAAAACATGGAACCATTGAGCAAGTGAATAGAATAACAAACGAACTTAGAAATGCGTTTGAACATAGAGAATACTGTTCCGCCATATTTCTAGATGTCAAGCAAGCTTTTGATAAAGTATGGCATGAAGGTCTAATTTATAAAATCAGACAGCTCCTACCTCAAAATGTTCATGCAGTCCTAGAGTCATACTTGGCAAACAGGTGCTATAGGGTTAAATATCAAAGTTTAAATACATCTGAATTTCCGATTGGCGCTGGAGTTCCTCAGAGTAGTGTTCTTGGTCCAGTTTTATATATTTTATTCACCTCTGATATTCCGACAAATGACCAGCTGGTCACCTTCACTTTTGCTGACGATACGGCAATTTTAAGTCGTCACAAAAATGCTGTAGTTGCCACCAACCAGCTACAAAATCATTTAGTCCTTATTGAAAACTGGTTTTATATATTTTATTCACCTCTGATATTCCGACAAATGACCAGCTGGTCACCTTCACTTTTGCTGACGATACGGCAATTTTAAGTCGTCACAAAAATGCTGTAGTTGCCACCAACCAGCTACAAAATCATTTAGTCCTTATTGAAAACTGGCTATCAAAATGGCGCATCAAGGTGAATGAGCAAAAATGCCGACATGCCATATTTACACTAAATAGAAATCTATCTTCAACCTTAACACTAAATGGTATTCGAGTTCCAGAAGCAAATGATGTAACTTATCTTGGCATTCACTTAGATAAACGCTTAACTTGGCGTAAGAATATCGAAGCCAAAAAGACGCAAATCAAACTCAAAGCTGCAAGCTTGCACTGGTTAATTAACAAACACTCTCCTCTAAAATTGGAATATAAAGTTCTACTATATAATAGTGTCATCAAGCCTATCTGGACCTATGGTATACAGCTATATGGTTTCGCTAGTTCATCAAATATAGAAATTCTACAAAGAGCTCAAGCAAAGATACTAAGGACAATAACACTAGCACCTTGGTTCATTAGAAATGAGCATATCCATAGAGATCTCCATATACCTATGGTTAAGGCAGAATTTGAAAGAGTAGCTACGTCACTTGCCAACACTTCAGCACATTCGCGTTTAAAAAGGTCTGACCGTCCAGCTATCTATTATATAAAACTCATTTTTGTCTGTCTGTCTGTCCGTCTGTCTCTTCTGCACGCGGAAACTATCCAGCCGATTTTGATGAAATTTTTACAGTATGTTAGTATCGATCGGGCGGGTGTCATAGGCTATAAAATAGCGACTTCTCAAAGACAGGCAAATCGATTCTCATGAAATTTACACAGTATGGCTTTTATGATAAGGGGCACAGATTGTATGGTAAAAATTTTATTTAGGGTGGCCCTCATACAAATAAATTTTCAAATATAATTTTCACGAAGACAAATAAATCGATTCACACCGAATTTACACTACGTATCTCTAATGTTAAGATGCATAGCTTAGCTCACAAAACTATTATTTAGGGTGTCCCTCATACACAAATATTTAAAAATAGCATTTTCTCAAAGACAGCTTAATCGATTCTCTTGGAATTTATACCAAATGGATTTTATATTAAGAGGCAGAGACTAGATTGTAACAATTTTATTTAAAGTGCAAAATTAAGGTGGCCCTCATACAAAAATATTTTCAAATATCATTTTCACAAAGACAGGTTAGTCGATACACAGCGAACTTACACCACGTAGCTCCTATGTTGAGAGGCATTGTTAAGGATACAAAACTTTTATTTAGGGTGGCCCTCACACAAAAATATTTTTAATTATGTAACATTTACTCGAAGACCGCCAAATCGATTCTCATGGAATATACACCACATGGCTTCTGTATTAAGAAGCACATATAAGGTCAAACAAATTTTATTCAGTGTGCATACTTAGGGTGACCCTCATACAAAAATATTTTTAAATATTATTTTCACGAAGACAGGTTAGTCGACTCACTCCGAATTTACACCACGTAGCTCTTATGTTAAGAAGCTTAGCTTAGGCTACACAACTTTTATTTAGGGTTGCCCACATACAAAAATATTTATAAATATCATTTTTTCGAAGACCGCTTAATCGATTCTCATGAAATTTACATCACGTGGTTTTTATATTAAGAGGCACTGCTTAGGTTGTAAAAATTTTATTTTGGGTGCATACTAAGTGTGGTCTTCATACAAAAGTATTTTTTAAATAAAATTTTCACGCAGACCGCCCATCGAATCTACACCACGGTTGAGGTGAGGCGATGCGCCCAGGGTAACGCTAGTTATAAATATATCCTCCACGCTTATTGGCATCGATGGTGTAGCTTCCATTTGAGCATGTGCATACGCAACTATAAAGCATTAAAAATTATACGCAAAAAGGACTTTGTACCGGGACCTAGCTCGTCTCGGGCTCTGTTCTCTAATAATAATAATATAAAAAAAAAACAAGTTAAGGTGTTATCTTCGGCCAGACCGAAACTCACATACCCTACACTGCACTGAAAGTACCTTTTCAATAAATGTTAAAAAGACGTTGAAGAGATTGAATGAGTCGAAAAAAAATGTGAAATGTTAGAAAGGTTAACAGAGGTTGAAAAATGTTGATAAATTCGTAAATATATGCAAAATGTTGAAAAAAGTTGAGAGAGGTTGAAAAACTCTAAAAAAGTTGAAAGAGGTTGAAAAAATTTTTAACTATTCAAAATTGATGAAAAAGTCGAAAAAATAAAGAAACTTATGAAGAAAGTTGAAAGTGGTTGAAAAAGTCGAACAAATACATATAGGATATATTGGAAAAAGTGAAAGGGTTGAAAAAGTCGAAAAAATATGGAAAATGTCGAAATAAATCGAATAGAAATGAATAATTTGAAATATGCCACGCTTACTTCTCCAATTCCGCCCACTTTTGGTTCAATAAATTATATCCGTGATCGACATCCTCATATTAAATTTTAGCTGGGGCGGTAGGCGTGTCCGCCAACCGATTTCGCCCATTTTCAATAGCAAGATGCCTGTAAGATGGTGTGACCTGTGTGTGAAAGTTTCATTCAATTAGCTTTCTTGGTTTTCCCGTAAACCTGATTTCAACAGACGGACAGACAGACGGACATCGCTAAATCGACTCAGGTGGTGACGCTGATCAAGAATATATATACTTTACCATACCTGCCACGCCCCCTTCGATGTGTTACAAACGGAGAGACAAAGTGAATATACCCTCGGTGTAGGGTATAAAAATAAAAAAAAATAAAAATCGCCATCCCTATGAGGGCACTCGACCGGGACCTAGCCCGTCTCGGCTGCTGCCCGATGAGTGGAGAGTGCGGCAGCATGAGTGTTGGAACAGTGTGCTTTTAGGATGCATTTGAGCATGTGCATACGCAACTATGAAGCATTAAAAATTATACGCAAAAAGGACTTTTTACCGGGACCTAGCTCGTCTCGGGCACTGTCCTCTAATAATAATAATAATCTAAAATAAAAATCGCCATCCCTATGAGGGCACTGGACCGGGACCTAGCCCGTCTCGGCTGCTGCTCGATGAGTGGAGAGTGCGGCAGCATGAGTGTTGGAGCAGTGTGCTTTTAGGATGCTTTTGGGTGCTAGACTGGGATCTAGCTCATCTCGGCTATCGCTTCAAAGTTATCCTCGTTGCACTAGCTCTCAACATGATAGACCGGGACCTAGCTCGTCTCGGCTACCATGTCACATTCATATCGAGGTACTAGTTATCTCTATGATGGTGGACAGGGACCTAGCCCGTCTTTGCTACCACGCCAACGCAGACCGGGACCTCGCTCGTCTCGGCTGAAAATTAATCAGAGGATACGTAATAGTCAACAGCTGCAACTATAGATGGGTTGCCGTAAGCATATCGCTGCGACACCGCTCCAATTGCAGAAATGAACAGAAGATGTGCTTAGTAATATTTATTTTCAGACCAGCTAAAGTCTTTGAGTCCCGCATAGCTTTGAATAACTTATTATAATACATATCGTCGCTCACTTGTACAACGGCCCTAATTGACATTTTTGATTTTGTTCAGGAGACACAAAAAACTGTATAAAAACCGAAAATGCAGAATATTTAAATTTTTTTAAATGCAGTTTAGTTACAAAAACAATAACATAATTATTTTTAATGAAAACGCTAATTTTTTTTTTATTGATAAGTACTTACTTTATTTCAATTAGGGCTTTTTGACATCATTTTTATGTATGCAAAAGTGCATTTAGGGCTTTTTGCAGTTACTTTGAAAACTAAAAGTGTAAGGGTACGGCCACGTAATGAGATGCAAGTGGCAGCGTCAGAGCGGCAAGCGGCAGAGCGGCAAATCGCAGAGTGGCAAGTGGCCATTTACTCAGCGACAATTCTAGAGTGTTAGTTGTTTTATTTATTGCAAATGGAGTTCAAATTGAAAACAAAATTAAATTCTAGACGCTAGTTAAAAAAATGCCGTTGTCAAGTGATGTTTGTCATAGCCATTTGCTTGAAAGTCGGCTTCATATTTGGAAATTTATTTTATATTTAAGAAAAAGAAGATTTGGTGTGCATCCAATTAACCGCAAGAGATCAACTTATGGTGAGTTTCATCATTTATTTAAGCAACTTCGGAAACATCCTGAGCGATTCAGGCAATATTTACGTATGTCAATACAAACGTTTGATTTGCTGCTAAAATTTCATTCTGTTTGCTGCAATAGTTCACTTAAAACAGCACTTACAAATTTATGTTAATATGGGAGGTGCCACGCCCACTGATTCAATCACGTCTGCATTCATTTGATTTTAAAGCTTATAGTAACTGACATCTATACACAAAATTTTATGAAGATTACTCTTATATCACACTATCCATAACAATAAACGTTACTTGCTTATATGGGAGGTGCCACGCCCACAAGTACTATTGCACCAAATTTTTGTAATAAGAGACCATATAGCATGTATATCTACCTCATTAAATTTCATAACGATTACGTTGTCAGTTCTCTTAATAGAACGTTTATAAATATTGTGGACTGTGCCACGCCCTTCAACGACACTTTCCAGTTAAGTGGCTAAGCTAGTACTGATGACTGGTTTCAGTAGCATAATTTCTAAAATTTTTGTAAAAATCATGTGTGCCAATTTCGAGATGTATAGACTTAAAATTTTTAATTGTTGTAAAGTGCTGCGCCCAGTTTTATGATTCAGCCCACTTTTATCTCAATTCAAGATTTATATGATATGTGTCTGTTTACCAAATTTCATCAGAATATCTGGCATGGTTTACGAGATACGACGGCATAAAGGTTAAAATTTAGATGCCGCTCTAATTTTCAGAAAAAATTAAAACACAATTGAAAGCTCTGCGTTGCCGCTCTACCGCTCTAAAAAAGTGCCACCCGCTCAGTACGTGCGTGGCCACTTCCATAGTGTTTCATATGTTTTAATTTTTTTTGCTGCCGCTTGAGTATGTCTAAGAATTGGCATACTTTTTTCAAATAGAAATATGAAAACATATTCTTGGTATTATCGATGTACTATCGATTGAAATCGATAAATTTGGAGAAACTATCGATGCATATCGATATTTTTTCTCAACGATTTTACCCACCTCTAATAGATCTTATAAAGATTTGCGCATGGAACGCAAACGGCGTAAGCCAACATAAGCTAGAGATTCAAACTTCTTGTCCCGGGAAAATGTAGATGTAATGCTTCTATCCGAAACCCACTTAACAAATAAATATAATTTCACTATTCCTGGCTATACATTCCATAAAACCAATCACCCTGACGGCAAAGCACATGGCGGCACTGGTTTACTAATTCGAAGAAGGCTTAAACATTCTTATTTAGGGGCGTATTCCCAGAGACATCTACAAGCCACTTCAATTAGTTTGCAAAGTAATGGCAAAGACCTTTCTTCATCGGCAGTTTACTGTCCTCCCCGATTTGTTGTATCAGAGGCGCAGTTCTTGGACTATTTTCAAACTTTAGGTGATAAATTTGTAGCAGCCAGTGACTATAATGCGAAACACACCTTCTGGGGCTCTCGCATTAATAATCCTAAAGGTAATCAGCTTTATTAAGCCATTATTAACAAATATAGCAATCTGGATGTTGCTTCTCCTGGAAAACCTACATACTGACCAGCGGACCGCAACAAATTTCCTGACCTTATCGATTTTGCCATCACTAAAGGTATTCGCAGAGATGTAATTTCGATCAGTACAAGTTCCGATCTATCATCTGCACATTCCCCTGTTGTCATACAAATATTTGAAAAACCCAAGCATAGAGAGGTACCACATACCCTCACAGCTCCTAATACAAACTGGATTAAATACAAAAAATACATAAGCACACATATCCACACAAATTATAAAATAGGATTTAAAGATGATGTTGATGATGCTGTTGGGGTTATAAATTCCATTTCAATTACAGCAGCAAACAAACGCTACACCTAAAAATTCAACTAGTGGGAGAAATGATAGATTTTTAACGAATGGTGAAATTGAAAAATTAGTTTCTGATAAGAGAAGGCTTAGACGGGAATGGCAGAGGTATAGGTCTTCAGCATCAAAAACTATGCTTTGTCTAGAGAGCAAAATAATTACCATTATAGTTTTATTCAAAACCTTTCTCCAAACAAAGCTAATAAATCGTCCTTTTGGAAGTCTAGCCGCGTATTTAAAAACCCAATTGAGATCGAGCCTCCACTAAGGGATAGTAATGGCGATTGGGCACGAAGTGATGAGGAAAGAGAAAATGTTTTTGCATAACATCTAAGCCTAGTATTTCAACCAAATTGTGCCTCAAACATTATTGATCTTCCTCCGCAAATAAGAAACACCCAAAATATAAATACGCATATTTCTTCAAATGAGGTAGCCACCGTCATAAATATTAAACTTATTTGCAGAAAAGCTCCCGGGCATGACTCCATAACCCCCATAATGCTGAAAAATTTACCCCAAACAGCTAAAGTCTTCATCACCAGGCTCTTTAACGCTATAATCAATTTTGGCCATTATCCTGGTGAGTGGAAAATCAATAATTAAAATGATTTCGAAGCCCGGCAAAGATTCCACTTTACTACCTTCATACAGAGTTATTAGCTTGCTTCCCTGCATCTCAAAACTGTTTGAAAAGTATTCTTAGAAAAACTTAGGTCATACCTTCAAGATTATCAACTTATTCCTTCACACCAGTTTGGCTTTAGGGAAAAACATGGAACCATTGAGCAAGTGAATAGAATAACAAACGAACTTAGAAATGCGTTTGAACATAGAGAATACTGTTCCGCCATATTTCTAGATGTCAAGCAAGCTTTTGATAAATTATGGCATGAAGGTCTAATTTATAAAATCAGACAGCTCCTACCTCAAAATGTTCATGCAGTCCTAGAGTCATACTTGGCAAACAGGTGCTATAGGGTTAAATATCAAAGTTTAAATACATCTGAATTTCCGATTGGCGCTGGAGTTCCTCAGAGTAGTGTTCTTGGTCCAGTTTTATATATTTTATTCACCTCTGATATTCCGACAAATGACCAGCTGGTCACCTCCACTTTTGCTGACGATACGGCAATTTTAAGTCGTCACAAAAATGCTGTGGTTGCCACCAACCAGCTACAAAATCATTTAGTCCTTATTGAAAACTGGCTATCAAAATGGCGCATCAAGGTGAATGAGCAAAAATGCCGACATGCCATATTTACACTAAATAGAAATCTATCTTCAACCTTAACACTAAATGGTATTCGAGTTCCAGAAGCAAATGATGTAACTTATCTTGGCATTCACTTAGATAAACGCTTAACTTGGCGTAAGAATATCGAAGCCAAAAAGACGCAAATCAAACTCAAAGCTGCAAGCTTGCACTGGTTAATTAACAAACACTCTCCTCTAAAATTGGAATATAAAGTTATACTATATAATAGTGTCATCAAGCCTATCTGGACCTATGGTATACAGCTATATGGTTTCGCTAGTTCATCAAATATAGAAATTCTACAAAGAGCTCAAGCAAAGATACTAAGGACAATAACAGGAGCACCTTGGTTCATTAGAAATGAGCATATCCATAGAGATCTCCATATACCTATGGTTAAGGCAGAATTTGAAAGAGTAGCTACGTCACTTGCCAACACTTCAGCACATTCGCGTTTAAAAAGGTCTGACCGTCCAGCTATCTATTATATAAAACTCATTTTTGTCTGTCCGTCTGTCTCTTATGTACGCGGAAACTATCCAGCCGATTTTGATGAAATTTTTACAGTATGTTAGTATCGATCGGGCGGGTGTCATAGGCTATAAAATAGCGACTTCTCAAAGACAGGCAAATCGATTCTCATGAAATTTACACAGTATGGCTTTTATGATAAGGGGCACAGATTGTAAGGTAAAAATTTTATTTAGGGTGGCCCTCATACAAATAAATTTTCAAATATAATTTTCACGAAGACAAATAAATCGATTCACACCGAATTTACACTACGTATCTCTAATGTTAAGATGCATAGCTTAGCTCACAAAACTTTTATTTAGGGTGTCCCTCATACACAAATATTTTAAAAATAGCATTTTCTCAAAGACAGCTTAATCGATTCTCTTGGAATTTATACCAAATGGATTTTATATTAAGAGGCAGAGACTAGATTGTAACAATTTTATTTAAAGTGCAAAATTAAGGTGGCCCTCATACAAAAATATTTTCAAATATCATTTTCACAAAGACAGGTTAGTCGATACACAGCGAACTTACACCACGTAGCTCCTATGTTGAGAGGCATTGTTAAGGATACAAAACTTTTATTTAGGGTGGCCCTCACACAAAAATATTTTTAATTATGTAACATTTACTCGAAGACCGCCAAATCGATTCTCATGGAATATACACCACATGGCTTCTGTATTAAGAAGCACATATAAGGTCAAACAAATATTATTCAGTGTGCATACTTAGGGTGACCCTCATAGAAAAATATTTTTAAATATTATTTTCACGAAGACAGGTTAGTCGACTCACTCCGAATTTACACCACGTAGCTCTTATGTTAAGAAGCTTAGCTTAGGCTACAAAACTTTTATTTAGGGTTGCCCACATACAAAAATATTTATAAATATCATTTTTTCGAAGACCGCTTAATCGATTCTCATGAAATTTACATCACGTGGTTTTTATATTAAGAGGCACTGCTTAGGTTGTAAAAATTTTATTTTGGGTGTTTACTAAGTGTGGTCTTCATACAAAAGTATTTTTTAAATAAAATTTTCACGCAGACCGCCCATCGAATCTACACCACGGCAACTATAAAGCATTAAAAATTATACGCAAAAAGGACTTTGTACCGGGACCTAGCTCGTCTCGGGCTCTGTTCTCTAATAATAATAATATAAAAAAAAAACAAGTTAAGGTGTTATCTTCGGCCAGACCGAAACTCACATACCCTACACTGCACTGAAAGTACCTTTTCAATAAATGTTAAAAAGACGTTGAAGAGATTGAATGAGTCGAAAAAAAATGTGAAATGTTAGAAAGGTTAACAGAGGTTGAAAAATGTTGATAAATTCGTAAATATATGCAAAATGTTGAAAAAAGTTGAGAGAGGTTGAAAAACTCTAAAAAAGTTGAAAGAGGTTGAAAAAATTTTTAACTATTCAAAATTGATGAAAAAGTCGAAAAAATAAAGAAACTTATGAAGAAAGTTGAAAGTGGTTGAAAAAGTCGAACAAATACATATAGGATATATTGGAAAAAGTGAAAGGGTTGAAAAAGTCGAAAAAATATGGAAAATGTCGAAATAAATCGAATAGAAATGAATAATTTGAAATATGCCACGCTTACTTCTCCAATTCCGCCCACTTTTGGTCCAATAAATTATATCCGTGATCGACATCCTCATATTAAATTTTAGCTGGGGCGGTAGGCGTGTCCGCCAACCGATTTCGCCCATTTTCAATAGCAAGATGCCTGTAAGATGGTGTGACCTGTGTGTGAAAGTTTCATTCAATTAGCTTTCTTGGTTTTCCCGTAAACCTGATTTCAACAGACGGACAGACAGACAGACAGACGGGCATCGCTAAATCGACTCAGGTGGTGACGCTGATCAAGAATATATATACTTTACCATACCTGCCACGCCCCCTTCGATGTGTTACAAACGGAGAGACAAAGTGAATATACCCTCGGTGTAGGGTATAAAAATAAAAAAAAATAAAAATCGCCATCCCTATGAGGGCACTCGACCGGGACCTAGCCCGTCTCGGCTGCTGCCCGATGAGTGGAGAGTGCGGCAGCATGAGTGTTGGAGCAGTGTGCTTTTAGGATGCATTTGAGCATGTGCATACGCAACTATGAAGCATTAAAAATTATACGCAAAAAGGACTTTTTACCGGGACCTAGCTCGTCTCGGGCACTGTCCTCTAATAATAATAATAATCTAAAATAAAAATCGCCATCCCTATGAGGGCACTGGACCGGGACCTAGCCCGTCTCGGCTGCTGCACGATGAGTGGAGAGTGCGGCAGCATGAGTGTTGGAGCAGTGTGCTTTTGGGTGCTAGACTGGGATCTAGCTCATCTCGGCTATCGCTTCAAAGTTATCCTCGTTGCACTAGCTCGCAACATGATAGACCGGGACCTAGCTCGTCTCGGCTACCATGTCACATTCATATCGAGGTACTAGTTATCTCTATGATGGTGGACAGGGACCTAGCCCGTCTTTGCTACCACGCCAACGCAGACCGGAACCTCGCTCGTCTCGGCTGAAAATTAATCAGAGGATACGTAATAGTCAACAGCTGCAACTATAGATGGGTTGCCGTAAGCATATCGCTGCGACACCGCTCCAATTGCAGAAATGAACAGAAGATGTGCTTAGTAATATTTATTTTCAGACCAGCTAAAGTCTTTGAGTCCCGCATAGCTTTGAATAACTTATTATAATACATATCGTCGCTCACTTGTACAACGGCCCTAATTGACATTTTTGATTTTGTTCAGGAGACACAAAAAACTGTATAAAAACCGAAAATGCAGAATATTTAAATTTTTTTAAATGCAGTTTAGTTACAAAAACAATAACATAATTATTTTTAATGAAAACGCTAATTTTTTTTTTATTGATAAGTACTTACTTTATTTCAATTAGGGCTTTTTGACATCATTTTTATGTATGCAAAAGTGCATTTAGGGCTTTTTGCAGTTACTTTGAAAACTAAAAGTGTAAGGGTACGGCCACGTAATGAGATGCAAGCGGCAGCGTCAGAGCGGCAAGCGGCAGAGCGGCAAGCGGCAGAGCGGCAAATCGCAGAGTGGCAAGTGGCCATTTACTCAGCGACAATTCTAGAGTGTTAGTTGTTTTATTTATTGCAAATGGAGTTCAAATTGAAAACAAAATTAAATTCTAGACGCTAGTTAAAAAAATGCCGTTGTCAAGTGATGTTTGTCATAGCCATTTGCTTGAAAGTCGGCTTCATATTTGGAAATTTATTTTAGTTTTAAGAAAAAGAAGATTTGGTGTGCATCCAATTAACCGCAAGAGATCAACTTATGGTGAGTTTCATCATTTATTTAAGCAACTTCGGAAACATCCTGAGCGATTCAGGCAATATTTACGTATGTCAATACAAACGTTTGATTTGCTGCTAAAATTTCATTCTGTTTGCTGCAATAGTTCACTTAAAACAGCACTTACAAATTTATGTTAATATGGGAGGTGCCACGCCCACTGATTCAATCACGTCTGCATTCATTTGATTTTAAAGCTTATAGTAACTGACATCTATACACAAAATTTTATGAAGATTACTCTTATATCACACTATCCATAACAATAAACGTTACTTGCTTATATGGGAGGTGCCACGCCCACAAGTACTATTGCACCAAATTTTTGTAATAAGAGACCATATAGCATGTATATCTACCTCATTAAATTTCATAACGATTACGTTGTTAGTTCTCTTAATAGAACGTTTATAAATATTGTGGACTGTGCCACGCCCTTCAACGACACTTTCCAGTTAAGTGGCTAAGCAAGTCCTGATGACTGGTTTCAGTAGCATAATTTCTAAAATTTTTGTAAAAATCATGTGTGCCAATTTCGAGATGTATAGACTTAAAATTTTTAATTGTTGTAAAGTGCTGCGCCCAGTTTTATGATTCAGCCCACTTTTATCTCAATTCAAGATTTATATGATATGTGTCTGTTTACCAAATTTCATCAGAATATCTGGCATGGTTTACGAGATACGACGGCATAACGGTTAAAATTTAGATGCTGCTCTAATTTTCAGAAAAAATTAAAACACAATTGAAAGCTCTGCGTTGCCGCTCTACCGCTCTAAAAAAGTGCCACCCGCTCAGTACGTGCGTGGCCACTTCCATAGTGTTTCATATGCTTTAATTTTTTTTGCTGCCGCTTGCCGCTTGTCGCTTATTACGTAGCCGTACCCTAATTCATTTACAACAAAATTAAAGAAAATATGCAAATATTGTACTTATTGATGTAATTTTTAGTAAATAATCTTTTCTTTCAAACATAATATTGATAAAAACATTTGACGACATACTTGCAAACGTTGGAAATTGTGTTTTGAGAAATATTCTAGAGACTGAGTACGCGCTGAGTTTTCGGACGAAATTAGTGTTTCACCGAGGCCGAGGCGAGGCGAGGTTCTAGTTGATCTCGGTCTCGCCTCGTTTTATAAATTTAAGTCTCGCCTCGCCTCGCCTCGGCCTCGGACGAGATCTTGCCATCACATGCCTCGCCTCGCCTCGCCTCGCTTCGCCTCGTTCTCGGCCGAGGTACCTCGTAAAAAAAAGCGAGGTTTTTATTAAAATAAATAAAAAATTATATATGTATCAGGGCTGATAGGCTGATCAAGCCTCAAGAAATAAAATAAAATATCTGTTTTTATTTTTGGTGATTTGGATGAGATATGATGAATTTGATTCTTTTCTTATATGGGAAGGAGACGCATTGCCTATTTTTCCAAGCCAAACTAAGCTATGAACCTTTTACAAACTATAAGCAAAATATGTACCAAATCTTATTTATCTACGTTAAATAGATATTGAGATATGATAAAGTTAATTTTTTTCTTATATTGAAGGCATGGTACCGCCCATTTTATTAATTGAATCTTAGTTATGCCTCTACCTTTTATAAATATACCAAGTTTTATTAATCTGCTTCAAGTTATTGATAATATATGATGAATTCTGTTTTTCTCTTATGTGGGGGTGGCATCACCCATTTATCGTAAACTATATTACGGAGCATCCCAAATCATAAGAAACATATATGTATGTATGTCAAATCTTTCGTCGGTCGGTTGAACGGTTTAGGAGTCCATTAGCAACGAACATACATATCGCTCACTTACTTCAAGACTGGCATAACTCAAAAAACATAAAGTGGGAGAAAAACGCATTTAAAGTTTTCAATAAATTGCTTTTTATATGAAAATGATGAAAAGTATGTCTACATAAACTCTTCTCACAAGGCAAATTCATGAGATACTTTTCTGATTTTTTCACACAAAATTAAACATGAAATGGCGGATATTTCCGCATCATTAACTCAAAAACCAGGTTTTTTGAGTTATGCCAGTCTTGAAGTAAGTGAGCGATATATTGATATTTATATACTAGCATTACCCTGTGCGTTTCGCTTCACCTTACCGGTTCTTAGAAAGACTATTAGAATAAATCAATTTCAATGCAGTGTTGTCAATCATGCAGTTTTGCTTATAGCCTTACATGCTTCCCTTATCGATCAATCGAGACGAAGTCGCATAAAAGCTGATGCGATCCAAGCACTTCTGTCCACTAGCCCTTGGACCAAATCTGAACTCGTAAGAAGCACATGCGGATTAAAAATAAAACAAAGTAGTTTACTCAAAATAAAATATTAGTTAAATATAGATTTTATTATAAAAAATTCATTCATATTTTGAATCTGCATATGATTCTTACGAGTTCAGATTTCGTCAAAACGCGCCTCGCTCTTGGTTTCGAAAACGAGGCTAGGACGAGGCGAGGCCGAGGCGAGTACGAGGCGAGGTGCCGTGTGGTCTCGCCTCGCCTCGGTCAAGCGAGGAAAATTTATTTTTCCATCTCGCCTCGTTCTCGCCTCGGTCTCGCCTCGTTCTCGTAGTCAAAAACGAGGCTGCCTCGTAGCCTCGGTAAAAAACTAGACGAAATTCGTTCTTGCTTACCGGATCAACAAGGCCTATTACATTTAACTTTTTTTGCTCTCATGTCATTTTCCAAAATGCATCAAAGATGGCTTTCCTTACATTTGTCCTAAAAAGCAAACAGTACCGGTTACGTCTTTGCTCGCAATATTTTGATGTACAAGGTGGTCCATGCCGTCTTTCTGCCCCTTGACACAAACCATTTTCAATCGAAACGCCTATGTATTGAACTCCTCGCATTCGTTTTTTCATATTTAAAATCCGATCACGTTTTAATTGTTCCGGGATTAAATCAGAGGCATAGATCTCACACATAATATTTTCCTTAACACTCATTGCGAAAAATTAAAACGAAGCCACATACGCGTTCCAACATAAGATATGAACTAATTGTTACATTTTAAAATTGGTAATTACACGGAAATTTTGAATTCAAAATTCTCTAGAAATTTTGAAAACTACTTCGCAAGAAAAAGCATTTAGGGCCTTTTAACATATAAAAAATGTTGAATGTAGTTAGGGCTTTTTAATATCACCTAATAAACTTGGTATTTTTTGTGTTACCGTTCCAATTTTTTGGGTGAAGGTGCATTTGAGGTTGGTCTTCAGCAATATGTAATAAACTGGATTTTAAAAAAAATGTCAATTAGGGCCGTTGTAAAAGTGGGCGACGATTTACTAATTTGTATAAAATTTATAATTTGTAATAGTTTTGTTTAGAAATAAGAGTTTATAACTTATTGTTAGTCTTTAAAACTTAAAGAGATACAATAAATACGAGAAAAGTTTAAAAAAAAAAAAAAAAAAAAAAAAAGTTTGACCTTCAGACTGCGCTAAATATTGGCCTATTGCGTCGTCCACATGTACGAAACTATATTTAAATGCTGAATGGCATAGATACAATTATCTAGCTAATAAAGCCAAAATCGGGTAATTTAACAATTGGATGTGATTTATTTCAATTCGAAAATATGAGTTTAAAAAAACATCCTGAATCAGCACTGCATGAAACGGTAGATCAAGGGAAAGATTGGAGTTATGATTAACTCATATTAAGAATTAAGTCATATCGTTGGCTCTTTATACTAAAATCAACTTTTTCTTAAAAAAATCGAGTTTGCTTGAAACATCAGTTTTTAAGATTTTTATTTAAATTTTTGTATCATTTTCTATGGTAATTTTGACGCTGAATTGAAATGTGGTTTTAATTAGCTTTTATCACACATGGCTTTGAGATAAATCTTGTCAAATACGAGTATGCTTTGGAGCATTTCACAAAAATATAGTGATAAAATTTATTTCAAATGAAATTTTTCCTTTTAGTTTTTGTTGTTCTAAGGATTATGACCATAAATAAGTATAATTAATATCAAATATATTAAGTCCTGGATACGGCCTTGGATGCACTTAACATTTTTAAAAATTTTTTGGATTCTAATAGTATGAACAGTGAAGAGCTTGAGGTTTTGGAGGAAAAATTGTTCAGGAGCAAATTCATTTTCAATTCGCTCACTCTCCGTGTCGAGTTTTGTAAAAATTTCGCTCCGAATATAAAATCGTTTTTACTGTGAAAAAGTGAATTTAAAAATCTAGTAAACTGCGACAGAGACGCAAATATAAATCTTAATCGAAATGCGACTTACAGACGGTAGATTCTCTGTCCTTAGTGGCAAAAATAAAATAAAAAAAAATTCGTTTGATTTATCGCACATTAAGCAAGTGAAAAGAAATGCCGGTGAGCGCTCACCTCCAAAAGAGTCATCGGTCAGTGCTCAATCTAAAAAAAATAGTGAGTGCGGGTAAAATAAAAATAAAAAAAGTGGCTCTCCCGGTCAGGGCTGTCGCCGTCACTTCAATCGCAGTTTTTCACTGCATTTTAAAGTACGACACTGCACCTTTTATGAAAACACTGCACTTTCATAAAAAATTTGCATAAGTAATCTGTCAATACATTTTCACAATAGGCGTGTTTTTTTTGACGCGGCTACCCGCTAAAAAAAATTTTTGTATGAGAATGACAGTTCATTTAGTCGGCGATACTAATCGCCGACTAATTTCTCATACAAAAAAAACTTTTAAGCGGATAGCCGCGTCAAAAAAAACACGCCTAATAACTCCTGGATTATTTACATTTCGAAGTTGACAACACTAAACTTTTAATTAATCTTAATGTCTAAACAGAATTGGGACGTGCGACATTTACTGTAACATTACTGGAATTTGATCAGCTTTTGACACTAAGTTTTAACTTTTCTTTTCAACTCTTTTCGTGCAAAGCAATGAACGACCTAAAAAGTAGGTACATTTTAACTCTCCATTCAGAACATTTCCACAAAACCTACGTGCTATTACTACAGAAGCTCATTGCTTATTGTATGCATTGCATACTTTTAGCTTCAGCGCTCCACAATTCTGAAACTAAATGGAATATGAAAAAATTTTGTTGTGATTTGAAAGAGAAAAAATTTAAGTTTGAAAAATAATTGGTTTTATTATTAAAAAATATTATCTGAAATTTTAAACATAGAAAATCAAAACATATTACTGAATTTCAAGTCACAGCTTATTATATGCAAATACATGTGTGTTAAACTGTAAAAAAATTGTCAAAAATAATGATTTTGTAATTTTTTATTAGTGTGGTAGCCTGCCTATTCGGTCAAATACAGTTTAAAAGTAGTTTGGCATCGAAGCAGCAAGTTTTTTAGTGGTATCTGGCGGAATATTACGCCATTCAGTTTAAAGTGCCTCTTTTATGCCTTTTTTGCATGAAATTTTTTTATTTTCAGGCATTTTTTGTAAAAATCCTCAATAAATTTACAATCACACTTAGATCTGACGACTATTCTCGCGGTGCCATCAAAATCGGGTACTTATATATTTACCAGGATCGAACTATGTCCGCTCTCAGTTTTGGATTTTTATATTGGTAAAACCGTAAATTTGTCTGTATGCCCAGATTTTCGGCACTCTGCAGCAAGTTGTCATTTAAAATCTGAAGACACATATCCATACTCTTGATATTTTCTACAAAAGCCAAATATCCGGTACCAGCAGCTGACATGCTGTAGGCTGGCAAGGTTAAAACAAAAATTTATCAAATGTCTTTAATGTCGCATTAACTTCATGTCATTTCTTTCTTATATTGGTACAAATCCAAAATAAAATTTAAAGCGAAAAAAAAGAAAATTAGCTTTTTTTCTACTAATTTTCAACCATTTTGGAATTTTTTTAAAGATTCTGACAGAGAATAAGAAGTTCTATTAGAATTAAAAGACAAAAGTTAATTATTTGATTTGGATGGAAATGCCGCTTTTTTTGAAAAAATTTTTAGCGGTTTTTTAGTTTTTGACAACAATACTTAAAATGGGCATAACTTCGTAAAATTTTTTTTAATCAAATCTGGGAAATACGAGTCCCTTTATATACTTTGAAAAACAACATATTTAATCGGCAAATGGACTTAGTCCTTTATCTTATGACACTGCGAAATTCACTGCACTTTTGTTTTTAAAACGCTGCGAACACTTCAATTTTCCAGAATTTTTCGGAATTTTCACTGCAGTCAAAAATTCTAAAACGACAGCCCTGCTCCCGGTAGATCGGATAGCCAAAGTGCTATAATACAAGCAAACACGCGTATCAACACCAAAGTGTCGCCCACCAACACCAAAGTGTCGCCCACCAACACCATTGCCCAACATAGTACACACACATCAAAGCATGTTAAAAATTACCCAAGAACCAGCTGCATCTAATCAAGCGGGTCCTCTCTCTGCTAAGTCACCATGGAGTGTACAATGTGGCTCTTCCTTGATCCCCCAGCAGGGAAATGTGTCATCGATGCCAAATTCATTACCCTATCAGGAAAATTATGACAAAACCGCAAGTATAATATTTTCCAATATTTCTAATACTTCTAGTCAACAAAGGGCCTACACCACCAATAGTAACTTAAACAATCCAGACTGGAATGGATCGTTATATTAAAATCAAGCGAAAGCTAAGCCCATCAAAGGGTAACGCAAATAACTCAAGAAAGATATATAAAGTAAGCGAAAGCAAACAAGTTTCATATAACCCACTTAACCAAAACCGTTATGCTTTGCTTGATAACGACACACCCGAATTGAATAACGACAACATGAACAACTCAAACAATAAAACGCTAAAGCCTCCCCCCATTTATTTGCGTGAACGCAGTTCTAATGCGCTTGTTTGTAATTTGGTTTCTCTAATTGGAAAATATGCCTTTCATATAATTCCTCTTACGAAAGGAAATGTTTCCGAAACCAAAATACAAATTTAAGCAGAAAAAAATTATAGAACAATTGTTTCTTACCTGGAGAAAAATAATAAAAGCTACTGCACCTACCAGCTTAAAAGCAGCAAAGGTTCAACAATTATAATAAAAGCCATAGAACCCAACGTCGCACAAAATGAAATCAAAAAAGCTCTGATTCATGCTGGATTTAATCCAAAGTCAATTTTCAACATTAGAAATAAAAACAAAATCCCACAACCGCTTTTTCGTGTTGAACTTGAACCAGATACCCGAAAATTACAAAAAAATGATGTGCATCCTATTTATAATCTGCGTTACCTTTTAAATCGCAGAATATCTGCTGAGGAGCCACATAAACGAATGGGTCCTGTGCAGTGCACAAATTGCCAGGAATTTGGCCACACCAAATCTTATTGCACTCCTCGTCAGCATGTTCTACTGACAAAAAAGATGCTACCACAAAAAAGTGCAATAATTGCGGAGGCAGCCACACAGCTAACTACAGGGGGTGCCCAGTATATGCTGAATTAAAAAACAAAATGCGTATACGTAAGGAAATAGTTCGAACCCCCCTTCCCAAGTCATGTACACTTTAACAAATAACATTGTACCTACAAATTTGCCCAATATGTCGGACCAGACCTATGCTAACGTGCTCAAATCGAGTTAGGATAAACCTGCAAATATAATAAGTAGCTCTCAAAACATTGAAACCATGCTTGTGACGCTCACGCAATGCATGACCCAGTTCATGACAACAATGCAGACAATGATGCATGAGATGATGAACAATCAAAACAAACTTATGAAAGTTTTGATTGGAAACAAATGAACACACTCAAAATCTGTCATTGGAATGCAAACGGCGTAAGCCTAAACGATTTAGAAATTAGAAATTTTCGTTGCAACAACGGAATTGATATTCCACTAATTTCTGAAACACATCTTACCCTTATGCGCAATTTTAAAATTGAAGGTTTTAAATTCTACAAAACCTGTCACCCTGATGGTAAAGCACGAGGAGGTACAGGCATACTCATTAAAAATCGTATAAGGCACTACGAATTTGAGCAGTATGAGAGAGACTACCTACAAGCTACGTCGCTTTCCTTACAATGTTGGGATGACAAAATAACAGTTTAAGCTGTATATTGTCCGCCAAGATATAAGATTACGACAGCCCAGTTCGACCACTTTTTTAATTCACTAGGATCAAAATTCGTAGCTGCTGGTGACTATAATGCAAAGCATAACCACTGGGGTACACGACTTATCAATCCAAAAGGCAAAGCACTTTGGCTTTCATTAACCAATCGCCGCAATGGTCTTGATTATGTCTCCACTGGTCAGCCAACTTATTGGCCATCAGACCTTCAAAAGACTCCAGATATTATGGATTTTGCAATTGCAAAAGTAATCAATAAAAGGCAAATTTCTGCTGAATCATGTTTTGACTTGAGCTCTGACCATTCCCCTGTCATTTTGTATCTGCATAAATATGTAAAGCTGTTGCAGACACCCAATGGGCTTACAACAAATAAAACGAATTGGCTTAGATTTAAAAAATACGTCAGTAGTCATCTTCGTAATGATGTAAGCTTTAAAGATTCGGAGGAGCTGGAATCAGCCATACAATTATATAACAGCATGTTTGTATCAGCTGCTCTTCATGCCACTCCTGTGCAAACAAACTATATAAAGCAACGCCTCAGCTCCTTCCAAATAGAACGTTTAGTGAAAGAAAAAAGACGTCTCAGGCGACTATGGCAAGAAGTCAGGTCACCAACACCTAAACATAAACTAATCTTAGCCAAACTTAAATGGAGAAATGCCCTCAGAGAAGAGTCTGAAAGAAGTTAGACTCTTACATTAAAAAGCTGAGCCCGCTAGAGTCTTCGAACTACTCTCTATGGAAGGCCATCAAAAGTATGAAAAAACCTACTGATCTAGATTCTCCCATGAGACTAAGTAATGGTTGCTGGGCTAGAAGTAACGAAGAAAAAAGGCAAGCATTTGCTCACCATCTTAAACATGTATTTCAGCCGAATCCTCCGGGCAACAGCTTTGAAATACCACAAGATACTCAAAATATGAGACAAATTTTGTTGCGCTTCACAACTAAAGGCGTTCATTCATTCATAAAATCTCAACTTAACAAGAAGAAAGCACCAGGTCATGACCTAATAACTGCTAATATGCACAGTCTACTACCAACATTTGCGCTGATTGGATCTCTTTCTCTCCCGCTCGAGTTGTGTGTAAACTAACCAATTGTTTTATTGAGCGCCTTGCAGCAGCTTATCACTGCTTGTGTAAAAAAAAAAAAAAAACTACTTGTAATTACTTTATGAAACCCAGTTACTTATTTAATTCTCTAATAAGAAATTCAAGTTCAAGTATAGGGGTGCAATCCCCTTAAAAAATGGATGAACTACCAGAATTATATAAAAATAGACCTAACCAACAACCAATGATTGAAATGGACAATTCGAAAAGCTTGTCTATTCAGTCCATCGGACCGAAATACCTTGTTATGTCCAGGAAAAATAGCTCTAAGTCTCTTTCGAATGTGTCGCCTTTTCTAATAAAAAAAGTAGTTGATTACACGTGTGGCGGTGAATTAGACACATGTAAAAAGCTAAGAAACTGTACCATATTATTAAAAACAAAAAACCTTACTCAAGCAAATAAACTGGTTAAACTCTCCGCTCTACCTCCAACTATTCAAATAGAAATTACAGCGCATAACTCTCTCAACTATTCCAAAGGTGTCATATATTCGAATGACCTTCGAGGCATATGTAAAGAAGAAATTCTTGAAGAACTAAAACAGCAAAATGTTAGCGACGTTTATAAATTTCTAAAAAAAACTGAAAATGGCTTGGTCGAATCCGGGCTGATTGCTCTAACTTTTGCTTCATTAGGTCTACCCAGTGATATAAGAATTGGATACGAAAAAATAAATATTCGCCCCTACGTGCCACTACCATTAAGATGCAATAACTGCTTCAGATTTGGACACATTGGCAAAATTTGTAATAAAAACAAAATATGCCCCAATTGTTCAAGTGATTTTCATTTAGATGTTGAACTTGAAGAGAAATGTGAGTTTTTTTTTATGTTGCACAAACTGTTAAGAAGCCAACTCCAATCCCAACAACCAGCATGTTTTTGACAAAAGGTGTCCAATTTTTATTAAAGAGAAAGAAGTTCAAGCTATCCGCACATTAGAAAAAGTCGATAGATCGAAGGCGATAGCAACATACAAAGAGCGACATTCGCACAATTCTCCAACTTATGCGTCCATAGTAAGCAACAGTAGCAGCAGCAATACCACAACTCATCTACCTTCTTCAACAGCTACAAACACACATACCAACAGTAAAAACATCACAATTCAGCCATCAACATCTTCTACAGCACGTGAGATAGTAAATTACAAATGCATACTCTCTGAGCCCATGTCAGCTATCGCTCCATCTATTCTAAAGCGAGCAAAAGAAACCACAATAAAAATTTTGCCTAAAAATACCTCAAAAAGACTAGAATCCTCAATTAAAAAAAAAGTCTCTCACAACAAAAAAACAACAAAAAAAAACAACACAAAAATCTAACGAACAAAATAATGAATGTGACTCTTCAGAGTCTATGTCTTGTGACTCTCAACTCTCTTAAGTATATAGTAAACATATGTATATATGCATATATATTTTACGAAGCTTAATATTTTTTCTTTTCTTTTTTATTACACACAATTATTCCCTTAATAATTTCATTACAAACCTAAACATTACGTAAATGTCTATTAAAATTATTCAATGGAACATAAAAGGATATTCCAACAATTACAATGAACTTTTAATTTTGATTAAACGATGTAACCCAAAACTTATTTCTCTCCAAGAAACCCACCTTCACTCCCTATCCAACATTTCCATCCCAATAAATTACTCTCTTTACTCATTAAATACTTCACAGACAAAATATGGAGGAGTGGCTCTTTTGATCCACAACTCCATACAACATAAGAAAATAACTTTAAAAAACGATTTTGACGCAATAGCTGTAGAACTGCATTCTAAAATTAAGTTTAATTTAGTTTCTGCTTATCTTCCTCCACAAACTAAATTTAACAGAAATAACCTAAACAATGTTCTAATGTTTTCAAATAACCCAATAATAGTAACAGAAGACTTCAATAGTTCGCACAGTAGCTGGGGCTCTTCCACCAATAACAAAAAAGGATCAATACTCAACAAATTTATAAATCAAGCCAATTTTATCATATTTAATGACGGCTCGCCAACACACTTTAGTACACATAATTCTTTCACTCACATAGACCTCACATTTTGCTCTCCAACTATTGCAATGCAATCCCAATGGGTTACTGACGAAGATCTTTGTGGTAGTGATCACTTTCCGATCATTATATCACTATTTCCAAATCAACTTATTAACAATCTGGATACAAGAACAAAATTTAAAATAAAACTTGGAAATTGGCCCCGATTTTCAAATTCTTCTCGCATAAACTGCGAGAATCGTCCCATTAGTTCGAATATTAATAAAGAAACAGCTAACATTATCAAAACAATGTTGCAATCAACTAACGAATCAATTCCGCAAACTTCATCGAAAGTTCGTCAACGAAATGTACCAAGGTGGAACTCCAATCTAGAAAACCTCAAACGAGAAAAAAACAAAAATTGGAATGCCTTCAAAAGAAACATGGTGCAAGAAATTCTTTTGAAGTTTAAAAAGTCAAACGCACCGTTAAAACGCCAAATTAAATTAGCGAAAATAGAATCTACGCAAATATTTACATCCGAAATAAACCCATCGACTTCTACTAGTAAAATTTGGACTAATATAAGAAGTTATTGCGGTTACAAGACTTCTCATTGTATTCATAGCATATTATCAACTAATATCTCTACTCATCTCCTTACAGATCGAACTCGAATTGCTGAAGAGTTTGCAATGTTCTGGTCAAACAACTTATTGGACTCTAATTTTCCCACACTTTTTCAAAACACAAAATGTTCTGTCCTCAATTCAACCACTAATAACCGACCATCTTCTAAGGCATTAGTAATTGAAAAAGAAATAAACATGATTGAGTTTTTGTCGGCAGTATCAATACTAAAAGGTTACACTCCTGGATGGGACAGAATTTCTTATCCTATGATAAGAAACTTATGTAATGACTCAAAAGTTCGATTGTTAACCCTTTACAATAAAATATTTAATAATTACATACCTCAGTCCTTCACAACAAGCTTGGTAATACCAATTTTAAGACCAAATGCAGAAAAAATATTTAAAAAATCCTATAGACCTATATCTTTCAACTAATGCCTTTCTAAAGTATTGGACAAAATCATCGCTAACAGGTTATGGTGGATTGTTACCACTAACAAACTCATACATGACCATCAAATGGAATTCAAGAGAGGTAAATCTGTGGCGGACACTCTACTCTACGTAGACTCTCAGGTCACAAAAAGCCTTTCGCAAAAAAAGCATGTGTCTCTTATTTCATTAGACTTTGAGAAGGCTTTTGATAAAATTGGCGTACATGCTGTTATTGAGCAACTACGTGAATGGCAAATAGGTCCTAAAGTCATTAACTACGTGTTTAATTTCATGTTCAAAAGAAAAATAGTCGTGCGAATCGGAAAACACTTATCCAACACTCACCCTCTACACAACGGTATCCCACAAGGATCACCGCTTTCTGTTATTCTATTCCTTATAGCTTATAACAAACTTTGTGGTATTATCTCAATATACAAAGAAATAGATTTTTGTGCATTTGCCGATGATTTCAACCTGATCATTAACTTTAATAGAAATAAAAACCTAACCTTCAACCTCAACAACCTTTTCCAGGACATTGAAAACTGGTGCAATTTTTCTGGAGCAGTCCTTTCATCCACTAAGTGCAAACATATTCACTTTTGTCGCAAACACAATTGTTCATGTAACATTCAAACTAGTAAGTTTACACTAAATGAAGTTAACTCAATTCGCATTTTAGGAATTGTATTCACAAAACGGTACAGATGGCACTCGCATATCGATTATTTAGCTACTTCTCTGTACAAAAAATTAAATATAATTAAGTGCCTAGCAAGTCAAAAATTTAACTGCAATACACTTTCTATTATATCTGTTATAAAAGCTTTAATAGTTTCCAAAATAAGCTATGGCTTGTTCCTGTATGGATACTCCGCCAAATCAACTCTCAACAAAATCAAAACGGTTTTCAATGCATCGATTAGAATAGCTCTGGGAGCATTCCGTTCTACACCCATTAATAACATGCTTTTTGAAGCTAATATTCTATCCATAGAAAATCAAAGAGACCTTGTAACAACCAGACTTTTCAAATCGCTTCTACGTAGCATAGACACCCCATTACACAAAATAATTTTAAAATTTAGCAGAGCAAAACATACACAATCAATCCCTTCAGCTATCTCGAAAGCATTAGCAAATTGCAAAAAATTAGAAATCCCTTGCTCACCTCTAAAATATCCTTTGTCGACGCAACCACCATGGAATTTTAACATTTTCTCTATCGACACAAGAATTAGGAAGTTTTTAAAAACAGACACTAACCAAACAATATACCAAACTGCTTTTTTAGAGCTCAAAAACAAATTTATTAAGAGTACGTTTATATATACTGATGGCTCTAAACTAGGAGATATTTCCAGCTACAGCATAACGAGCTCTAATCAAGTCATTAAAATATCAACTATACCTAAGTACAGCACTGTGTTTTTAGCAGATATCATCGCAATAAACGAAGCAATAGCCTTTGCAAAAAAAAGTAAAGGCAATTTTTAATTTGCACTGACTCACTATCATCGTTGGATGCCATATCTAACGTTAATAATCATGAATACTATCCAAAACTTATTAGACACTTCTTAACACAAAACAAAAAAATAAGACTGGTTTGGATTCCAAGCCATTCTCACATTGAAGGTAACGAGTTTGCTGACAAATCCGCAAAGTATGCCACCAAAGCTCCCTTAACTTTAACACACAACTTTAACTCCAGCGATGTCAATAGATTTATAAGCCATCACTTTTTAATTAAGCATCAAAAATCTTTAGAAAACACATCGCAATGGTACAAAACTAATAACAGTCCAAAACTTTCAATAAAAGATTATTTAAATTGCAAAATCTAAGACTTGCACCGTAACGAAATCATCAAATTTACTCGACTACGCTTAGGACACACTCAAATAACTCACGGACATCTTATGAACAATAGCACTCCTTCTCCCTGTTCCATATGCAACTCTTCAACTCCATTAAACATCCATCATATCCTTTCCGAATGCACTCGACTCCAAAATCTAAGGCAGACAATATTTAAAAACATAAACCCCATATCCATACTTTCTACTCCTAGTATTGACTTTATAAAATTAATGGTTAAATTTCTTAAAATAGCTGGTCTTTTTCAGCAAATATAATGAAACTGCATATTAATGTATGTACATATGTGTATATATACATATATTACTCTTCTCTCTTTTTATTTTCCACATTGTTAAGTAAAATAAATTCACATTATAACTTATATTCCTTTTTGTATATATATACATAATTATCAATAGAATTTCATAATTCAACAGGTGTATTTTCGTATTCATGAACTCTAATTAGCTCTAAGTTTAGCTTAAGGCCTCAGTAGCCATAGCTGTAAAATATTTTAAGCTTTCAATTTGTAATTATAAGCTTAAAAATAAATAATAATAATAAAAATGCTAATATGCTTATTGAATTACATTACTGTGCAGTCAGACACCTAACAATACTTTTAACGCTATTACTCGATTGGGCCACTACCCAAAAAGCTGGAAGATGTCTCAAATCACAATGATTTCTAAGCCTGGGAAAAATCCCACACAAGTTTCATCATATCGGCCAATAAGCTTGTTGCCAACCACATCAAAACTTTTTGAAAAGCTGCTGCTCTCGAAAATTTTGCCTCACATGATCCAACTTAACATAATACCTCAGCACCAATTTGGCTTCCGCAAAAAACATGGAACTATAGAGCAAGTTCACAGGACATTAGCAAAAATTAGAAAGACATATGAAGAAAAAAAATGCTGCTCAGCAGTGTTTCTTGATGTAGCTCAAGCTTTTGATAATGTGTGGTACGATGGACTTATACACAAGATAAAAAAATTACTCCCTAAAAATACCCATGCTTTACTAGGGTCCTACCTTACAGGACGAAAGCTCAGGGTAAAATGCAACGACTACATTTCAGATGACGTTGACATTTTTGGATGCGTACCACAAGGTAGTGTTCTTGGCCCAATTCTTTACCTAATTTACACTTCTGACTTGCCAACAAACAACTCTGTGCTTACATCTACTTTTGCTGATGACACTGCAATTTTGTCTTGTCACGCAGACCCTCATAGTGCGTCACATACCCTCGAAAAACATATGCGTCTAGTTGAAACATGGCTTTTAAACTGGCGAACAAATGTAAACGAGCAAAAAAGTAAACATGTAACTTTTACACTCAATAAAAAGACTTGCCAAACAGTTCACCTAAATAACACCGCAATACCGCAGAGCACTGAAGTTAAATACTTAGGTATGCACTTCGACAGACGCCTTACTTGGAAAAGTCACATTGAAAAGAAAAAAATTCAAATGAAGTTGAAAGCATCAAGCATTAATTGGCTTTTGCATAAACATTCAAAACTCAGCCTTGAATTTAAAGTTCTTTTGTACAAAGCTATTATTATACCTATATGGTCATACGGAATCCAGCTGTGGAGCAACGCAAGCTTATCGAATAACGAAATATTTCAAAGGTCTCAGCCAAAAATACTTCGAACTATTTCCGGCGCACCATGGTATGTCAAGAATATAAACATACACCAAGATCTTGGTACAGTACACTCCGCATATAAGAAACCCGCTTATAAGAAATTATCGCTTATAATGGACAAGTCCAAAAGCACCATGCACATTTTTGATATTTTCATCCAAAATAGACCGCTTATAAGAGAACCGCATGTAAGAGAAAACCGGATAAAAGAAACATTTTTCAATCATCTAAAATTGTACGATCATATAAGAAAAACCGCTTAAAAGAAATTATTTTAAAAATGTTTTGCTGGCAATGACTTTCTCTCGAAAGTATAAAAACTTTCAGAAGGATTTTGTAGTAGACTTTACGGATATCGCAACAGTACAGCCAATCCGAGAGGAAACTCTTCAAGCGTTTTTTGTAGGTACTAAAACAGTATTTGCCACATACATATATAAATACCCTTCAGGAGAATCAAAAGTGCTCCATTGGTTTTTCTCGGTACGAAAAAAAATTACGCAGATTTCGGTTTTAAGGGTCCTACTAACTTTTGAGCCGGTCTAGTTGGTCTAGCATCGACCGTAAATTTAAAAAAAAAATAAAAATACCTCCTTCTGGTGTATTTTTCCGCATTTTTAGTCACAAGAAAAGTGTGGGCGTGGTTTGACAACAGTAGGTGGCGTTCCCCCCTCAACTAAAAACCCAAAACCCTATATCTTGGCACCTAAGGTAGACTTTTTCTACGTTTTAGATAGTCGGTTTGTTCGTTAAATTTCAACAAAATTGGACATAAACTCTGTCCGCGCCGCTTACAGGTTTGAGCTAGGAAGCTCAAATGTTGGGACAATTACTTTTATTCCTCGAGCTATAATATAGGAGAAAATAAATAAAATCCGTCACCAACAGTTTGAAAAATAAAACACCCTAATGTACAGGGTGAGGCACTCGATTTGCAACTTTTCAAAACGCTATAATTTTTTATTGGAGAATTTATTTTATTTAAAACAAATAAAAAAGCTTAAGAATTAATTTAAATTTTTGATTCTATTTCAAATTTTCAATATGGTCCCCTTTAGCACGAATTATGGCTCTAAGTCTGCCGAGAAAAGCATCACACGCTGCATGATGGTGAGCCCGTGGAATGCGACGCCATTCGCGGCGAAGAGCGGTCTTGACCAAATCAACACTTTGGTATTTTTTAGTTCTAACCTTGGCCTCTAATATACTCCACACGGAAAAGTCCAGTGGATTTGCATCTGGTGAGCATGGGGGCCATTGTGCACATTGCACCAAAATGTTTACGAGCCCATGGCTTCAGAGCTCCTTCCAAGACCACTCCACGATACACATTGGCGTTTACCTTAAAGCCACGGTCCAAAAATATCAGCGGAGATCGGCCATCGGCAGTTACGGCAGCCAATACCATCACATATGGTGGTGCTTGAGCTCTAGTGGCCAATCGAAGGCTCAAATTTTCGAATACTTAAGTTCCATTATGGATTGTTTTTAGTTTGAGTTTACCTTTATTTAAGTTTGACCATGAGAGCTTACCTTTATTATGTACTAAAGCTTATAAAAAATAAATGAGATGAATTTTTTTTTAAAATATGGCAGCATAATTTTTTCTCTTAAAAATCGGTTATAAGAGCAGAAATTTCTTATACACGGAGTACGCTTATAAGAATTAAGTTTCTTATATAAGATACCCGCGTATAAGAAAAACCGCATATAATGAACAATTTGTCGACATTTTTAAAGTTTCTTTTATGCGGAGTGTACTGTATACCTTTCGTTAAGCAGATACAGGAAAACATAAAGCGATCGTATCAACAAAAACTACAGCAACATCCAAACATACTAGCGAGGAACCTACTCCTAACATCGAATACGTCTCGATTGAAGAGACAAGACTTACTACCCCTGTAGCTATTATGTATACGCATAATGGGTACTCCTTTCACAATTGAAGATAAAATTTGAAAAAAATATCATTTCTAAGCAATGGCTTGGAAAAATCCGACGTTCTATTAGTTTCTTAAGATTTGTATAGTTATTGTTAGTCTCCAAGCGAGTTGGTTCATTAAATAGACATAAAGTTTGAAAAAAAAAAAAACAAAAAAAAAGAGCAAATTTCTAAATAGTTATCAGAAAAATATTACAAATTTTTTTTTTAAACATTAAATTAAATTATTTTTAGTTGAGGCCGGCTCTACTCCTTTGCGGTTTCTTAAAATGCGATGAATGGTGGAAATGTCGCAGTTAAATTTGTTTTTGATTTTTCAATGAAATCATTAATCATTAGTAAATAAAAAATATGTTTTTTTTAAGAGTAATCTCATAATAAAATGCAATCCATGCACAAACATGTACCTACATTGTATATGAATGCAATATCTTATCAGTTTTGTTTACCGTTAATTTTAATGTACATATGTATCAAATGTATGAAATTTTTAAATTTTGTTCAATAGAATTTGATTAATAAAACCGATTTGAGTAAGTTATATATGTATGTACGTAAGAATTGTTGCTTAAGAAAATTGAGACACTTCCATGAGATTGTCCTTAGTGCCTTAAGGTTTTTAAACGGGTTATTTTTAAGTACCTTGAGGTACCTAAGCGGGATATTCTTAAGTACCTTGAGGTACTTATGCGGGATTTTTTTAAGTACCTTTCCCGCTTAATTACCTCAAAAACCTGACATCTTGAGTTGAGGTACTTAACCGTAACTTAACTGTATTTATTCCTTTGCTTTATGGTTGCAATTAATTATTTTATTTTTCACTTGTAGGTGTTCACTAGAGCGGTTCAAAATAAAAACTTTTTGATTTTTTCGCGATGCGTCAGCGGATTTCAGTAGTCTTATATGTGTGGACAAAGCCCATTACTAGGATTAAGGTTAATATTGAAAACTGGATTAGCGCCCTCTGTTTTAAGTAGACAACCCATTTTTTAAAATATTGATTTAAAAAATGGTGCAATGGTTACAGACGTTATAAAAATTTCCTACAAAGTGGTACGGTTTTCGGGAAACTATGAATCGAGGAATTCAAACCGTGATTTGTTTCTCTTCTTCTTCTTTCTTTCTTTCTTATAAAAAAATTGACCATTGACCGGACAAAAGTTAAAAAGTACCGATTTTCCACTATCTTGCTGCAACACCTCAAATATTATGTTACCGCCGATCCGATGGTACATCATTTTTAATGTACTGTTATTTGCTTAAAAGAATGCCGAAACCGCATCTTATTTCAAAACCAATATATTTGCATTTTTCTAAATTAACAGAACTGATTTTTTTCGAATCGGAGTTGGCAAATTTGCATATTAAGGTGATTCAAATTTTTTTTATTTCAAACAGTTATTAACCATCGGGGAATGCGAATCCGTGATTAAATTTTCTTCTTCTTTTTTTCTCACAAAAAAATTGAATATTGACCGGAAAAAAATTAAAAAATTCCGATATTGTAATTTAT
Source organism: Tricholauxania praeusta (assembly GCA_949775025.1). Taxonomy (NCBI): domain Eukaryota; kingdom Metazoa; phylum Arthropoda; class Insecta; order Diptera; family Lauxaniidae; genus Tricholauxania; species Tricholauxania praeusta. The sequence goes on along the minus strand of OX459032.1, from coordinate 6,550,204 downwards.
AGTTACAAAATCACCCCATCTTATTTTGCCGCCGATCCCGTGTTACATCAGTTTTAATGTACTGTTCTTTGCTTAAAAGAATGCCGAAAACGCATAAGATTTTCTTATTTCAAACCCATTTGTTGCATTTCCATTGCAACATGAAGAGAGACATAATTGTTTTTTGACACCAAAATACAGCAAAAAATGAACTAATCTCTTTTGCGCTGATAGATATGTGTATGATGAACAGTTTTAACAAGTAAACTCAAAAATGGCAAATTTTGAGTTGTGCCTCTTTAGCTAAATGTGTGCGATATGTAAATGCAATGTAACAGTCATTTTTGTAACAAAGTGTAGACGGGGTTGAACATGCACCTCTAATTGAAGCTTAAAGTTATTGTGTTTTCCAACAAATTCTAATAAGACTGTGTACAATGATGCAAAATAGCAAAAGCACCATTCAGACAAAAAGTGGGCGGAATATAATTTTTAGGAGTGACAAGTGCCATTGTAGCAAGATTTATCATGCATAGAGTGTTTTCGTGTAACGAAACTGTTTGCAAGTAAAGTCAATAAATGAACTTTGGATCTATGATAAATAAAAATCATTTACCTAAATTTAAATTCAAATTTTTGGCCGTGCAATGATGATATGGTACTTTATTTTATGAACTTTTTTTATGGTTATCAATGTAATCTTACGCATTTTTATTAAAGAAATCGTGAAATGACTTTTTTTCGTCAGCAGTATCATCTTAGCAACCGGCGTTGCAGCATCATGCTTAGATGCATTTTATGCTCCAAATGTGATGCTTGCTGCTGTTTTGATAATTTCAGCTATATTGTCTCCCATTAGGTGAGTGAAGTTTTTTGAGCTAAAATGAACCATTCTCTCTAAAATTAACAACAACAACATCTTCTTGCTTCTGTTGTTGTTTCCAGCAGCTACATAATAGCTTACCCACAATACCGATGGACGACGGAAACAGCGCCACCGGGAAAACCGTCAACGGTATAATTCAGTCATGGTTGCCACTTAAGAATTTTTTTTTTGTACCAAATTTACCGAAAATATGTACCAAATAGGTAAAAAATGTGCTAACATTTTTTTATGTGAGCATTCACAGTTCACAGGTATAAACTTAAAAGCAAATTTGCACATAAACTTATTTTATATATGTATGTTTTTTTTATATATACAGCTGCACTCTTATGTGCTTAGTCTTCCACGAAAAGGGACCTATTATCCAACAAATCGATACTCACTGTATTGGTGATTATGATAGAAAAAAGTACGCCTTTTCAGCGAAATATGTAAACCGCATATCCAGCTTTATAATTTATTTTACAAATGAAATTTTTTAAGCAATTACTGTTGGCCTACTAAGGAGTGAGATTGAAAAAATCTTAACATACGTTTTACCTAATAATTTTTTTTGGGTGCAAAATATAAAAATTTCTTTGATCTAGTTATCTTTGAAAAATATGTCAGTTTTTATTTTTAATAAAAAACATGTTGTTTTGTTTTGAGTTTGATCAAAATGAGTGAAGAAAAAAAAGTACGTCTTAAAATTATTAAAAATTTTCAAAAAAATCCAAATTGGTCCTACAAAAAATTGGCCAAAGAATTGAAGGTCTGCCGTCAAACTGTTTTCAATGTTATTAAACAGTTTCAGGAGAATTTGACCATCGATAGGAAACCTGGTTCGGGAAGAAAAAAAGGACCAAATGATATTGGCAAAGCCAAGAAAATTGAAAGCATCTTGAAAAGATCTCCGAACACATCTGCTAGAAAAGCTGCCCGGTCAGCCCAGTGCTCTGACTATTTGGTGCGAAAAGTGAAAGCCAATGCAGGTTTGAAAACATACAAAGTCCAAAAAGTTCCAGACAGGAATGCTGCAAAAAATTTAGACGCCAAAAGTAGGGCTCGGAAATTAAAATTGAATTTCATACAAAAATACTCATGTTGTATAATGGACGACGAAACGTATGTACTGGCAGATTTTACGCAGCTTCCGGGTCAAAATTTTTATGTTGCTGATGCTCGAGGAAATGTCGAAGGACAATTTAGAATCCAAAAGCAGACAAAGCTTCCTAAAAAATTCCTGGTATGGCAAGCTATATGCAGTTGCGGCAAAAGAAGCAAGTCATTTGTTACAGTTGGCTCTATAAATACCGAAATATACATCAAAGAATGTTTGAAAAAAAGATTTCTTCCTTTCAAATTGTCCGGAGCTAAGACCAGTCGAGAGATATTGGGCTCTTGGGAAAAGGAACTTAAAGAGCACAAAAAATTTGTCCCAAAACATCGAAGATTTTAAAAGGAAATGGGCAAACTGTTCCAAAAAGGTGTCTGAAACGACTATCAAATCTCTAATGGAAGGCTTACCAAAAAAGGTCCACGAGTTCATAAATAGTGGTTAGAACTAAAATTATATTTTTCTGTAATTTGTAAAATATTATCAATTAAATAAAAAAAAATCAAAACTCTAAAATCAACCGTTTAAAAATTATTGAACTTTATATATGTAAAGACTTTTTCGATCTCACTCCTTATATTTGTAGTTTGTGCCCCAAAAATTATATGTGAATGACACAGCAGAAAGACCTATCACTCTTGCGCAAGATTTCAACAAACAGATAACGATGGACGAAGATCAATTTTAAAATTCGTGCTCCCTCCAATCTTAAATTCTAGATCCGCCACTGATGCAGAACATCACCAAGGCAAGCTCAGCTTGACAAACTGTATTTTCAAAAGTTGAATCTTTTTCGCACATCAATGCACCAATTTTCAATTGGTTCCTTTTTTTCAATATTTTGGCCAAGTAAAGCATATTGTGCATGCGTTTTCAAACAGTGCAAAAGGCCATAAATTAAATTTCCTACTCTGCGTTAACAGTAAAAGTGTGCGTAAATCCTAATATCTTATTAAAAGTGGTTTGACTTGAGGTGCTAGGCCAAAGTAAACATTTTTTGTTTTATAGGCTTAAAAGATGCCTTGAACATGACATACTAAAAGAACATGCCAGAACGTACTGGTCTGTAGGTACGGTTTTGTTTCTGAATTATAGTTTTGACTGAAACAAAACAAAAACTCGAAAACACAACACAGAGAAACTTATTTAAAGCAATAAAACCAACCTTCACACAAACACAAGATGACGGTGAGCTTTAAACAAGCTTACATGCAAGTGTGAGTTACAACAAAAACTTGGATTGGTAATTGTTTGGGAGTCGATATACATATTTACATCAAAAGAAAAAAAGATTTTTGGAGGTTTTTTTAATTCCATATTTACTGTTTTTAATGAAATTACATTGTATGCATCGAAGTAGCTTGAAAGATTAAGCCGTTCGCAGGTTGATAGCCTTTCCGAAAAATCTCTCTTCCAACGTCAATTAGCTAGAAACAATGCAAAAACATCAAACCAATCTCTATTAGAGAGAATTTTTTTTATACCTGATTTTATAATATAGGCATATAGGACTGCAAATTTAAAAAAAAAATTCGAGTATATTTTGTCCGCATTTTCAACCACATGAAAAATGTGGACGTGGTGCGACAATAGTGGGTGGCATCTCCCAAACAACTAAAATGCTATATCTTGCCACCTAAGGTAGATTTTTTCTACGTTTTAGTAAGATGGTTTTTTCGTAAAATTTTAACAAAATTAGACATAAGCTCTCTTCACGGCGTTTACGTGGTCATGCACACATGCTATGTTACATGTGAGTTTCCGACGCGAACAAGGTTTTCAAACTTAATAGAAATGACTTTGTAACTTATCTATGAAGTCTTCGGAACTTTTTGTTTCATACCTTTCATTGATAAAATGTACCAAATCAGAATATAATGTACCAGTGGTACAAATGTAACAACTGTGGCAACCGTGAATCCAGTGACCGACGGCAGCCTATCAGGGATGATATTGGCATATATGTAAAAGGGCCAAATTTCGAATTAAAATAGGGCTTTTTTGACATAAATAGGGATTCTGTAAATCAAATCGTATTTATATTATGACCAAATTTTTTCTTTTCATAAAATTTATTTATTTGTTTAAGTTTAATTGTAAATATAAATTTTACATAGTAAAAAAGAAACCAAATTAAAAAATAATTTCAAGAAATAAATAACAAGCTTATCACATAGGTGCTTATTATGGCAATTCAATATTGAAGATTTTCTATTTTTATATACAGAACAGAAGTTATTTTACTGAGACCCATTTCAAATCAATTTATAAAAATTGATATAAATGACCAACACACAAATAATGTTTTAAGTGTCAATTCACACACAGATGGCAATATGTTGCATTAACAATCAGGCACGTGCGCAAGGGGGGCTTTTGGGGGTTCAAACCCCCCCCCCCCATTGAGAATTTTTGTACATTTTTTATTGACATTTAAACGAAAAATCAAAAAGACACAAAATTTTTTTTTTTTAAATGAAAGATCTAAAATGCCAATAATAATTGGGTTCAAACCCTCAAACCTCCGCTCCCGCCCCCTTGCGCACGGGCCTGCAACGTACTGCTTTTTAAATAATTCCGGACTACAAGAGAACGGTGGCAGCACTATAGTCCGACAAATTCAATAATCCAACACCGCCTTGCAAAACGTTTGTCGGACTACTTGTCGGAAAGACTGTAGTGTTTTACAAGTGTATTTATAATATTTTAATATAAAATTGGCTTCAGTCCCCATAGCTCCCCCCCCTCTTGTATCCGCCACTGGATGTATGTACATTGCGATATCGAAATCAATGTGGAAAGAGTTTTGGACGAGTTTTTTCAAGTACCTAGAGTACCTAAAATTTTAATATTTTTTTTTCTCATTTATTTTTTTAGTAGAAATTCATGCAGTGGCATTGACCATTTCAAATTATGCTGTATTAAGGTGAGTGCAGTAAAGACAACAAAGGATTTGAGCTGTGACGTAAGAAACATCGAAAAAGACCATAGTTTTTCTTCTTATGTATAGGCTTAAAAAATAGCTGCCAGTACATAAGGAAAATCGAAAGATTTGAAGTATTCTACAACATGCCATTTATTTGAACATGTCTAATTAGAGGGATTCAATTTTTTTTTGTTTTTTTTTTTAAGGTGTTGTTGCTTAAAAAGTAAGTTTATGATATGAAGAAAAAGTACACAAAAAAGAAAAAGTTACAGCCATTTCAAGGTGACATGAATTTGAAACCCGTTGGTTAATATTGTTGGGTTGCAACCCTTTGTAGGGGATCAAATTCATGTCACTTTAAAATGGCTATAACTTTGCAAGGAAACATCACAGATCACCACTTGAAACCTAATTTTAAAGGGCAAGGACGGTACTAAATGATACTTTTGTTAAAAATAAGCTGATCAACTTTCTTTGAATCCTATACATGACCTCGAAAGTAGACATAAACATCATGTTTTTGGTACTTAACCTCAAATATTTCAGAATTCTGACATGATGGGTGAATTTTGAGGCCAGATTCGGATTCACCTATCATTTATTCATTTAGTTACTTTTTTAGTAAAAAATAATTTTTCCACACAATTTACATGTAAAACTAAGGGGCTTCGGCGCCGCCTTATAAAATTGAGGTACAGAGCTGAATTTTCGTGAACTTTTTTTTCATATCATAAACTTTCTTTTTAAGCAACCACACCTTAAAAAACAAAAAAAAATTTGAATCACCCTAATGTACATATGTATGTAGTTATGTATTTAATTATATTTAAATGTCAATATTAAAAGTAAACCGTTTTTTATGCACATAATCTAACATGAAATGTCCGAGCCAAAATACCCCCCCCCCCCCCATGGTTGATTCATGCGCACGGGCCTGTTAACGACACATTATTTAAAATATCGATTTTTTATGATAGTTGCATTACTTTATGTAAAAATAGCACTCGCTGAAGAGCTAATTCTCAAAATAAGTCGAATCCAGTTCTAAAATTCTCTTGCACAATTCTATTTTTAATTTTGGCATATCTTGTTGTGGCAATGTTAAGAATTTTATCTACACCCAACCCTCTTTTTACACGGTAGATACGTTCCTTAGAAAACCGTGCAAAAAAATTGTGTAAAAAAATACATGCGATAAATGGTAAATTGGAGGATATGTTCCACAACCTTAAAATATCGTGTAAGATGAAAAAACTTTCCCAAAAACCGTGCAAAAAAATTATGAATGATATACATACATATTACTTAGAAAACTTAAAACAATTCATTTTTGTGCCTTCTCTTTTAAAGTAATTTCATCAATAGGTATTCTTTTTTTCATTAAATTTTCCATCCAAAATACCATATGTTTCTCAGTTTTCTCTAACACACGATTTCGACTATAAGAAGATGTTTTGGAACTGAGTTTCGATGCAGAAACTATTGGTTGTCGAATAGAATTCTCATTTTTTCTTATCGTTCTTATAGTCACTTTGCTTAAACCAAAAGCTTTACCAACATATGTGGGACCTTCGCCTCTCTATAGAAAGTCTAAGATTTTATTTTCTAACGAAATTGCTCTTCTCTTCGGTATATTTTGTTGTTGCTTATGCATTTTATTAATCGGGTGTGTACTAAAACAAAAATGTAAAATAATATTACATATTTATAGAACTTATCTAAACCGAATACTTAGACATTACCTTTATTAGTAGTAAGATATTAACATGAATGCAAATGATACTTTAAATTTCACTATCGAATTAAAAAAAACAACTTTAATTTGAACATCAACACTTAAAACTACGAACTAAACGCTTAACACAAAATAAATACTGTATTACCTAATGTTGTGTTCAAGTTGAAGTTCAATGAAATAAAAAAAACTGATTATAACATTCGGGTATTCCCCCAACTGTAGTTTTGTTGCTGTATACATATCTTTGCTGTACAACTTAGAATTAAAATTAAAAAAAAAAATCTTTTTTGAGATTTGTGCTAGAACAAAAAATTCGTGTAAAAAAGTTTCTTTGCTCTTATTTTTGAACCGTGTTATTTCAAAATCGTGTAAAAAAGTACCGTGTAAAAAGAGGGTTGGGTGTACATATATCACATATATTTCTTATATTACATTAGAGTGACCGAAAAGAATCGAGTTTTCGATTTTGATGTTGCTTATCGGTCATTCCATCTATAATTTGCCTATTTTTACCCTGACGTGTTTTAAATTGGCTGAAATTTTTTTGAGTGATTAAGCCATTATCTAATAGATAGAAAAAAATTATATCAAATTTTTTCGACAAATAGTTTTGATAAAAAAATTAATTTCTTAACTCTGTTCAGAGCCGCTCGTAAATAACACAAGCAATTCATTGATGAATATAAACAAACAAACACATAACGCTTTCATAATTTATTTAGGTAGCTGTGTACTAGTAGATGACAAAAAAACTGCAAGTCTAGAAAATTAAGGCCTAAGCGTTATATGTATATGTATGTATATGGACATTTCCGCCAAAAAGCCAACCGTGACAGAAATATTAAAAGTTATTATAAAAGCACTACCATCTGATATTATCTAAGGAAAATATTCAAGTTTTGTTATTTTAAACCATTTACACCAGAATTCATTTATCACATTGAGCAAACCACCTGCAAACTTGAATAAATGCAGTTTCTCTTTTTTTGTAATATTAAAAAGTATTTTACCTCAAATATTTAAGTGTGTAAGAGAGGTGATACATGATGATAGTCTTTCCAAAAAATCTCTCTTCCAACGTCAATTAGCTAAAAACAATGCAAAAACATCAAACCAATCTCTATTAACTGTAAAATTTTAATTTGCTTAAGTTCATGTTCTAAATTCACAAATAAAATAGAAAAACATCATTTGTTCTCATTTCGAAATTGATAACAGCAGTAAGTAATTAAAAAAAAAACAAAACGAGAGCAAAAAAAATAAAATTTAAAGTTTTTGGAGCTGTTTGAAGTTGGTCATGTTCGAAAACATAAGTGTAATAAATAGGCAGTTCAAAACGGTCAAACAACTTTTTCACAGTCATAGCACAACATATAGTCCAGTAGAAATAGGGTTTGAACAACAAAATAATTCGTTACAGCAATCTGACAGCGGAATATTGTTGAACACACTCTTGTAAAAGAGGACAAAAAAATCGAACCGACAGCAGCTATCCGGGGTGGAATAGGGTGCATTTTTAGAGGTCGAACACAGTTTTTCACGATTTCTGGCTAAACTGTGCATCATATCAAAAAAAATTTAATGCAAAAGTTGTAGGAAATAAGAAGATCTACAACTTTCGTACTGATCATTTTCGCCTTAACCTCAAAATTTTTCAAAAAAATGGCTGAAAACCGGTTTTTTCGTTTTCAATTTTTTTCTTTCACAAAAAAGTTTCTATGGAGCTAAAACTTGGGCAAAACATACTTTTCAGTATTACACAAAGGAAGTAATTTTTTAAGACGGAAATATTCAGAGGTTGTTGTTAAATTTAATTTTTAAACTAAAAAAACCGAAATTTTTAACTGAGATTCCTCTTAAAAATGCACCTCCTAAGTAGTTCTGTTTTGGCTCACTTACTCTTCGTGATGTCTTCTTTAGATAAATGGTAAAAAAAAGGTATGCTGCAATGGAAAAATTTACCGAAAAATGGAAAATCTGTGGTCTCTCCGCGAGTAGAGTTTTGGTGTTTCGTGTGTAACAGCTCAAATCCTTTGTTGTTTTCACTGTATTCACCTTAATACACTATAATTTGAAATTGTCAATGCCACTACATAAATTTTCATTAAAAAAATAAGTGAGAAAAAAAATTTTGATAATTCTTGGACCAAAAATTAAAATTTTTTTTTTCTCATTTATTTTTTGATAAAACGATACATCAATGTTTGGACTGGTCTTGCCCTTATGCTCAAAAAAAACTTCTCTGAACCAGTTGGCCAGAACTCAACAGGGTAATCGGGTACAACTGAGCGAAATAAAACAGGTCGGTTCCCTTCGAAATTTTGCCGCTACATTTGCGTGGGTATTGAATCTAAATTTGACCGAAAGACACGCAAGAAATGCAATGGCTGCAAGGGGCCAATGTGCAACAATCTCACAAAAATTATAACACTATTTCTAGTAAAACAAGGTTTCTTCTAAGTCAATCAGTAATCAATAAAACAAATAAAGAAACCGAAAATTGCTCATTATTTCACATTTTTCATACAAAATGTACGAAGAAATTTACGGGTACCCTTTTCAGGAGGGTATGGAGTATTCGACTTTGGATCGGCTCCACAGCCGAGAACACGATCATAGAAAGCTAAAAAATGTGAAAAACGATTGAAAATAACTATTTGTAAGATGTCATGGAACCTCAAAGTAATAATTTTTTTTGGTTTGAAAAATATTTGACTTCAAAGTCCGTTCGGGTACCCAGGTACCCGTGTCAGGAGGGTTAGGGTTAAAGTAACAGAAAAAAATAAAAGTGTTTCACTTTGACTTTTATTCCACTTTAAAAAAAAACTTCAGTCCCGTTCAACATGAGAGAAATGCCCATATGTTGAAAGAAAAAAAAATTACGTTTCAGGAAAACATCGATTTCTCTAATACTGCAAAATCGATTTCAGCTTTTTTATGCTCAAAATGTTCAGAACATATAGGAGTACCATTCCTTAAACTTTCATTAATGTTTCTGAACCTTATTTGATTTGACAAGCATTTTAGTAAGGATTAATGAAACTTAAAAATAAAATTTGGATATTCCATTGATACTTTTGTTAATTTTTCGATGTTTTTTTGCAATTTATATTACATTTTCAAAGTTCCGAAATCTTCAACTTTTTTCAGTTTTTAAAAGTTTTTCAATTTATTTAAGCTTTCTATTTTTCTGAAATTTTCAAAAATTTATGAAATATTAAAAATTTTAAAAATGGAAAAATTTCAAAAATTGTCATAAAATGGAAAAAGTTAAATTATTCATTTTATGCCAATTTTTGAAATTTTTCCATTTTTAAAAATGAGTAGTGACCGCAAAGCTGAGTGGAAATGTCAACGCTGTAGGCAAAGAACCAAATCTGTTTCGACTGAGTCATCAGCAGTAGAGACAATTCTACGACCTGGCGACTTATTCTCTTCGGCTCAACTGAAGAACGACTTCAATAATATGCAAACTGATGTACATCAGAGATGATATTGGCATACTTGTAAAAGGGCCAAAGTTCGAACAAAAATAGGGCCTTTTTTAACATAAATAGGGATTCTGTAAATCAAATCGTATGTAACCATTTATATTACAACCAAATGTTTTCTTTTTACAAAATTTATTTTGTTGTTTAAATTTAATTGTAAACATAAATTTTACTTAGGAACATTTAAGCGTTTACGATTTTTTTGTATATATCGCTAAAAAAAAAATAAATAAATATTATAATATTTTAATTAATTGAATAATTCTTCTAATATCAGCCTATAAATGCCGTGTGTTTGCTTAGCAAGGGTTGAACGTAATCTACAAGATGACAAGAAAGTTAAATGCGTCGCTTGTAATGAATATTTCCACTGCCATTCTGTCAGAAAGCTGATTTTGAAAACATGCAAAAAAATAAACTACCATATAAATGTGCAAAGTGTCTCTCCGCTCGTCGTGAATTGATCGTCCGCTCGCCACCAATTAAGGCTAATATAATCTCGGCTGACACAGGCTCTAATGCAATTGGCTCTATTGCAACTGGTTTTGTTTCTACCCCTCCTGTAAGTGTCAACAGCATCATGTGGGTGAAAAATATTCAACTTCGACTTTGCTTACACTTATTGAACAGAAGTTTGAGAAGCAAAGTGAAAGGTTTGAACTCCGCCTTTCAAAATAAAGTGAGCTTATCACCTCCCAAATTAAAGAGATGCTCAACACTGCAATACAGATGAGTGAGCAGAGAGTTCTCGCTGAGCTACGTCAAAATGTCTCTGATATACGTAGCGGCCTGCAAGCGGTGACTAGTAGAGTTACGCTATTAGAAAATATTACTCTGGATATAGGCACGTTAAAGGAGGATATAAGCTCTTTTAAAAATGAACTTGATACATTAAAGGGACAGCTTATTGAACGACAAGGTACTGCAGAAGATGTTTTGCCTATTCGAATGGATGAGGTTGACTCTCTAAAAATGGAAGTTGTCGAACTAAAATCTCATCTCGCAAGACAAGATAATGCAGCTGTTGATTGTGACCTTCGTCTGAATGGAATTCTTTTTTCTGAAGGAGAAAATCTTAGAGAAATTTTGCATAAAATTTGTTCCGTCGTAAGCATTAGACCTCCTAGCATTAAGAACTTATTCCGGCTTAATCAAAAAGTGCCTAACAATAATAAAGATTCAACAATAATCGTCAAATTTGAAAGGCCTTTTGAAAGAAATTTTGTTTTAAACTCTTGTGCAAAATTTAGACGGGAAAGTAAGGACGTACTACGTCTGCAACATGCGGATTTCCAATCAACTAAGCCCATTTATATAAATGAAGGTTTGACAAGAGCGAATTCTAATATTCTACAACATGCGCTTCGTTGTACACGTCGTGGGATCGTTCACATTAAGCTCCAGGGTAACGATAATACTTTATCTGTACAAACATTGGAAAAACTAAAATATGTTATTGAAACTCGCAATACTGGCCATGATCCTGGCGTTTCTGGTTCGTCTCATTGTTTTCATGACATCACGAATTAATATCCTAATTTTTATTTTCTTTAAATTTAATTTTATAATTTTATATGTTACAGCAGTGAAGAAAGTATGTTTTGTCATTAAGCACACATTAATTATTATTCCTTTCTTGTTAAACTTTGAACATGATAAGTTCTTTAATTTTTGATGATTTTCGTTCCAAAGACAACAGCTACAGTATGATTCGAATACTCTCAAAACAAAGGACTGGGCTTAAAATTTTCCACCTAAATGCTCAGAGCTTGGTTAATAAGATGGATGAATTGCGATATGTGTTTGAGGATTCTGGTATGGATGCTACTTATTTGTGTTAGTGAAACATGGTTTACTAATGATATGTCTGATGCGTTGCTTGGCTTGAATGGTTTCAAAATGTTTCGTGCGGACAGGGTTGGCCATGCAGGCGGAGTAACAATCTATGTGAAAGAAAACGTTAAGTGATCAAAATTTGCTTCTTGGGTCTGTATACCGTCCCAACAGAATGATTGATTTCTTACCTTTTTTAAGTACACTGGAAAACATTGCTCTATCTTTCACTGAAATAATTTTAGCTGGCGATTTTAATAGTAATCTTCTTGTAGAAAATAATTTGGTGCAAGAGATGAATAGCTTAGGTCTAGTTCCTGTAAATACAGTCATGCCTACTCACTACACAAATACTACAAATACTGTCCTTGATTTATTCTTTGTTAGTATAAAAACTAGAATCCTTCTTTACGATCAATTATCTGTACCTAATTTTTCAAAACATGACCTGATTTTTCTGACCTATGACTTTCGACTTACTGAGACCGTTAACTGTTTTAGCTACCGTGACTTCAAAAATATCGATTATAATCGACTTGAAACTGCTTTATTTAATATAAATTGGGAATCAATTTTCCACATAAATTCAGTTTCTGATCAGGTTGAATTCTTTCAAGGCAATATCAAAAAACTTTTTAATGAGTATGTACCAATTAAGTATAGAAATACTAATCATCAACAGCGGCTCTGGTTCAATAGAACAATTGAAAACCTGATATTGCTGCGCAATAATGCGTACAATCGCTGGAAACGTTTCAAAACACCATATTTATATGAAGAGTTCAAAATTCTACGTTCCAGGGTTGTGAAAGACGTGAAATTTGCAAAAAGCAACTACTATCGTGACAAGTTTGGCTCTGTCATCAACAGTAAGCAGAAGTGGCGAGAGATACGCAATATTGGTCTATGTAAAAAACCTTCGGCTCTAGTGATAATGTTGACGTTGAAGACTTAAATAAGAAATTTGTTGATATACCTATGCCTTTGGTTAGTCATAATGGCTATGAAAATGTTAACAGTTCTTTTAATGTTCAATCAAGCTTCAGTTTTTCTTGTGTCTGTCAGGCTGATGTACTGAAAAGTATCTTATCAATTAAGTCAAATGCTATTGGATATGATGAAATTAGCCCAATGTTTTTAAAAATTTTGCTTCCGAGGGTACTTCCATATATAATTTACATTTTTAACACTGTGCTCACTAAATCAATTTTCCCAATTCAATGGAAGAAAGCTAAAATTATCCCAGTACCGAAAACTTGTAATAAGTACCGTCCAATAGCAAACCTGTCTTTTCTATCTAAAGACTTAACCAAAATAGACATTTAACCCAAAATGTTACGCTAGCCAACGAACCAAAAAAGCTGTTATGACGAGTAGCAACGTTTTGAAGTTCGGTTCTTACGGAACAACTCGTCTCGTCAAAATGTTTCGTTCACTTTCGATCAATTACGTAGGTTCATTTTGGCTATCAACATTGGTTTACATACACTCGAACTTACTCGTTACGTCTCGTCTCGTCTATTTTGGTTTAGGCTTAAGGCAGTGGTTGGCACCCCATATGCTCGCGAGCAAACGAAGAGAATAAGCGAGAGTAAGCAAACTACAAAATGAGCTGGCTATTTCGTTAATGCACTGCAAAAATATTTGAAATCAAATGGCAAAATAAATATTTTTTCGCCCAAAAATTTTTTTGGCAATGCGCAATGCTTAATCTGCAAGCGAGTTTTAGTGATAGTTAATTAATTTCATATTGAAAGCCATTTCATAACTAAAATTCTACACCTGAAATAAGAAATCCTATGGTGCGTTAACAGCGAAACGTGCAAACATTTTTCGCAGTGATTGGTGCTTTTGTCATTGCCCTCTCTATTGAGAGTAAGGAAATATTTGATATTTGCGCTCTGCCGACCATTGATCTAAGGCAGTGGTCGGCAGAGCGCAAATATCAAATATTTTCTCACTCTCAAAAGAGAGAGAAATGACAAAAGCACCAATCACTGTAAAAAATGCATTTATGTTTTGCTGTTTACGCTACATATGATTTCTCATTTTAGGGGTTGAATTTTAGTTATAAAATGCCTTTTTATATGAAATTTAATTGCCATCCATAAATCTCGCTTGTAGATTAAACGTTGTGCATTGCCAACAAAAATTTATGTGGAAAAAACTATTTATTTTGCCATTTGATTTTAAACATTTTTGCAGTGCATTAACGAAATGAGCAGCTCATTTTGTAGTTTGCTTACTCTCGCTTATTCTCTTCGTTTGCTCGCGAGGATATGGGGCGCCGACCACTGATCTAAGTGTGCGTCCACAGTGCGCGCTCAAAGCGGAGCCGAGCGCAAAGCTGATTTTTCATGCGAGAAGCGGAATTTTGAGTGGCCACAGTGAATGCGAGAATCGGCGCTGAAATTCTGCTTGTCGTTCGTATTTTCATGTTCGTATTTGCTGTTCGTATTTACTTCATTCATTCATTTGTGTTTATTGAAGTAAAAAGCAATGGATTCGTCTGATGAAGAGTATTTTGTATATCCGATTGTCATGGACTATTTTTTAAAAGAAAGACAATTTGGAAAGCATCCAATAAACGTAAAAAGGAACGATTTTGGTGAATTTCATCATTTATATGAAGATTTGAGGAAATACCCAGAAAATTTTTTTGAATATACCCGAATGAGCATCGAAGCTTTTGACTACATTCTCAAAAAAATTTCGCAACATATTGATAAAAAATGGACCAATTTCATAAAAATACCCATAACTCCTTGTGAACGACTAATTGTTAATCTCTACTTGGTACATTCATTTCTGTTGAAATTGACCTCCATAAGTTCTCTACTAAATTTCTGTTATGATAACATTTATTTTTTTAGAGCAGGATGAGAAAAAATTTGACTAATCAATAAGTCACAGTCCATTTTATTTTTTTAATTAAGAATAATGAAAAACAATAACGACGAACAAAACACAAATTCAATTGAAAAAAGCAATTACATATAACATCATCAACACCTGCAATGCGAGTCAGCGCTGAAAAACACTTCAAAACTGTTTTCTCGTATTCAATCCGCTTTGCGCTCGGCTCGGCTCGGCTTTCACTGTGGCCGCCATGCGCGATTTCGTATGAAATTGTATGCAGCCAGTTTTCTCGCATTGCTTCTCGCATTGGTGAGCTTTGATCAGCTTTGCGCTCGGCTCCGCTTTGAGCGCGCATTGTGGACGCACACTAAGGCGTTAGAACTGTTAATGAATACACAAATCAACTCTCACCTGTGTAGATATGGTTTCATATCTGACAGGCAATCAGGGTTTAGGGCCAAACACAGTTGCATCACTGCCCTCATTGATATATCTGAAGACTTGCGTGCTAGTACAGATGACAATAAAGTTGTGATCTTAGTTCTTTTGGACCACTCTAAAGCTTTCGACACTTAATCATGATATTTTAGTGACCAAACTTCATAAAATGTTCAATTTTACAACGTCAGCTGTGAATCTTATTGCGTCATATCTTTCCGATAGATCGCAAGCCGTGTACGCTAATAATATTTCATCAGTCTTTCTTCCCACTAAACGAGGTGTTCCACAAGGGTCTGTCTTGGGTCCTCTTTTTTTCTCTCTATACATAAATGACCTTCCTAGTGTGTTAGACAATTGAAAGATTCATATCTATGCTGATGATGTTCAAGTATATGTTAACTGTAAACGTGATCATTTTTACGACTTGATATCTCATATGAATAGTATTCTTAAAAGTATTGTTGAGTGGGCACTCAAAAATGGCTTAAGCCTTAATCCTAAAAAATCTAAATGCCTAGTGATTGCGAAGAAAGTTATTGGCATTTCCTCTGCCCCTCACCTTGTATTAAATGGTGACAATATCGAATACGTTGACTCTGCGAAAAATTTGGGATTAATCTTCAATAGAACGCTGACTTGGAATAATCATATAAATTACACTGTCGGGAAGGTCTATGGAATGCTTCGTGTCCTATGGACGAACCAGTACTTTACACCTTTTCATATTCGTATGCTGCTTGCTAAAACATATCTCGTCCCATCAATGCTATTCGGTTGTGAAATATTTGCTAATTGTGATAGTTTAAGTAAAGCCAAATTGAATGTATTATTTAATAATATTGTTCGTTATGTGTTTGGATTGAAAAGAAGGGACTATGTTTCCCAATATGCAAAAAAAATATTTGGCTTAACCTTTGAAAACTTACTTAACTATCGAACGCTTTTATTGTTGTATAAAATTATTAATAATGCTGCGCCACATTATTTGCTTTCGAGATTAAATTTTTCTAGATGCAGTCGAACAAATAAGCTTAATTATTTGCATTTTACTTGCTTGACGTCTGAAAAGCAGTTTTACATTCACTCTGTACGTCTTTGGAATGCGCTTCCTAATAGTTTAAGATCTTGCAATAATGTTGTGCAATTCAAAAACAAATTAGCTTTACACTTTTCTTCACTGTAATATTTGAATAGTTTAATATTATAAATAATTAAATAGCTAAAATATGTTAAATAGTTAAAACTTTTATACAAAGGTTTTAATGCTATTCCTTCGTTTTATATTTATGTTTGTTTAATTACATACTTTTCTATTTGCTTAAAGTTAGTTATTATTGTAAAAATATTCAAGCTCTCTATTTAAAAAAATATTTATACTTCTAAGCTACCGATACTGTTATTAAGGTTTTAAACTTTGTTGTGCCGGTTTTCGAAATAAATAAATAAATAAATAACGTTAAAACCCAAAAACGTAAAAATTCAGTTAAAATGCTTGCCCCGAAATATCTGATTTTTTGAGATATGACGTTATTGAAGAAACTGAGCGATATATTAAAGACGATTTTTAGAAACTTCTTCAAAAGGAAATGCAGAAACAATTGATATATGTATTTGCAAATTTAGCACATCAAATTTAACCTATTACTTAGGTCAACAAATCGAAAAAAAATGTTGGTACCGAGATATAGTTTAAGGTTTTGTATTAAGTATGTACTGGCAACATTACAAATATTTTTAATTTTTTTTTCCCTATAACAGATTTTATAAAAACTGCTTATTTTGCTTGCTTTAAGTCGAAAATTGTGGATAAATACTACCCGACAATACCCCAAATTGTTTGTAAAATGTGTTATGAAATTTGAGACAGTGTATTAGTGGTAAAAGAAGGTTCGGAATAATGTTAAAATAATGATTTATCCAGACTTAGATTCTGCTAGAAGACCCTTACCACATTCAGAGGAAGTGCCTGTTCCAAAATTTTGTTCCATTCGTGAATCATCATTTGAAGAAGTCATTAATGAAATGAGTAGCGACATCGAAGAAGAATTAAATGATTTGATAATGGATCTTGAACTTTCTAAAGAATCTGCAGAGGTTTTGGCTTTTAGATTAAAAGAAAAAAACTTGTTGGTGTCAGGTACAAAAGAACAAGAGAGCATGACTTGCTACCTTTTTTTTCAATCGGAAAATGATATTGTTTTTTTTTTTGGATGTGCATGGCCTTATTCTCGAAATGGGTCTTTCAAAATACCATCCAAATGAATGAGACAGCTCTAAACGAAGTCGTTTAGTCGTTTGTTGAAGTTACTAAAAACTTTCTGGGAAATTACAAGTCAAATAACTGCTCTGAAATTATAAATGACATGCTAGAGCACTTTGATAACTTAGGATGCAATATGTCCATCAAAGTGCACTACCTTCACAGTCATCTTAACCAATTTCCAGAAAGTCTTGGATCCTATAGCGAAAAACAAGTGGAGCGGTTTCACCAGGACCTAAAAACTATGGAAAAAAGATACCAAGGCCGATGGGATCGCCATCTGATGGCTGACTATTGCGGGTGGATGCATTCATTCACGGAAGTCGTGAGAAAGAAAGTTATTTTTTAAATTATGTAAGTTGTTTTTCATGTAAACTTTTTTTTTACAAGGCAAAATCTAGAAAACTGCACATAGGATATCAAAAGTTTTGCTTATAATGTATTCAATATAAGGTCCTTAGTTAAAATAAAAGTACAGCTTCTCGGCACCAAAACTAGTGTTGACCAGTGTTATACCATAAATCAAATAAAACTTTTTTCATATAAAAAAATCTCTGGTTTTAGATTTGAAATAATTTCAATTTGAAGTTTAAAAAGTCGAAAGCCATCATATTACTTAAGGGTTCACTAAAATTTTTTATGAGAAAAAAAAAACACTTAAATTTTATCCCAGTCGACAATCACTTATCCACGGTTCGCTTCAAGAAAGATCAAGATCGATTGAATTGTCAATCAAATCTGACAATGCACGATTATTATATAGTGTCTGGAGATTCCAAATATATAATCCGTAAAATCGGAGCTGCTCACTTACTCGTTTTATGGCCATTTTTAGATTAGCCCTATGGCCGACACGGTTCGTTTTAAGCAAGATCAAAATCGGTAAAAATTTTTAACCGAATCTAACAATGCACAATTATTATTTAGTGTTCGGAGATTCCAAAAACATGATCCGCAAAATCGCACCTGGTCATTTACTCGTTTGGTGGCCATTTTAAGGTAAACACTTTTACCGAAAATATCAATAAAATGACGTTCCAGGAAAAATTGTGAATAAAGACATTAAAAACTTAAGTTTTATTTTGCTTTTTTTTTTGTTTGATTTGTAATAGAAAATACTAGTCCAGGAGAAATAGAGTTTGAACAACAAAATAATTCGTTACAGCAATCTGACAGCGGAATATTGTTGAATAAGCTCTTTTAAAAGAGGACAAAAAAATCGAACCGATAGCAGCTATCCGTTGTGGAATGGGGTGCATTTTTAGAGGTCGAACACAGTTTTTCACGATTTCTGGCTAAACTGTGCATCATATCAAAAAATGTTTGATACAAAAGTTGTAGGAAATAAGAAGATCTACAACTTTTTTCCTGATCATTTTCACCTTAACCTCAAAATTTTTCGAAAAAATGGCTGAAAACCGGTTTTTTGGTTTTTAATTTTTTTCTTTGACAAAAAAGTTTCTGTGGAGCTGAAACTTGGGCAAAAGATACTTTTCAATGTTACACAAAGGCAGTAATTTTTTAAGACGAAAATATTGAGAGGTTATTGTTAAATTTAATTTTTTTTTTCTTGTTTGCTTTGTAGTCAAATACTTTTAAGGCTCACAAAAGATAATACAAAAAATTGATTTTTTCACTAGTTTTTCAGCCTAAAAAAAAAATTGTTATTTTGGTACCGATGTGAAGTTAGCGCCGGAAGAAAATGTTATTTACATTTTCTTAACAGAGCGCGGCGAAAATTTAACATTTTGATTTTTTCGGCGAATAAAAAATTTTTACGGCGAAAAAAAAACTATTATGAAATAACGAATCTACTCGCTGTTGTCATATAGCACGTTTGACATGAAAAACCAACTAGCAACTGTGGTGCAGTTGTAGCGTGTTTAGCTATGAAACGAACAGTCCTGGGTTCTCGAATCCTACTGTGATTCACATGAATTTTTTTTTATTTAAATTTACGGAACGAACAACTTTGGGTTCAAATCCAATTTTGAGCTAACGCAGTTAGTCCAAGAGCCCGCTGTAGAAAAGTCGAGTGTATAGGTATGGGATGTACGGGAAAGAAAGTGAACCATTTTGGTGAAACTTACGAACCAGGGTTGTGTTGCCAAAGCCTGTTCCGATGCCCGAATCTCAGCCAATTTTGTTGTTTTAATTGAAACTGTATAATATTATGTTTCAAAATGTATGTGAAACGATATAACACGAAGAGGCACAAACATAATGTCAAAGGTTGCATTGTTAAATCCTGTCCCAAACTTGGATTCGGTCTTAAATATGGGTTGCCACCAGTTTTTATGGCCAATTTTTCTCAAATGGTAAGCAGTTGGGAAAGGATTCGATGAGTCAACCCTATATATTCCATTAAGGCTCTTCGAACTCTATGGTTTGGCACACATTTCAAGTATTAATATATATTATTAAAAATTGACCCAAAAAACCGGTCGCAACCCATGTTGGGGACAGGATTCAACAATGCAACCTGGATATTATTTTTAGGCCTCTTTGAGTTCTATAATTTGACACACATTTTGAGGCATAATATTACACAGTTTCAATCAAAACAACAAAATTTACTAAAATTCGGGCATTTTCGGTCATCGGGACAGGCTTTTGCAAGGAAACCCTGGTTCGTTAGTTTTATCAAAATAGTTCATTATATCTCCTGTACATCTCATCCTGTCATCTTATGCACTCGACTTTTCTACAGCGGGCTCTTCGCCTTAGTAGATTCCACTGCTACCATATGATAACGTTCGCTTAAAGATAGAATACACTAAACTTCTGTGGAAACACGTGTTTCGTCGTTTTGATGTTATGTAATGTAATGTATTTGTCTATGAAATTAAATTCCTTACAGACTAGAACAAAATTGTAGGCTAAAATGATCTTAAATAAACTTAAGTCTAATAATTTAAATTTAGTGTAATAAACTTAAAAGTACAGATATAAATATATTTTTAGGCATACAGAAATCAATTGTACTATTTTTGTACAATTTATATAAAGCAATAAGAGTTCTATTAATGGGCTCATTAATGGCATAGTTAGACCTATGACATTTAATATAAAAATAGTCCGATGATCTTAAAGTTCGCGATGGAATATTAAATAAAATCAATTCAAGGAGATCCAAGCAAACAATATTCCCATTAATAATATCCTAAATAAGCATCATACAATGAACAAGTCGTCTATTTTCGAGCAAATCCAAATCAATAAGCATGCAGCGTGCTTTGTAAGAAGGAATGGGCTCAGTAAAAGGAATCAATCGCAAAGCAAATTTTACGAATTTCTTCTGAATACGCTCAATACGATCAATGTGTAAGCAATCATATGAATTCCAAATGAAGGATGCATACTCTAAATTGGACCTTACGAAAATCGTATATAGTTGTTTCAAAGGATCTTTGAAAGTAGAACTATTACGTTTAACAAACGCAAAGAGCGAATATGCTTTTGGTAAAATACGATTTATATGACTATTGAGACAAAAATGAGAGTCAAAATAAACTCCAAGATCACGCATTTCACCAATGTTTTTTAAGGGCATATTACCAAAACAATATGTGGACAAAATTGGCGTACTGCATTCCGAAAATGTTACATGAAAACATTTACAAAGATTTAAAGATAAATTAATATAATACTTAAAACTCATTGAGGAAGATATTACATTTATAAACCCCTTAATCCAGGGTCACAAAGTTTCAAATTAGGAATTAGCGGTATTCCAAAAAACATCAAAACTACGGCTTTGGCATACAATTAACACCAAAATATAATGTTGGATATATGGCCATCTCCACCAAAAAAGGCCTTTTAGCTGGCCTCGTTATTAATTTTTTTTTTTTTTTTTTTTTGAGCACATTCTTCAACCATGATTTTTCTTGAAGCTAAGGCTATCTTGAATCAATATTCAATGTTGTTCAATTAAAATTCAAGGAACTTATTTTTTTATTTAACTTTATATGTAACTTTTCATGTTTTTTAACTTAAGTGCAATTTTAATTATGTCTACCTTTGAATTTTAATTGTTCCTCCTTGAATATTAATTCAAGATAGTCTTATTTTCAAGAAAAACCATGTTTGAAGAGTCTGCTTCAAAAAAAAAAAAATCGAAATTGTCATCTTAGCTCGACCATGGTTTCGATTTATTTTTTTTTTTTGGAGCAGACTCTTCATAGAGATCATAGCAAAATCGAGTCTTTTTATCACACCGGTGATATAGTTCCACATAATGTTTGGTCTACAACAAAAGACGGAAGCATGAAAACATTGACAGAAACTTACAACTTAATGGATGAGAAGTTCTCTGATATACCCATATATTCGTGCATTGGAAAGCACGAAGCGCATCGTGCTTCTACGATATTGTAAATATATTTAATACATATTACAAGTATATTTAATTATTTTGTAAACTCATTAGGAAAGGTGTTCACATTATTGCTGTACATTGTTATTTCTTTCTTGACTTTATTGTCTCTTTTTTAGTAATGTTCCTGAAGAACTCAACATTAAGTGGCTGTATGAGTATATGCATATCCTTTGATCCAAACATCTGCCGGCTTCAACTAAAGAAACTATTCTGAGAGGTGGCTTCTATACAGTGTCTCTGAATTCTGGATTAAGAATTATCTTATTAAAAAACATACAATCAGCGGTATTTTTAATTGTCACACACAAGAATGATATGAATGTTCATTATTCTGAGGGAGGACTTGCTGTTGGTATATCATGGAATGCGGGCAGCTTGACATTGTTCATATATAAAAATTCAAATTATAGAGGTATCTTGTAGAGCCAACGACACATCAAGTTGAAGATTATCAAACTTGGATTTTCAATCTTACTGAGGCGAATTTGCATGCAGATAGTAGAAGCCCTGTTTGGGAAGTAGATCTTTATTTTTCAAAAGATTTTAATGACGGTTGCTGTCCTTATGGTATTGATTAAATTGATTAATTATAGGATAAGTTTAATGACAATTCAGAGATGTTAAGGAAGGTAGGTGAAATCAGTTTTTAAAAAGTTTCATGTTAAATCTCTTCAATTTTCCTAGACCTGGCGTCACAAAATGACATCGGCTGATCCACAGCTTGAAATAGTTTTAAAACCATATATTTATTGAGCACAATCTGCCGTTCGGCTACGACTGATTACAGCAATAAAAATCGTTTCAACGAATTGACAAGTCGACTACAAAAAGCGGTACGTTGCTCAAAATAGAGTAAAGTGCTAATCTGGAGAAATTAAATACAATTTAATACAATGTATAATGAAAATTCCTCAACAGAAAGGCCAAAGAAGACGCCAACTGAAAAACCGGAGGCTTATGGGGCTATTTTTGTAATGGCAATGAAAATTACAATCATAATTGAATTATACTTTATTGCTAATATGTTATGTAGATTGTTTATTTATAAGAAAATTCACACTATTAAAAATTTCACTTTTCCAGAAAAGACGTAGAAAAGTGATTGCTTGTTAACCTTAACACAACGTTTTTATATTGCAATATATTCGGTTAGATTAAGAAAGATGACATCCTCTGCTTGATGGATGGCACTATGACTTAAAAATATATTTTCGAATAAAGATAATTCAAACTATGTTTCGCCTCCTTGATGGAAGTGCTGATGTCGTTTGTGATAAATTTCGATATACAGGTCGCATTTAGAAATTTATCATAAAGTATCCTGCGCGTGCAACATAAGTTGATTCTATCTCAGAATATATGTATATCCCGTAATCCCTCCTTAAAGCTATGAGGAAAAACTTTTTAAAAAAAAATAACTCTGGAGTTTTGAATAAATTGCATTCGGTGCTGCACTTTTATGAAAAGTTTGAAGAATAAGAATGTGCATTATTCAAAGCCAATAACTTGTACAAAAATGGATTCCAGTAAAAAACCCTTGAACCCTGTATGGAGAATCCCCCCATAAAGCTCTGAGCAAAAACTTAAAAAAAAATAACTCTAGAGTTTTGAATAAATTGCATTCGGTGCTGCACTTTTCTGAAAAGTTTGAAGAATAAGAATGTGCAATATTCAAAGCTAATAACTTGTACAAAAAAGGATTCCAGTAAGAAACCATTGAACCCTGTATGGAGAATCTCCCCTTAAAGCTCTGAGCAAAAACTTAAAAAAAAATAACTCTAGAGTTTTGAATAAATTGCATTCGGTGCTGCAATGTTATGAAAAGTTTGAAGAATAAGAATGTGCATTATTCAAAACCAATAACTTGTACAAAAATGGATTCCAGTAAAAAACCCTTGAACCCTGTATGGAGAGTCCCCCCTTAAAGCTCTGAACAAAAACTTAAAAAAAATAACTCTGGAGTTTTGAATAAATTGCATTCGGTGCTGCACTTTTATGAAAAGTTTGAAGAATAAGAATGTGCATTATTCAAAGCCAATAACTTGTACAAAAATGGATTCCAGTAAAAAACCCTTGAACCCTGTATAGAGAATCCCCTCTTAAAACTCTTAGCAAAAACTTAAAAAAAAATAACTCTGGAGTTTTGAATAAATTGCATTCGGTGCTGCACTTTTATGAAAAGTTTGAAGAATAAGAATGTGCATTATTCAAAACCAATAACTTGTACAAAAATGGATTCCAGTAAAAAACCCTTGAACCCTGTATGGAGAATCCCCCCTTAAAGCTTTGAGCAAAAATTTAAAAAAAAAAAATAACTCTGGAGTTTTGAATAAATTGCATTCGGTGCTGCACTTATATGAAAAGTTTGAAGAATAGGAATGTGCATTATTCAAAGCCAATAACTTGTACAAAAATCGATTCCAGTAAAAAACCCTTGAACCCTGTATGGAGAATCCCCCCTTAAAGCTCTGAGCAAAAACTTAAAAAAAAAATAACTCTAGAGTTTTGAATAAATTGCATTCGGTGCTGCACTTTTATGAAAAGTTTGAAGAATAAGAATGTGCATTATTCAAAACCAATAACTTGTACAAAAATGGATTCCAGTAAAAAACCCTTGAACCCTGTATGGAGAATCCCCCCTTAAAGCTCTGAGCAAAAACTTAAAAAAAAAATAACTCTAGAGTTTTGAATAAATTGCATTCGGTGCTGCACTTTTATGAAAAGTTTGAAGAATAAGAATGTGCATTATTCAAATCCAATAACTTGTAAAAAAATGGATTCCAGTAAAAAACCCTTGAAAACTGTATGGAGAATTCCCCCGAAAGCTCTGAGCAAAAACTTTAAAAAAATAACTCTAGAGTTTTGAATAAATTGCATTCCGTGCTGCACTTTTATGAAAAGTTTGAAGAATAAGAATGTGCATTATTCAAAGCTTATAACTTGTACAAAAAAGGATTCCAGTAAGAAACCATTGAACCCTGTATGGAGAATCCCCCCTTAAAGCTCTGAGCAAAAACTTAAAAAAAAATAACTCTAGAGTTTTGAATAAATTGCATTCGGTGCTGCAATGTTATGAAAAGTTTGAAGAATAAGAATGTGCAGGAATGCTCTGGACCTTCCGTTGATACCGTAAAACGTCATTTGAGAGAAGCTTAACTGTTATGACGTGTTTACAGGAAGAAACCTTTAGTATCTGAGCGAAATCGAAAAATAAAGAATAAAATTTGCTAGAAAATATAGACGTTGGACCCTCTAGGATTGGAAGAACGTGTTTTTTACTGATGAAACCAAAATAAATAGACTATGGTCGAATGGCAGATCATACGTTAGGTGCCCGGTTTGAGCTGAGTTTAACCCTAGGTACACACGCCCAACACTACAGTACGGCGGAAGTAGCATTATTGTGTGGAGCGGCATGTCATGGTGTGGTGTTGGCTAAATCGCAAAAATTGAGGGTCGCATGGACAGGTTCTAGTATACAGGCATATTACAGACATATCTGATTCCATATGCCATTGAAAACTTAGCCGTGAGTTGGATCTTTCAACGAAATAATGATCCTAAGCATACTGCTGGTCATACAAAGAAGTGGTTCACGGACAATATGGTGACTGTTTTGGATTAGCCATCCTGTAGTCCGGATCTAAATTTGATTGGGATCCTCTGGCAGTAGTAAAGGAACGTATTGGAACGTATATTAAAAATAACAAATTTTATGTAACTCTATGTGGAAGACCGAAAGGTGTGGATAATCATTCCTAAGACTGCCTGAAGACTGTGTGAGGATCTAGTGGCTTTAATTCCTCGGCGATGTGCAGCAGTTCTTTCAAGTCAACAATTTTGTTGGCAAAAGAATGAAGGAATACTCTATCATAAGATTGCAAAAATATTTTTTTGAATTAGTAAGATATTTATATGAAAAAGTTAATTTGAAGTGATATGTATGGATCGTTCCTAATTATGTGCACGTAACTGTATATTTATTTTTTTTCGCTTTTATTTATACTTCATATTATTACCCTTCTGAACAATAAAAAAAAACAACAACTTTTTTAATAATAACTGTAATTTTAAACAAAAAAACAAAACCAGTTCAATATCTTGCGCGCAACGAATAATCGGACAAGGCAAAATGACAATGCCAAATATACCGTTATTTTGCAGAAAAGCATTTAAGAATGACATTTTTTATCATATTCAGTCGTAAATTGCATTTAGCGGCAAACAGTGTCAACAATAACTTAAAATATATTTAAAATGGCTCCAAATGGAAAGCAATCTACTGTAGAAAATAGGCAATTAGTATTTAAGTGACCTTCTAAAGGTAAAACTGCAAGAGAAATTGCCGAATTGATTGGAAAAAGTAGATATATTGTCCACGACATAATCAAGAGGTTCCGCGATGAGTTTAGTTGGCCAAGAGAAGATCAAGACAAGATATTAAATGAGCAAAAAGAGCGTTCGATATTGAATGAAATCAAAGAAGATATTTTCGCACTGGAAAATATGTTTGCCTGAATATTATGGGAGAATTGTATGAATAAAACCACTTGCAAGCCTTAAAAATAAAAACAATATATTAAAATATGCCAAGGAGTATTTATTAAAAAACAGAAGATTTTTGGACTAACGTAATTTGATGGTATATCATGTTTAAATACCTATCTATTGATATTTTTCATTATTTTAATGTTTTGTTTATCGTATTGTTTGGACCGTTTATTTATTTTCAGTTATTTTATTTTGTTGCTTTTTCACAGTTGTGAGCTTCGTAGGACAATCGGTTCGCCATTCGGCGCATGAAATTTGATTTGTTCTGCGCATGCGCAACACTGACGTCATTTGAATCATGTTCCTATCGGCTTAAAATTGTGAGCAGCAGATATCGAAAAAATATGAGGAGAGCGTAACAGTGGAACAAATGGATTCACTTATGTACATTACTGTGGTCACAAGCAATAACAGCTTAAGTCTATATATGACCACAAGGCAAATCAAGATAAGTTCTGCGTATAAGCATGTGACTTATACTGTTTCGGACTGTCATCGTAGATCGACTTAAGGTGCTATTGCTTGTTGCCACAGATTATTTGATAGTACGTGAGGTGTTTTTTTGAAAACTCGGATCTCCCCTTCCACTTGGTGAGCTCTGACTTGCCTTATAATTTTAAAATGTAATATGCTATAATAATGTATAGTCTCTGCATTAAAAAGTTGTCGTGAGTTTTTTATTGACCCCGCTTCCCCCTTGGTGAGATTTGCCCTAACTCAAAATTCGACATAATAATAATATTTTTTTTTAAAGATTTGTTCCAAGTCAAGAATATTTTATCATTCTTAGTTCAAAGCGGCTCGTAAAACATTTTACTTATAGCTCAATTACAATGTCTACTTAATAATGATTGCATATATAGCGAATTCCAGTCCTTGGTGACATAAAAGTTAACATAAAAACAGATAAATAAGATTTGATTTCATAGAGCATAAGGTTGGGAACCTTGAATCTTCAATACTGACGTCATAAGACGCCAAGATTTGCCAACACGTTATAGAGTTCTCGATCGTGTATTTCATGTACACTGTAAAAAAAATGAGACGTCGTTGGTTTTTACACAATATACATACAAGAAGTCATTATTAAAATTTCAAAGAATTATTTAAATCTCTTAAACATAATTAAAATCTACTGAATAGACATAAAAAAATTTAACAGAAATAATTTTCTGATTAAGCTTTCACGATATTTCTAATTTAGTGTACAAAATTTGAATTTTCTTACAGAAATGTAAACATTTTTTTAAAGTATTTAGAGCATTATTGGCGACATACATTTTTTATTTGGCTTTCCAAAATCTATAAGTCCAATGGTTGAATTTGGACTAAGTAGTTATAAGTCCAAAGTATAAGTTATAACATTAATTCAAATGTTCATTTCTCAAAAAACTATAATTTTAAAGCGGAATATTTCGAACATCAGGCTGTATACAGAATTTTTTAACAGTAAAGTCTCCTCTTTTGCAAAAAATTAACAAAGTATTTCCTAAACCGACACTTTGAACGCATTATATTTTATGGTTTATAGTTGATAAAATACACTCTTTGAATGTATTTTTAAGAGTTCATTTAAAAGTGCATATATGCATTAACCGGATTAACAATTTTACAAAGGAATATCATTTTTTATTAAAGCGAATTAAAGCATTCCCACTTCAGTTCCCATTTCGATTTTAGAACGTATTTTTTTTTTAGTGTATAGCACATAATCACGCTCTGTCGCTGCACACGGTCATTTTTTTGTTAAGGCCTCAACCCATAGAGTACGTCAAGTCCGTTGCGTCAAAGTTCACAACTGACAAGACGGAAATGAAGGAAGAAAGCGGCCCAATGAATACGTCCGCAACGCATTTAAAGTCAAATAAAAAATCAAAAAAAAAGCTTTTTGAATGATTAATTTCAATATTTCTCCTTTATACTGCGCATTAATATATTTCTTAAACATGAAAACAATTTCAATTTTCTTATCTCTCTTTTTTTCTATGTTTCCCACAAACTCACATATGTCAAAGTATTCAACGTACATCAAAAGTTAAAAGTTGCCCAACTTCTTCCATTGCGTTGACGGATAAGTTGCTTATGGGACGCTCTTCATACAAACCAATAGATTTCATCTTGGTTGTCAGTTGTAAGCTTTGACGCAACGGACTTGACGGACTCTATGGGTTCAGACCTTTAGTGTTAAAGAAACTGAGAGCTTCGTTACAACGCTCTTTTGTTTTTTACTGTTACTTTATTTTGTTGCTTTTTTCGCAGCTTTGAGTTTCGTAAGACAATTGCTTCGCGAGAATTATAAAATGAGCAGAAGAGAGACACAAAAATATAAGTACAGTTTTTCAGAGTTGTAGATTTTTCAGCACTTGATTTATGCAAACTATTTTTATTTATTCTTTCTTATATATTATATTAAATTAATTTTGTGTCTGTCTGCCTTTTATGGACGCGGATACTATCCAGCTGATTTTAATGAAATGTTTATAGTAAGTTAGTATCGATAAGGCGGGTGTCATAGGCTATAAAACTTTTGTCAAAGGTGCATATTTAGGGTGGCTCTCATACAAAAATATTTTAGAAATAGCATTTTCTCAATGACCGCTGAATCGATTCTCATGGAAATTACACCAGATGACTTTTATGTAAAGAGGCACAGATAAGATCATAAAAATTTAGCTTAGCGTGCATACTTAGGGTGGCCCTCTAGCAAAAATATTTTTAAGTATCATTTTCACGAAGTACAGGTTAATAAATTCACACCGAATTTACACCACGTAGCTCTTATGTTAAGAAGCATTGCTTAGGCAACAAAACTTTAATTTAGGGTGGTCTTCAATAAAGAAGCTATAACTTTTTTAATTACACAGCAAAAAGTAATGTACGCATGCTGTTTTTTGAACAAGCCTCTGATTCAGAGCTCGTTGCTCAGTGATGGAATTTGGGTTTTTTTTAAATGTATTAAACTGAGACGCGGAATTTACTCCGAGACTGCAAATTTACTTTTTTTTGTCGTGAACACACAAATTTACATGTGGAAATGTATATTAGGGTGTATATTTTTGAAAATCTTGTGGATGCATTTTATTTTCTTTATTTAGCTCGAGGTATTTCCCAAAAAAACTGACTTAATAAAACGTTGAAAAATTCTGCCTTAGGTTCCAAGATACAACGTTTTAGGTACTTCAGTTATATGGGAGATGCCACCCACTTATATGCTTATATTATAGAATCGGGTTTGAAGAAAATTCCAGTTTCCTAGATCAAATCTACGAACGGCGCAATCCTATTACAATTCATATGGAATCAACTAAACGCTAAAAAAAAATCTGTCTTTCGGTTTTTCCATATGAATTGTAATAGGAAACAAGTTGATAACGCTGTTCGTAGGTAAGATCTGAAAAGTTGAAATTTTTGGAGAATTTTCTTCAAAGCGTTTCTACAATATAAGCATATAGGATCGCAAATTTAAAAAAATGCTGGCTTTAGTAAGCAAAATACTGAAAAAATATATTTACTAAATTACGTTTAAAAACGGATTAAAACTTTTTCATAATCAAAAATTATTTCTTATATAATATAGTGTCTTTTCATGCATATCTGGTTACCCTACTAATAATTTATAATCGCCAGAGCTCTGGTAACTCTATTTATGTTGTTTTTTTTAGATCGGTAATTTCGTTGAACTGGCAGCTTGCTTGGACCATTTATTTATTTTGTTGCTTTTTCACAGTCGTGAGCTTCGTAAGACAATCGGTTCGCCATTCGACGTATGAAATTTGATTTGTTCTGCGCATGCGCAACACTGACGTCATTTTAAACATGTTCCTATTGGCTTAAGATTGTAGATGATATGAGGAGAGCGCAACAGTGGAACAAATTGATTCACTTATATACATTACTGTGGTCACAAGCAATAACAGCTTAAGTCTATATATGACCACAAGGCAAATCAAGATAAGTTCTGTGTATAAGCATGTGACTTATACTGTTTCGGACTTTCATCGTAGATCGACTTAAGGTGTTATTGCTTGTTGCCACAGATTATTTGATAGTATGTGAGGTGTTTTTTTGAAAACTCGGATCTCCCCTTCCACTTGGTGAGCTCTGACTTGCCTCATAACTTTAAACTGTAATATGCTATAATAATGTATAGTCTCTGCATTAAAAAGTTGTCGTGAGTTTTTTATTGACCCTGCTTCCCCCTTGGTGAGACTTGGTGAGATTTTGTGTTACACTAAGCCATACTAATGTATTACTTTTTCAGAACCAATAAAATACAAATATACTTATAGACATTTCGTCTTGTCCACAAAATAAATTCAAATTTATTCCCAACTATCTTACTTTTTTTCGGCTGCCTTGTTAGCAACTGCCCACTGTACACTTCATGACAGATTTCAAATTTTCAATTTTTTGTACACAGTCTCTCTCAAAATACTCAGAGTAGAGTTGCCCTAACTCAAAATTCGACATAATAATAATATTTTTTTTAAAAATTTGTTCAAAGTCAAGAATGTTTTATCATTCTTAGTTGAAAGCGGCTCGTAAAACATTTTACTTATAGCTCTATTACAATGTCTACTTAATAATGATTGCATATATAGCGAAAAATTCGAAAAAATATGGAAACGTTGAAAAAGGTTGAACAATTTTGCCAGTTAAAAGAAGTTTAATAGCTCGAAAAAAGTTGAAAAATCCGAAAAAAAAATTGGAAAATGTTGAGAAAAGCTGAGAGGTTGAAAAATTTTAAAATAGTTGATAGAGGTTAAAAACTCGAAGTTGAATGAGGCTGAATTAAATTTTATTAGAGAAGAGAGCCAACTACATCGCTTCCATCCGTAGAAACTTTACTGGAGCTTTCAATATCATTTGATACGCCATCTCCGTCATCACCGACAACAGAAGCAGCCATTGAAGCATCACAACAACCCACAAGCATGTCAACAACACATCCACCACCGCCAACATCTCCACCACCAAATATAACGCCATTTATAAGATCTCCAGCAAGCGAACCACAGCTATCAGTTCCACCACTAACAAGCGCACAGCCTTCACTTCCACTACCAGCAACAGTAGCACTGCCGTCACAAGACAACAACCCATCAACTTCACGAAAAAGAAAAACTGCCAGAGAAGTTTATTATGAGGCCAAGTTACGGCTAAAAAAATCTATTGCTGAGCAGAAAATGGCTCAGAAGAAAGAGTTCCACAAGACCCTAGTGGAGTTAGTGGAAAAAAATGATAAGGAAAAAATTAGACTGCTGAAAGAGTTCCTCAACCAGTGATTAACTTTAATATATTAAGATTATTTGTGCTTTTGAATTATCTGAATTGAATTGAATTTTTGTTTTCATATTATTTTTTTTTTTAATTAAGAACATATATGTATGCGATGAATTTGCCTTTATTTTAATTTTTAATTAATTGATTATGTACACATACGTAATAAATCGTGAAATATTTTTAAAGCTACATATTTATTTATTTTATACATTATATAAAAAACTATTTTTTATATTAGAATAAACTTTTGGTTAATATACCAAAAAATAAAAAAAATTAAATGCAATTTGCAATCAAAAAAAAATTTTTAAATTAAATTTTGTTGTTGCAAGTATCGAAAGAGCCTATCACGGCGATTTTCATTCGGAGTCTCGTAACCCTCTGCTTGACCCGGATCTTGTCGAATTTCTTCCGACTCTTCAGGAGCGTCGTTCCTTGCTTCTTCAATACTTAAGTCATCAAAGATGATACAAATGTTATGCAGAACGCAAGCACTGACTATAATATTTACTATTGTACATAAATTGGCTTGCTCAGTGAAATGTAGCAATCTCCTGAATCGCGTCTTCAGTAAGCCAAACGCATTTTCTACTACAATTCGAGTAGATGAATGGAGTTTGTTAAACTTTTTTTGTCGTTCCGTTAGGTTACCATAATCTTTAAAAGGAGGCACTAACCAGCTTGTAGATGGATAAGCTGAGTCACCCAATATAAAGGAATCGCTTGGGAATAAAGCACAGCCCGTCTGAATTCTGTTGTAGAGATCGGACCTGCGAAGAACCCTGCTATCATGTAGCGAACCTGGTTCGCCACAAGTTATATCGATGAATCTTTTATCTGCATCGACAACTCCTTGCAAAACTAAACTATAGCTGTGCTTTCTGTCAAAATAGTTTTCCTTATTTGCTTCGGGAGCTTTTATACGAATGTGAGTGCGGTCTATGGCCCCTATTACACCAGGTATATTTTTTTTTTGATTGAAATTTTGCCATGGTTTCTTCTGAAGCAGTTCCCTC
Organism: Tricholauxania praeusta; assembly: GCA_949775025.1. NCBI lineage: Eukaryota > Metazoa > Arthropoda > Insecta > Diptera > Lauxaniidae > Tricholauxania > Tricholauxania praeusta. Next base: position 6,517,464 of record OX459032.1, on the reverse strand, counting down.
TGGCCATTTAATGTATTCGTGGCCAATGGAAATGATCCAAGATGTCACATTGTTGACTACCACCCAAGCTGTAGACTTAGCCACTCCAAAAAGATTCCCAAGTTGTCTGAATGTAACGGTGTTACTAATGTACCAAATATACATGTACATTTTTCGTTTGGTGTCCACCATTTTCTTTCCACCACCATTGGTTTTTGGCTCAACACTACCGGAATATCTTTCTGTAAAAAAGTCAAAGTTTTTTAATTTGAAATCAATATTTTTTTTACTATCGTACCTAATAAAAAATTGACAGTTTCACGCCGCAGTCTCATATGGGACTTAAAGTCCTTTTCACTGTAATTATCAATTACTTCAACGAAATTTTTACATTTGTAATGCTCCTCTGGTGAAGACTCGTCAGAGCTTGAATCGTCTGAGCTTGAACTGGAGGACAGTTGGCACAGCAATTCTTCCACATTCGCACTTCCCATCAAAATATTTCCAGGATCAACCAAGAGCGATAAAATCTGAAACGATATATATGCTTGTGACAAGTACTCAGAATGAATTATGTGAACTTTGTCTTACCAAATCTCGCCGTGCATCACTCATTTTATTTTTCTTTTTAATTCAATGTTTTTTTAAACAACACAAATTAACGTCAGATATCAGCTTTTTGACTAGAAATGTCAAACTTTTGTGCTACCAGTGCTACCCAGTCAACTCTCAGGCAACTTGTCGTTTTATTCGCACATAGATAGCGACTTGGCGAATAAAACGCGGCTAATATTAAAAAAAGTAGTGGGCCACAATGTGTGCCTTGTGGGATTCCAGAAATTGCATTTATTGGTGATTCAGAATAAGTGCAACCAATTTTAACAAATAATTTTCTGTTATTAACATAACTATATAAAAATTTTAACAGTGAGTTCGATAATCCAAATTTTCTGAGCTTATACAGCAGGATACTATGGTCAACTTTATCGAAGGCCTTAGAAAAATCTGTATAGATCACATCCAATTGACTTCCACTTTCCATGGCGTTCACTATGTGATAAGTAATCAAAGCTAAATTTGTACAAATAGACTTGCCTGGCAAGAAACCATGTTAACAGTCAACGATGCTATTTTTCAGTTTATGAAAAAGCTTGTTTTTAATAATGAAATCAAATAATTTAGCAAATGGACATTGTTTAACAATAGCTCTATAATTATTGATATCATTTCTTATGCCAGATTTAAAAATCGGTTCAATCGAACAATTCTTCCAACAGTCAATGAAAATACCATTATTTAAGCAGTTGTTAAATAAAATAGCTAATGGATTTAATAATTGCTCCGCACAATTTTTAAAGAATATGGGAGGAAAACTTCCTACTTCATATTTGAAACTAGGCTTTAAGTTTGAAATAGCATAATGAATGTCTTCTTCTAAAATCACAAAGTTTTCCATAGCATCCGGATTTGATATATCACTAAAAAAACTATTAATTTCAACAGAATTTGGATAATTCTCATACATATTTTGGAAAAACTTGGTGAAGAGATTGCCCGATTCTATACTAGAAGGAAACCCATTTGTTTTCCTTTTACTGTTTAAGTAATTCCAAAAGCATTTCGGGTTTGATTTTAGACTATTTTCAATTTTAAAGATATACTGGTTGTATAAAAATTTGTGTAGTGAGTCGAAATCGTTTCGTAATTGAACAATACGCAAACGATCTAACTCACTGGTTGTTACTTTAAGTTTTTTGTATGCTTTATTTTTGGCATTTTTTAATTTAAATAATCTTGAATTAAACCACTGTGGTTTATTCCTTAGAAATAAAGTTTTAAAAGGAACAAATTCAGAAACTGCATGTGAAAATCTAGAAGAAATAAATTCATAAATTTCAAACGGGCTATTAAGTGAAATTAAAACAGACCAATTTATAGAGACCAAATATGAACTAATTTCATTAAAATTCGCTTTTGAGAAGTCAAGTTGCCTTGACTGTTCACTTTTATCATCATACTTGTAAAATTCAAGTGTAACAGTGATAGCTTTGTGATGCATGCTATTACTTGTAATTGGTGACAAATTTTCGACGCAAACTGATTTTAGATCATTCGTTACAAATATCAAATCTAGAATTCTATTTAAGTCATTTTTAATAAAATTAATCTGACAAAAGTCGTTTGAAAGGAAATAATCAGTTATGAGTGATTCAATATCAGACTTGACATTAAAAGGAAGAATAATTTTACGCGATCTAAAATCCATTGAACGCTGCCCAAATTTAAATCACCCATAACTATTATGCCATTACTAGTACATTTAGATTCAGCGATAGTGGAAATGTTATTAATGTGTTTCAAATACACATCGAAAGAGCCACTTGGTGGAATGTACGAAGCAAAAAGAAAAATAGAATTCTCCTTTGCACAACTAGTTTCAACACAAATTTGTTCTATTGTACTCTCTGAACAAGATAAATGCACTAGTTTACTAATTATATCAGCTCTAACAGCTATTAAAACACCACCGCCTCTTTCATAACCAGTTGAAGTAGGGCAACGAAGAAGACGATAAGTTATATAGAAATCATCAAAATATTCTGAAGAAAAGATTTCTTTATGCAGCTACGTCCCTGTGAGCGCCAAAATATCGTAATCATGCATTGATGTAGCACGCGGAAATTGCGAAGTTTTTGTCGACGAGATGCAACTATGATCACATTTGCTGAGAGTTTATAGTCTAAGATCCCACAATACATCGACCTTCACCCATCTGCTTACCGAATGAAACTTATTTTTTATTAAATTTCGAATATAGACGAACACATCCAGGAACATTTGCCTATTGAAATATGGTCATGGCTATTTTTTATAAAAAAATTATTTTTCATGTAAGCTTTTTTTTTACAAAGCAAAATCTAGAAATCAAAATTTTCGCTAATAATGTATTCAATATAAGGTCCTTAGTAAAAATAAAAGTACAGCTTCTCGGCACTAAAACTAGTGTTGACCTGTGTTATAAATCAAATAAAACTTTTTTCATATAAAAACCTCTCTGGTTTTCAATTGCAATTTCAATTTGAAGTTTAAAAAGTCGAAAGCCATCGTATTACTTAAGGGTCCACTAAATTTTTTTCCAAGTAAGCTTTTCTTTGAAAATAAAAAATTGTGATTATTTTTCGGTAAAAATTCGCAGAAGGGCCAAAAATGAATAAAAAGGGCCACGGGGCTTTTGAAAATTAAAAGGGCTCTAAAAAGCCCCCAAATATCATCCCTGCTGGACACCACTACACGTGTGTTTCTTTTAAATGTTCTTCAATGTATGTGTAGTTGTGCTTTGTTCGCTTTTCAAAGCAAACTGAATTAAATTTTACGCTCTCTGCTTTATATACGTAGTACCAGGAGACCGATCAAGCTCGGTTTTTCGCTTTGAGGTTGAAAAAGTCGAAAAAATGTAATGCAATTGAACGGGGTTGAAACCCGAAAACAAGTTAAAAAAAATATGAAAGAAGTTGATTACGAGTATATATGAAAAATGTTGAAAAACGTTGAGAAAGGTTGAACCAGGTGAAAAAGTTTGATAAACTCAATAGTATATTAAAGTGTTGAAAAAGTTGAAGGAGATTGAAAAACTCGAAAAAAGTTGAAAGTCTAGGAAAAAGTTGAATGAGGTTGAAAAGCCGAAAAAAGTTGAATGTGGTTGAAAAAGTCCAAAAAATATGGAACGTGCTGAAAAAAGCTGAATAAGGTTGGAAAATTCGAAAATATATGAAAATCGTTGAAAAAAGTTTAAAAAGAGGTTGAAAAATGTTGAAACAGTTGAAAGAGGTTGAATAACTCGAAAAAAGTTGAATAAGGTTGAAAAATTCAAAAAAATATGGAAAATGTTGAGAAAAGTTGAAAAATGTTCAAACAGTTGAAAGATGTTGAATAACTTGAAAAAATTTGGAAGAGTATGAATTACTCGAAAAAAGTTGAATAAGGTTAAAAATTTCGAAAAAATATGGAAAATGTTGAGAAAAGTTGAAAGAGGATAAAGAAAGTTGAAAGAGGTTAAAAAATGTTGAAACTGTTGAAAGAGATTGAAAAACTCGAAAAAAGTTGAATCAGATTGAAAAAGTCGAAAAAAGTTGAATAAAGTTGAAAATTTCGAAAAAATATGGAAAATGTTGAAAAAAGTTGAATAAAGTTGAAAATTTCGAAAAATATGGAAAATGTTGAGAAAAGTTGAAAGAGGTTGAAAGAGGTTGAAAAATAATGAAGCAGTTGAAAGAGGTTGAAAAACTCAAACTAAGTTGAATGAGACTAAATATATTAAAACCAAATTTTGTTAGGATCACTCATATGGTATACAAAATCTATTATAAAAAATTCATTTTTTGACTATCTGTCCGTCTGTCTCTTATGCACGCGGAAACTATCCAGCCGATTTTGATGAAATTTTTACAGTATGTTAGTATCGATTAGACGGGTGTCATAGGCTATAAAACTTTTATTTAGGGTGCATATTTAGGGTGGCCCTCATACACAAATATTTTCAAAATAGCGATTTCTCAAAGACAGGCAAATCGATTCTCATGAAATTTACACAGTATGGCTTTTATGTTGAGGGGCACAGATTGGATGGTAAAAATTTTATTTAGGGTGCATACTTAGGGTGGCCCTCATACAAATATATTTTTAAATATCATTTTCGCGAAGACAAATAAATCGATTCACTCCAAATTTACACTTCGTATCTCTAATGTTAAGAAGCATAGCTAAGGCCACAAAACTTTTATTTAGGTTGGCCCTGATACAAAAATATTTTAAAAACAGCATTTTCTCAAAGACTGCTTAATCGATTCTCTTGGACTTTACACCAAATGGATTTTATATTAAAAGGCAGAGACTAGATTGTAACAATTTTATTTAGGGTGCATACTTAGGGTGGCCTTCACATAAAAATATTTTTAAATATCATTTTCACAAAGACAGGTTAGTCGATGTACACCGAATTTACACCACGTAGCTCTTATGTTAAGAAGCATAGCTAAGGATACAAAACTTTTACTTAGGGTGGCCCTCACACAAAAACATTTTTAATATATAGTTTTCTCGAAGACTGCTAAATCGATTCTCATGAAATTTACACCATATGGCTTTTATGTGAAGGGACACAGATTAGATCGTACAAATTTTATTTAGGGTGCATACTTACAGTGGCCCTCACACAAAAAGATTTTTTAATATCATAGACACAAAGACAGGTTAGTCAATTCACACAGAATTTACACCACGTACATAGCTCTTATGTTAAGGGGCAAAACTAAGGATACAAAAATTTTATTTAGGGTGGCCCTCATACAAAAATATTTTTTAAATATCATTTTCTCGAAGACCGCTTAATCGATTCTCATGAAATTTAAATCACGTGGTTTTTATATTAAGAGGCACTGCTTAAGTTGTAAAAATTTTAATTTGGGTGCATACTAAGGGTGGTTCTCATACAAAAGTATTTTTTAGATAGAATTTTCACGCAGACCGCACATCGAATCCACACTACGGTTGAGGTGAGGCGATGCGCACAGGGTAATGCTAGTACTTAATATAACATGAAATGTTTTAAGCTTGCATGGGTGCTGCCCACTAATTAAATCCCGTCAAAATTCATATAATTTCATATCTTTTAGTAACCAACACCTCTACTCCAAATTTAAAAAATATTACTCTCATAGCACACTAAATATAGCATTTTGATAAATGTGGTGTCATAGTGTCTGTAGGAAGAAGCAGATTTTTAAGTTAAGTTTTAGAAAAATTATGTTTAAGCTATTTATTCACAGGTCCAGGTACTTTCTTTACATGATTTTTTCTTATACTTACATAATTTGCAATGATGTTTCTTACTGCAATCAGAACTTAAAAACTTAAAACCTAGCTCAATCTAAATTTTGTTCACATATGTACCAAATCCCTAAGTTTCATCAAAATCACTGCAGATGTTTTCGAAATAATGTGTGAAAATATAAATATATATATATATACATTTATATTTATACATATGTATATATATATATAGATACATACAATTTTAGCTCGTTTAATAGAAGATATTTTTATTAGAAAAAAATGAACAATTTTTAATAAAAAAATATAAATATTTTAATAAATAAACATAAAAATTCATGTGGACATTCTGTTCGTTTACTTAAAATTTGTACTGGATTGTGTTTGTTAACAAATATCTGGCTTGCTAGTTTTTACTTGATAAAATTTTACCAAGAAAAATTTTTCAAAAAGAAACATGAAAATTAAATTGAATGTCAAAATTACATATCGCACACTTACTTCAAGACTGGCATAACTCAAAAAAACTGATTTTTGAGTAAGTTATTGAAAACTTTAAATGCGATTTTCTCCCACTTTATGTTTTTCGAGTTATGCCTGTCTTGAAGTAAGTGAGCGATATATTCCAATTTTTAATCTGCAGGTGGTGGTGGTGGGGAATGAATTTGGACTCTTATGAGTGCTTCATTTAAAACGGTTTCGTCTGAAAAGAAATTAAATTCATAACAATTTCACGTGAAGCAGAAAACAAAAAAATTAAATATTTACCTGACACATTTGCATCCTCTGGCGGCTGTTGCAGCAAAGGTTGGAAATAGCCGAGCAGCTCTTGCCGCTGCTGGACGAATTGCTGGTGAAGCAGATGTTGAAAATTCTGCTGTAGCTGTTGTTGCTGAGTATTACTGTGAGCCACCACATCGGCCATTAACTGGCTCCACTGCGAGCTATAATCAGGCTGCTCTGGCCGCTCGTACGACCACTGATTTGGCCGCTGATTTGGCCGATTTCCCCGCTGATTTGGCCGATTTCCCCGCTAATTTGGCCGATTTCCCCACTGGTTTGGCCGATATGTCCGACGACGGCGACGGTTGCTGCCCTCCGGCAAAATAACATTTACCTGAGGCACCGTAAACCTCATTTTCTCTAAAAATTTTTTGAAAATAAATAAAAATTAACGACATAAATGATAATTTTTTTCAAAAATATCTTTTATTAAAAAAGTGGTTCAAAAGATATCGATGAAAAATGCGATAATTCGTTGAAGGTATTTTTCTATCTCAGATGTTCAATTGTAACCTGAAAATGATATATCCAAAAGTGCGATTAAATTTATGATTGAACTTTTGAGAACGGTGCACATTTGTCCAATATTATATTTTTTTTTGCTGTAACTCAAAAACTATGTAGTTTTATTGTATAAACATTATCAGACTTATTGTAAATTAAATAAAAATCAAAAAACTTATTTTTTCATCAAAAAAATTAAAAAAACCGAAAAACTTAAATTTTTTCTAATTTTTGGATATAACTTGTTTCTGAGTGGACTTTTATGTTGAATTAACATTACTTTTGTGTGTAAAAATTAAAACTAACGCGGTCTATAGGTAAAAATTGGTGAAATTACACAAAAGTAGGCAACTTTGAACGACTGTATCTCAGTCAATCATCGTTAAAAATACTTTTATGGGTCAGCATTTTAACGGAAGCTACATCACCTTCCTTTTAAGTGAACCAAAAAAATCTCTAAATCTTCTCTAAAAAAAATGGTATCCAAAAATTCAAAATATTGAAATTTTTCGGTTTTTTTTAATAGTTTTTTTAACTTATTTTGATGAAAAAATATGTCTCCTGATGTGTATATGCTAAAAATATACAGTTTTTGAGTTAGGATTAAAAATATAAAAAATGGGCAAATTTGCACCGTTCTCAGTAGTCCAAGCCTTAATTTAATCGCATTTTTGGTTACATCATTTTTAGAGTTTAATTGAACATATAAGACAGTAAAATACCTTTAACGAATTAGTTTCTTATCAAAATACATGGTCAATAGCCTATAAGCGAATAGGTGAACATATTAAAGTCAGATAAATGACTCACGTACAAAAATTTGAAGACAATCATTGTGAGCCCAAATTAAATCGCATTGCAAGCATTGCATCTTACTAAGCACATAAACGATAATAAGTGCGTACAACATCGTTTGATGTGTTTTTTGTAAAGTGAAATTATTCAATGCAAACATTAAGAGTTCTTCATAAATTAAGAAAGATGTTTCACAATTTTTCTTAACCTTTCGAGTTCAGCACATAGAGATCTATGTTTATACATTTGGGTGGTTCAATTTTTTTTTTTTAAACTTCATTTTCTTTTATTGTATCTTCTCTTAAGAGACTAAGAATAAGTTTTAAAATCTTAAACTAGGTAATATTATCATACATTATTATTGTGAATAATGAATATATAATTTAATAATGAACTTGTCTCCAGAAACAAAAGTTAGCAGGGACTTATACTTCTTGTGTAGTAGGTGCAGCTTGTGTATGGCTCAGCACAGCGAGTGCACAAGATCGAATAACTCATTGGAGCATAGGTGTGGATGCAGCTGACCATCGCTTCTCCCCATATTCTTTGCCCCCCGAGACGACCGAGGTCCCGGTCTTGGCTTGGTAGCTGAGACGAACTAGGCCTCAGTCTACCCGAATGGAGATTTTGAGTACCACAAAAACGATTGTCTTCGTGGTCGCCGAGACGAACTTGGTCCCGGTCGACCACTTTGGGAGTGATTAGTGCCTCCAGGACGTTCTTGAGGTGGTAGCCGAGACGAACTAGGTCCCGGTTTAGCACCCAAAAAAGAACGAGAAGACACTGTTTCAACTCTCTTCCTGCTACTCTCTCCAATTCACCGGAAAGCGGCCGAAACGAACAAGGTCCCGGTCTTACACCCTCATCGGAAGGGGAGCTGGCGGCGATAAGTTGCCAAGTATGCCCAAGACGAGCTAGGTCCCGGTACAAAGTCCTCATATGATTCTTGATGATTACGTGTAGTGCCTCGGGGGAAGGGTAAACGTTTGAGCTGTTTAGTTTGGTTCGGTGTAAGTGACTTGCATAGAAGGGCGATCCTTTCTTTTTAATCTGGAGCGACTTTCTATGTTTGTTAAATTACGAGCCAATGGGTTCGGATGATGCTTATATTTTTTAAATATTTCTGCCATTTCTACAGAATTACTTCGCTGTTGTTTTAATGGCTTATTGACAATTTCAGTTTTATTAAAAATCTTAGTGCTTTTTTTTAATAATAACAACATTTTTTATTAAGATCATATTATCTTCAAATTCTTCGATATGTGTTTTGTTATTATATATAAATTTACAATTATTATAAACTGTACAGTGTTTACTTCCCTTTAAATTTTTTATATATACATTTTCTTCATAATTTAGTACATTATTTTGAATTTCAATTATATAACTATTATTTTCGTCAATTTCCATATAGTTTTTATTAAGATCGGCTTTTGTATAGCTATCCAGTATTTTAATCGCTACGATTAACAAACCTCTTTGTAACTTAATATGTCGGTTTTCATTAGTTTAAGTTCTTCAGCTGTAAGTATACTTGGTTGAACAATGTGGTCTTTTGCAGACGCAATATTATTCTGAATGTGATCAATCTTGTTCTTGAGGTATGCCAGTTTAAACATTTGGTAGCTGTATAAAAGGCGTCGTGCAATTTCGCTGTCTTTTCTTTATTTCATCTATAGTACTCTTTATATTTTCCCTGTCTTCTTCTATGGCTGTCTTTAATATTTGAATTGATTTGTTAAAGTGTGTGTTTATATAGATATGTTTATTAACAGTTTCTATAACATTATGATTTTTTTCATCAGTGACAGCGACATGTTCAAGAATTTCCCGTCGGTCGTCGTCGTCCTTAATCCCAAATGCCCATTTATAAACATTACCCATTGCGTTAATCAATCCTCGTTTCATCCTAGATTCAATAGGAGTAATAGATTTTAGCTTAGATTTTATTATAGCTATTTCGTTTTCTATCATTTCTTTATTATGAAGGTCTAAAGCTCTAACATTATTCTCGATTTGGTTTAAAATGGAGGTTAGCTCTTTGGTATCAATTATATGGAGAATTGTTGAAGTTTGGTTTACAACTTCAACTTTCCGCACTTTTATTTTAACAAATCCTGTTTCTTCACTAATCGGGTTCAATTGTAGTATTCCTTTAGTTGAGGGCATAATCATTAAGATCATCATCAGTATGCTGAGTACCTGAAAATTTTGAAGAGTGTTTTATATTACTGGTATGAATATTTTTTAATAATTTTTTTACGAATTTTGGCTCTTCTTTATGCCTCAAACTCTTATAATTTTTAATGAACCCTTCGTTCCTATTTTCCACATAGCTCTCTCTCCTTTCGTTCGTATTTTGTATAATATGGTTCTTTGTTTCTAACAATCTTTTCCTAACAATTTCGAAATCGATTTTATTATTTTGTGCCTCGAATGGAGTACATTTTGTTGTGCTACGATATGCACTATTGTATAACTTAATTGCTTTATTCATTTGTGTAGTGATAGGAAGTTTTTCTTCTAAATTGAGAACTCTTATTTTTTCAGTTATTGTACTATTGATCCTTTCTATGTCGGAATTGCCGGTGTGGCTGTTTGGCTTAGTGAAATGATATTCCCCGTTTTCTTCGTTTAAGTAGTTCTTTACATTAGTGTTATTGAACTCGTTGTCTGATACGAATTTTTTTATTTTACCTTTAATAGACAAAAAGGCCTTTAATAGATAAAAGAATGTTTGCTATTCACATATGTATCTACGTGAACTATTTCGTTCGTACTAGAGGGGGTCTCAGTAATATAAAATGTATTCTTTATCGGATTTCGGTCGTACTTCGCAGAAGAACAAATTTCACAATTATTTACTAATTTATGAATCGCTAACTTAAGGTTTGGATGGTAGATTCTATGCTTAATACTTTCGTATGTGGGAATAATGCCAGCATGGCCACTCTCAATTTTATGAAAGAGTGCAATTTGTTTGTTGACATCATTTTCATCTCCTATATCTACAGCTAGGTAAGAGGCTATTTTCCCTATATTAATATGCCTTCGGGCAATGTCTGCAATATATCCATTCTCTATATCGTTTCTATAGATAAAAATGCCTTTGTTACTAAATATATTTTTAAACTCCACATCTTTTTGTTCTACAAGGATTATTTGTGTCTTAATTCGGTTTACTATTGTATTAAGAATTAGGAAGTGATCGTTCAAATCTTCTTCCTGTGAATGAATTATTTGACCATCTATTGAGTCATTTGGCTGTCTTAGATCATTCCCGTTATTTATATTGGCTACATTGAACATGTTATGAAATTCGTTACTGAAGTCCTCACTACTAGAAGCGTTAATCTCATTTGTGTCCGTATTTATACGACTGAGAAAATCAGCAATATTGTTAAGTTTTCCTTTTATATAACTTACTTTCATGTTGTATTCTCCCAACTCAATCAGCCATCTTTGAAGTCGAGGATTGAAATCTTTTCCTACGTACTTTGTATGTAACCATATGAGTGGCTGATGATCACTCTCGAGATCAAATTCGCGTCCATATATACCATATATGGTCGGAAATATTTGACACCCCACACTATCGCCAACAATTCTTTTTCAATTGTTGAGTAGTGTGTTTCGTGTCTGTTTAAGGTTCGAGATGCAAACGCTATTGGGTGGCCTTCTTGTGTAAGAACGGCGCTAATTGCAAAGTTACTTGCATCTGTAGTAACCTAGAACCTTTTTGAAAAAATGGGATAATTAAGGATTGGAGCACTGGTTACTATTTGTTTTAACTTTTCGAAGGCTAGTATATAAGATGTGTCTTGAATGTTAATTTTAGCGTCTTTTCTCAGAGTTTTAATCAATGGGTCTGCAATTTTCGCGTAGTCTTTGATAAATTTGCGATAAAAGCCTGACTTAACTTGTTTCACAGTTTTGGTAGCTTTAAATCCTGAATAACATGGACTTTTTCCGGGCTGGGATTTACACCTTTATTAGTCAACAAGTGTCCTAAAAATAGTGTTTCTTTCTTTAGAAAGCCACACTTATTTACCTGAATCTTTAGTTTTGCTCTCCTTAATGTAGCAAAAATATCAGGTGAGATATCTAAGCTGTACAAAACTGAGGTTATGAAAAACTGTTAACACAGGAATTTCGAGCTATTTTCGAGCTGTCCGACAGTATTTTCGAGCGGTTCCAAAATTTTCCATTTTCCGGGAAATTGCGAAAAACTTTTTGTACAGATAAGGGAAGATGTCTAAGCATGAAGCTACCAAAACGAAGTACCTCAGCAAAAATATTTCATCATGTGAATTTCGAGCTATTTTCGAGCTAATTTCTTACGGAAAAAATTTTCAGAAAACCTTTGAGTTTTCCGGAAAATTCAATTTTATGCTAAGATAATATATCTAAGCTGGAAGCAATTTTAATGAAACACTTATGTAAAAATATATTACCGTGGGAATTTCGAGCTATTTTTGAGTTATTTTCTTGCGGAAAAAAAAATTCGGAAAACCTTTGAATTTTCCGGAAAATTGAATTTTATGCTTAGATAATATATCTAAGCAGGAAGCTACCAAAACGATTAGCCACAGAAAAAATATTTTATAATGGGAATTTCGAGCTATTATCTTACAAAAAAAAATCGGAAAACCTTTGATTTTTCCGGAAAATTCAATTTTATGCTTAGATAAGGTATCTAAGCGGGAAGCATTCTTAACGAAACGCTTGTGAAAATATATTTTACCCTCGGCATTTCCAACTATTTTCGAGCTATTTTCTTACGGAAAAAAAATTTCGGAAAATCTTTGATTTTTCCGGAAAATTCAATTTTATGCTAAAATAAGATATCTAAGCGGGAAGCGTTCTTAACGAAACGCTTCTGAAAATATGTTTTACCATCGGCATTTCCAACTATTTTCGAGCTATTTTCTTACGGAAAAAAAGTTTCGGAAAATCTTTGATTTTTCCGGAAAACTCAATTTTATGCTTAGATAAGATATCTAAGCGGAAAGCATTCTTAACGAAATGCTTCTGAAAATATATTTTACCATCGGCATTTCGAACTATTTTCGAGCTATTTTCTTACGAAAAAAAAGTTTAGGAAATTCTTTTGAGTTTTCCGGAAAATTCAGTTTTATGATAAAATAAGATATTAAAGCGGGAAGCATTCTAAACGAAATACTTTAGAGCAAATATTCCACACTGTGAATTTCGATCTTTTTTCGACCCATTTGTGGCTGAAAAAAAAAACAATTTTCAGGAACACTTTCATATATCCGGAAAATTAAATTTATTCTGACGACACACGGGCGTTTTTTTAACGCGCGTTGTCCACAAATCGAGTTATAGCATAACTTCGGCATTAACAAAACCAACGCACGTTGATCGTGTGGTCCATTTCTTTAAACAACAATTCCTATACATAAATATCACAACCTTAAAAAGCAAAAATATAAAATTAGAAATCAAAAAGATTTAGAAAAGCTTAATGTATAAGACAAGAAAAAGTCTTCATGTGCAGCCCTGGTTATATATGAGGTTTTTTGGGCGCCTTTAAAACTAAAATACCGCGATTTTTCAATTTTCTCCACGCATTGTTCTCAGAAAATAACGTTAGCAGCAAACATTCAACTAGGGTAACCAACCTTACATTCATAAGTAGAATGTAAAATGAATACTGAATTCATCAGTCTTTGAAAAGTTGAAGGGGCATTTTTTTAGCCCAAATGGCATACGAATAAATTCGGAGTGCCCAAATGGGGTTGAAAAAGCTGTTTTTCGTCTATCTTCCTCCTTTACGATAATCTGATGGAAACCTTTGGCAAGGTCTAAACTTGTAAAGTATTGCGATCAGTCTAATTTGTCAAGTATTTAAATTAGGTATAGGGAATTTGTCATCAGTTGTATTTTCATTCAGCATTCTATAATCGATGACGATTCTCCACTTTTTCTTACCAGAAGGGTCTATTTTCTTCGGCACAATCCACAAAGGGCTGTTGTAAGGGGAAGTGCTTTCTCTAATAATATTTTGCTGAAGCATTTCTTGTATTTGTGTCTGAATCTCTTCTTCGTGAATTTGTGGATAACGATAGATTTTAGAGTATAAGGGTTTGTCTGTAGTTGTAACTATTTCATGAAAAATTTTATGAGTAGCAGAAAGACTATCGCCTTCTATGAAGAATAAGTCTTCAAACTCAACTAATAGATTTTTTATATGTTTTTCTTCTTCTTTGTTTAAGTGACTGAAATTCAAATTTTCTGCCAATTCATCTCTTTCGAGACATTTTAAGCTACATAAGTACTTTATCAAAAGGAATGGGATAGCTGCTTTCTTCAAAAAAAATTTTGTTGCCAAATACTTCCATGTATTTATGCTCCAAATTTATAATGGTCTTAAAAGGAATTAAAAAGTTTTGCCCGATAATCGCATCATAATCCTCGCTTATAAAGTTTATCACCTTCCATTAAAATGTTCCGAATGCTATAAACTGGCTTGGCATTGGTGTTACTATTGAGTATTTTATCTCGTTAAAACCGTTTAGAGTTTTAAACCAAATAGGTTTTGCAATTGTTGCTTTTCATAATGGGTAACGTTTGGTTTAATGATGCTGGTGTTTGCACCGGTATCTATTAAGCACCTAAAGTTTTTTCTCCCTATTGTAAGAACTGCTATTGGTAGTTTGAATTTTGAGGCATTATTTGAAAATTTACCTCTTCATCAGTGGTTGCTTCCCTCTCTTGTAGAGTATCTATTCCATGCTTCTAGAATTATGAGATTGACCTGAATTTTGTGTTGTTTCAGTGCTCATATGAGATACACGAGATTGAGAAGATTGATTAGTGTTATTGTTATGTGTCTTACTATAACTATTTTTTTAAAAGTAAATGGTTGAGATGAAATATTTGTGTTATTCTGTCGAACACTACTGTAGCTATTTTGACCAGGTTTTTGTATAACCTTCGATATTTTGGTGTCACTATTATTTCTGTCATTTCTAGTTGTCCTGTGTTTGTAATGAATAGCTCTGGTGTAGCAGTCTTAATTTTTTATATTTTGTAATTATTTCATTTAATGTAAATTTTTCGTCAAGATGAGCTCTGAGTGGTCCATCGATTTTTTCTATTAATATACAAACTAAGTCCATATCTACATTCCTAGGCTGATAAATTGCCGGTTTTTCGTCATCGAACTCGTAGATTTCATTAATTTCATAATTACATTTCTCGAAATAGTTAAGTAAGTCTCTTAAATTACTTACTCTTACGCTGCGGCACTTGTTGAAAATTTCACCGTAAGATACTTTTGGCCTGAACTGATCTCTCATTTTCTGCTTTAGCTGCTCCCATGTAATGCTGTCGCCTAACTCCCTCACATAGTTTGCAGCTTCTCAAGTTATTTTTTCATTGATAACTATTTGTAGCCCATAATCAATCAATTGCCTGTTATTGTTGCATAAATTGATTGTCATTTCCACAGATCTGATGAATGAATTCAGATTATGATCTTTGTTCAGTGGTTTTAACTGGCGGAATTGTTGTATAACCTCTTTCGGACTAAAAAACATTGAATTCAATTCCACTTTTTGTTGCTGCTGCTGAAATTGTTGCTGTTTAATCTGTTGCTGTTGAAGTTGTTGTTGCTGTTCAATTTGTTGTTGCTGTTCAATTTGTTGCTGCTGTTGAATTTGTTGTTGTTCCTGTAGCAAGATTTTGGCTTCTTGCCTTTGAATAACAACTTCAAGTTCCTTTATTTTCTGAATTAATTCCTCCATGTTATTTTTTTCAAAAATGCGATTTAAATCAAACACTTTTGATCTTTTCATTCACTCGTTTTTTGGTAATGCCTTTTGGTAATAGCTTTTCACTTTTATACAATGTCTTTTGGCACTAATCTTTTTACTTTGTTTGTTCCACTTTAGGTCTTTTGGCACTAATCTTTTTACTTTGTTTGTTCCACTTTAGGTTCTTTTCAAATATCTTACGATATTTGTCACAAAGCTTTTTACTTTGTTTTTTCCACTTTAGGTTCTTTTCAAATATCTTAGGATATTTGTCACTACGACTGCGCCAGTTACAGGTTTGGTCTAGCCAAACTTTTTTAATTTGGTTAAATTTTATTATTCAGAATAAAAAACACAAAATATTTTATTTTCAATTTGCTTTATTGCAATGGATCTTAAGACTAACTCTTTATTTTTAATTTTGTTTTACCCTAGCCTTACAAAATAAATATCAGTATATAATAAGCTTAGAAATTAATCGTGGGATTTGCAATGCCAGCAAGTCGCCACATACTTTTTGTTTGTTGTAAATGAAAACGTTGAAGACGTTTGCGTTTGCATTTTTATGCAAAAATATCAAGTTTTAGCCTTAATATTTTTGTACAATGTAATTAACATTGGATGGGGACAGTTGAGAGTTTTCCCTAAAGTAAACCTGTTCCGGGTATTTTTGTATTTTAAATTACGCGTAACTTTTAAAGCACAGCTTCTTCTTCTTTATGTGTTATGGTTTGTTGATGCATTGTGCAGTATATTACCACTTCGGAGCTCTGTAGCGTAAGCCAATCTGAAGCTATTTCAACAAAATGGAAAAAAGCCAACTGACACCTCTCAATGAAATTGGCGGGTAATGTGATATATATCGTTCGGATAATGTGATATACCATCATGAAAAGTATAACAAGTAAAAAACAGTAGGAACTAATAATACAATAACATTATATCTTTCAATAGAACTTCCATAAAAAAGGAAACTAGATTTAAACTAAATCAATAAGCGAAAAGCAGAACATATTAAAGTCAGATAGATGACTCACATACAAAAATTGCTTTCCGTCTTGGAAGACAATCATTGTGAGCCCAAATTAAATCGCATTGCAAGCATTGAACTCAAGTCTGAATCTTTGTATCTCTCTAGAAGGATTTGTTGCAAAAAGCACAGGTAATGTCATTGCAGGGTGGAGCAAATTGGAATATATCACTTTACCCGAATTTCAGTTTTAATACAGTCAGGTTATTTTTATAAGATACATTTCAGCAAATAAAGAACTCACATTATTTATGACAAAGTATATTCACTCACTAACAAATTTTAGTACTTCGGCTTTAATACTTACTTTATTTTGGGCTCAATTCACACATGAAATGCACACAAATAAAATCTCGACTTGTGGCTAAATCAATTTTACCACTCTGAGACCAAAAACAGTGAATGCGAACGCACAAAACCTTGCAGCACGTTTTTTTTTTTCGTTACTGCCATGTTGACAAAAAATTTTTTTTCGAGAGTTGCTTATTTAAGGAAATATGATGGCATATCACATTACAAGACCATAAAACAATACCCGAAGTTACTCTACCAAAATTTTTTTTCTCATTTATTTTCTTAATGGAAATTTATGTAGTGGCATTGACAATTTCAAATTATAGTGTATTAAGGTAAATACAGTGAAAACAACAAAGAATCTGAGCTGTTACACACGAAACACCAAAACTCTACTCGAGGAGAGACCACACATTTTCAATTTTTCGGTCAATTTTTCCATTGCAGTGTACCTTTTTTTTACCATTTATCTAAAGAAGACACAACAACGAGTAAGTGAGCCAAAACAGAACTCCTTAAGAGATGTAGTTTTAAGAGGAATCTCAGTTAAAAATTTCGGTTTTTTTAGCTTAAAAATTAACAACAACCTCTGAACATTTCCATCTTAAAAAATTACTGCCTTTGTGTTGTACTGAAAAGTATCTTTTGCTTAAGTTTCAGCTCCATAGAAACTTTTTTGCCAAAGAAAAAAATTAAAAAAAAAAAACCGGTTTTCAGCCATTTTTTCGAAAAACTTTGAGGTTAAGGTGAAAATGATCAGTACATTTCCATCTTAAAAAATTACTGCCTTTGTGTTGTACTGAAAAGTATCTTTTGCTTAAGTTTCAGCTCCATAGAAACTTTTTTGCCAAAGAAAAAAATTTAAAAAAAAAAACCGGTTTTCAGCCATTTTTTCGAAAAACTTTGAGGTTAAGGTGAAAATGATCAGTACAAAAGTTGTAGATCTTCTTATTTCCTACAACTTTTGCATTAAATTTTTTTTGATATGGCTTAGTCAGAAATCGTGAAAAACTGTGTTCGACCTCTAAAAATGCACCCCATTCCACCCTGGATAGCTGCTGTCGGTTCGATTTTTTGTCCTCTTTTACAAGAGGTTGTTCAACAACATTCCGCTGTCAGATTGCTGTAACGAATTATTTTGTTGTCCAAACCCTATTTCTCCTGGACTATAACGCATAGATGCATAAAGCAAAAAAAAAAAAATTCGACTTTTTGAAAAGTTTTAGCCTTCATCATTTATTTTTAGTTTACTTCAAAAAAACTTTATTTTCGAAATGTATGTACGTCCTCTTCGTTTTTTTTTTAAAAATTCTCAAAATATATAAGAATTCCTGAGACCATTCGATCGTGGGGAAGCGTTTTTTTTTTATTAATTTTTTTTTAGAAATTTTTAATTTGTTTTTAGTCGACTGAATGTTATTAATTAATTTGAAATTTTTAATCGAACTTTACAGTCAATTGCAGTTACCAATATTCTTGTGAAATTTCACAAATCGGTTAATGCTTTATAAACAAACATGACAAAGACAACAAATGGAACAATTTAACCTGGTAATTGGTGACATATGTTTCGGCTATTACCACATATATACACATATTCATATGTATATACATAGCCTCATCAGACCAGTTTTGGTTAATTTGTAATGTGATTCGAACCCCCGACCATTCCATGAATTATATGTGGACGGCCGCTCTAACACTTGAGCCACGGAGGTTGTGCTGAACAACATGTACAAAGTGCAATTTATATTATGCGATTGCGCCATCTGTTGTCATTTTATTGTCATTTCTCGTTTGCTGCATAGCTTTGTTAAACCATCGGTTTAAGGACTTGCTATATGATGTAGCTTTATTATTTCGAATTTCGGGCTTCCGCCACTTTTATTCTTCGAATAATTGTTGGACGTATTCTTCCGGTTTTAGAAATTTTTAATTTGTTTTTAGTCGACTGAATGTTATTAATTAATTTGAAATTTTTAATCGAACTTTACAGTCAATTGCAGTTACCAATATTCTTGTGAAATTTCACAAATCGGTTAATGCTTTATAAACAAACATGACAAAGACAACAAATGGAACAATTTAACCTGGTAATTGGTGACATATGTTTCGGCTATTACCACATATATACACATATTCATATGTATATACATAGCCTCATCAGACCAGTTTTGGTTAATTTGTAATGTGATTCGAACCCCCGACCATTCCATGAATTATATGTGGACGGCCGCTCTAACACTTGAGCCACGGAGGTTGTGCTGAACAACATGTACAAAGTGCAATTTATATTATGCGATTGCGCCATCTGTTGTCATTTTATTGTCATTTCTCGTTTGCTGCATAGCTTTGTTAAACCATCGGTTTAAGGACTTGCTATATGATGTAGCTTTATTATTTCGAATTTCGGGCTTCCGCCACTTTTATTCTTCGAATAATTGTTGGACGTATTCTTCCGGTATATACATATGAATATGTGTATATATGTGGTAATAGCCGAAACATATGTCACCAATTACCAGGTTAAATTGTTCCATTTGTTGTCTTTGTCATGTTTGTTTATAAAGCATTAACCGATTTGTGAAATTTCACAAGAATATTGGTAACTGCAATTGACTGTAAAGTTCGATTAAAAATTTCAAATTAATTTTTTTTTAAGTTAAAAAAAAAATTTTTTTTTTCAAACTCCGTGCTCCGACGTTTTTTTTTTAACCTCTTCAATTCCTTGAGAGTTTTTCAACCGCTTTCAATATTTTTCGACTTCTTTAATTTTTCAACATTTTTCAGCATTTTCCATATTTTTTCGACTTTTTCAATTTATTTCAACAGTCTTTTGCAACTGTTTCAACACTTTTCAATCTTTTTACATATTTTCTCTACTTATTCAAGCTCTTCAACGTCCTTTTAACATTTATTTAAAAGGTACTTTCAATGCTCTGTTAAGTATGTGAGTTTTGGCATGGCCTTATATTATTAGTTTTAATTTATTTTTATTTCACATTTCTTTCTCCTATGTTTCAGAGCCGCAATATTCTATCCTTATTTGGATCGTATAATTTAATTTTACCCTTAGAGCGTCCTCAGAAGTCCAAGCCTAAATTTAATAGTACTTTTGGATTTATCGTTTTTGATAAATATAAGACAGTAAAATACCTTTAACGAATTAGTTCCTTATTGAATTACATAGTCAATGGCCTATACACACGGTTCGCTTCAAACAAGATCAAGATCAAGATCGATTAAATTGTCAACCAAATCTGACAATGCACAATTATTATATAGTGTCCGGAGATTCCAAATACATAATCCGCAAAATCTGAGCTGCTCATTTACTCGTTTTATGGCCAATTTAAGGTTAGCACTTTCGCCGACACGGTTCGTTTCAAGCAACATCAAGATCGGTAAAAATTGTTAACCAAATCTGACAATGCACATTTATTATTTAGTGTACGGAGATTCCAAAAACAAGATCTGTAAAATCGTACTTAGTCATTTACTCGACTTATGGCTATTTTAAAGAAAACGCGTTTACCGATAATTTTAATAAATTTATGAAGCGAACCGTGTAAAGTTATTGATGCTTTTAAGATCAAGTGAAATTTTTAAATATGCTATGATAACTGTTTTTTATGTATTCTGAGTCGCTGAACACGATGAAGTCACTACTTTTTGCAAATATGCAAATGTTTTTGTGTTATTCACCATTTTTCATGGAAAAAATTCGATACAAGAAAAAAAATTTTTTTTTTGTCTGCCGAAAAACAATCGAAGAAAAGAATTTTTTTTTTTTTGACTTATAAGGGTCTTAAAAAAAATTTTGACTACAAAGCCCACAAAGAGAAAAAAACACTGTATATATATATATATATATATATTAGGGTGCTTTTTTTTTTTGAACTATTTTTTTTTTTTCGGTCCCATCGTGAAATTTTGTTGGAAATACCCAAAAAAAAATTCCCTGAAAGTTTGAGCCCTTAATATTAATTTTAAGTACTCGACCAAGGCGTGTGAAGATTTCCCATTGAAAATACACGGAAACTCTGATTTTTATTTTTTAAATTTCTATAGCTCTGCGGCATTTCATGGCATCGCTTTGACCAAAGACAGGTTTTTTTCAGAATTGAACGCTCTACAAAAGTGCCCATTGCGGCCAAGTCGTATCTCTTACGGGCGAGGTAGTACGGGCCACTAAACCTGATTTTTTCATAAAATTTGCGTTTTTTCGCCTTTATCTCGTAAATGGCGAGAGCTACGGAAAAATCGTAAATGAGAAACCTGTAGGAAATTTTATTTCCTACAAAAAAGTCTTTGGCGCTAAATCGATAACTTCAATACTGCTTAAGATATTTCAATTTTAATGTCATGAAGTTTTAAATTTTTAAGTTTTTTTTTTTATAATTTTACGTAATTTTTGAAAAAAATTTAAAACTTCATGACATTAAAATTGAAATATCTTAAGCAGTATTGAAGTTATCGATTTAGCGCCAAAGATTTTTTTGTAGGAAATAAAATTTCCTACAGGTTTCTCATTTACGATTTTTCCGTAGCTCTCGCCATTTACGAGATAAAGGCGAAAAAACGCAAATTTTATGAAAAAATCAGGTTTAGTGGCCCGTACTACCTCGCCCGTAAGAGATACGACTTGGCCGCAATGGACACTTTTGTAGAGCGTTCAATTCTGAAAAAAACCTGTCTTTGGTCAAAGCGATGCCATGAAATGCCGCAGAGCTATAGAAATTTAAAAAATAAAAATCAGAGTTTCCGTGTATTTTCAATGGGAAATCTTCACACGCCTTGGTCGAGTACTTAAAATTAATATTAAGGGCTCAAACTTTCAGGGAATTTTTTTTTGGGTATTTCCAACAAAATTTCACGATGGGACCGAAAAAAAAAAAATAGTTCAAAAAAAAAAAGCACCCTAATATATATATATGTTATGTTATTCATAATTTGCCATGGAAAAGAATTGAAAATATTAAAAAAAAAATTCCTTTAGGCCTTAAACCAGGTGAAAAATAATTTAAATTATAATTTTTGACAACAAAGCTCACAAAAAACCAATAAATAAAAAAGCTTTATATTTGTTATGTTATTCACCGGTTTTCAGGACAAAAAAAAAATGAAAAAAATAATTAAAAATTCTTTTGGGCCTAAAAACTAATGAAACATAATTTTATTTATTTTTGTCTTATGGGTTTTAAAAGTATTTTTAGTTACAAAGCTCACAAAAAAAAAACTAAGTAAAAAAGTTTAAATATTCACCAGTTTGAAGTCCTAAAAGAATTTTTTTTAATAGTTTCAATTCTTTTCCATGGAAAATTATGAATAACATAACATATGTAAACATTTTTTTATTTTTTTGTGGGCTTTGTAGTCAAAAATACTTTTAAATTCCTTATAAGATAATAAAAAAATTCTTTTTTTCAATTGTTTTTCGGTAGACAAAAAAAATGTTTTTTATTGTATCGACTTTTTTCCATGAAAAATTTAAAAACATTTGCATATGTATTTGCAAAAATTAGTGACTTCATCGTGTTCAGCGACTCAAAATACATACATAAAAACAGTTATCATTGCATATTTCAAAATTTCACTTGATCCTAAAAGCATCAAAAACTGTACACTAAGGTGATTCAAATTTTTTTTTTGAAGTGAAAACTTCTTACGGCACGTTGTGCTGCTGAGGAAAAAAGTATAAACTCGCGACACCGACCGTCATCGGGATTCCCCGTCATGAATGCGATAGTAAAATTAGAATGTTCTTTGAAGACTTGGGAAACGAACTCGATTTTGGAATTTTGAAGACTTGGGAAACGAACTCGATTTTGGAACTTTGAAAACTTGGGAAACGAGCTCGATTTTAGAATTTTGAAGACTTGGGAAACGAACTCGATTTCAGAAATTTGAAGACTTGGGAAACGAACTCGATTTAAAATTTGGAAGACTTGGGAAACGAACTTGATTTTGGAATTTTGAAGACTTGGGAAACGAACTCGATTTTAGAATTTTGAAGACTTGGAAAACGAACTCGATTTCAAAAAATTTAAAAAACGTTGCCTACTGCGCTATTAATAATTTGCCCCTAAAAGTATGCAACACTTTCTGACAAATTTAAAAATAGCGCCTACAAGTAGGCAACGATTTTAAAAATTTCAGATAATGTTGTCTACTTTTAGGAGCTATTTTTGAAATTTTTCGGAAAGTGTTGCATACTTTTAAGGGTTAATTATCAAAAGCGCCTAAAAGTAGGCAACGTTTTTTGAAAAAATTGGCCCATGAAAGTATGCAATTTTTTGGAAAGAATTTTTAAATTTGTAGCATACATATGTTGACTTCCGGTTAGCTGTTGCTCAGTCAGCAAATTTTTCTCTGCAAGCGCAGCCGAAAGCAGAGCCAGCAGCCCAAAGCAGAGAAAAATCTGAAATACCAGGCCACGATGAACCAGCAGCAAGCAAATTTGTTTTTTTGAAAAACTTTAAAACGTTATATCTCGGCTATTACTAAACCGATTTAGACAAATGCGGTGTAATAGTTTTTTTAAGAACAAGCAGATTTTTTGAAGTCATTTGTGTTTTGATAAACTGTCACTAGATGGCATTCTAAGCAGTTTGAACATTCTAACAGCCATAACTCGGCAACTAATAAGCCGATTTTGATAAATGTGGTGTCATAGTGTCTGTAGGAAGAAGCATATTTTTAAGTTAAGTTTTAGAAAAATTATGTTTAAGCTATTTAGTCACAGGTCCAGGTACTTTCTTTACCTGATTTTTTCTTATACTTACATAATTCGCAATGATGTTTCTTACTGCAATCAGAATAAATTTTTGTTCTCAAACATTAGGAATACTTAGCTCGAATTTAATTATTCACAGTTGAGGCTACCGAGCCGAATATACTTCTTCCAGCAATTTTTGAAATAAAAACTTCTTATGGCACGTTGTGCGGCTGAGGAAAAAAGTATAAACTCGCGACACCGACCGTCATCGAGATTCCCCGTCATGAATGCGATAGTAAAATTTGAATGTTCTATTGTTTCTTTTAAATAAATATTCCAAGTGGAAGACAAAAAGCAAAGCAGACACACTAACTGACACATTCCATTCTCATTCAACGAATGTTATGCTTACATGTTTGTTTCTTTCAAATTCCGCGTTGTTGCGTTGACAAATTGAGAATGAGAGCGAGAGTAAAATTTGAATACATATTCCGTTTTTGTCTTCCATTGTATTGCCATATAAAAAGAAAACGCACACATACCAACTAACACATTAACTTGCCATTAAACGATGTGTTTTCACTTCTGTCGGCACTCCCGGAGTGCAACCCGCCGTTTTTTTTTTTTGCTTAAAACAGGTTCAAAAGTTGCAGGCACACGAAAAAAAAATTCTGGTGAAATTATAGCTCATAATATTGATATTTACTGGTGGCTCATCGAGCTTTTTTGTTTTCCATACGATTTGTATGGGGAAAAATGCTTGACAAGACATTTGTCTCTATATCACGTGAAAAAAAATGTTAAAAATACGGGACCTAACCTATTGTAAAGATCATAAAATTTTCTATTAAAAAGCTCCTTGCATTTTTTTCGTGAAGCAAGCACTTCGTTAGTTAATTAGCAAACTAAATTCATAAAAAACCCAAATTGACAAGACATTTGTCTCTATATCTCGTGAAAAAAAAAATTTACATAAACGGGACTTAGCCTATTGGAAAGATCATAAAATTTTCTATATAAAAAATTCTCGCATTTTTTTCGTGAAGCAAGCGCTTCGTTAGTTAATTAGCAACATAAATTCATTCAATAACACAGCACATGTACTCTTAAGCGATGCTTAAAATCAACATGGATTCCTACATACTCGCCTTATTGTCGACTGCCGAGATTGAAACAAATTAACTAACGAAGTGCTTGCTTCACGAAAAAAATGCAAATAGCTTTTTTATAGAAAATTTTATGGTCTTTCCAATAGACTAGGTCCCGTATTTTTAACATTTTTTTTCACGAGATATAGAGACAAATGTCTTGTCAAGCATTTTTCCCCATACAAATCGTATGGAAAACAAAAAAGCTCGATGAGCCACCAGTAAATATCAATATTATGAGCTATAATTTTACCAGAATTTTCCTTTCGTGTGCCTGCATCTTTTCAACCTGTTTCAAGCAAAAAAAAAAAAAATTTGAATCACCCTACTGTACACAGTTCGCTTCATAATTTTATTAAAACTATCGGTAAAAGCGTTTACTTCAAAATGGCCATAAAACAAGTAAATGACCAGGTACGATTTTACGGATCTTGTTTTTGGAATCTCCGAACACTAAATAATAATTGGGCATTGTCGGATTCGGTTGACAATTTAATCGATCTTAATCTTGCTTGAAGCGAACCGTGTATACGGGAATGCATGAAAATATGAAAATTACCTCTTTTTATTGATTTTTGAATAACTTTAGCATTTTGTGACCGATTTGAGCAAATATATGCTTAAAATATTTGTTAAAAAATAAATTTTCATCCTGAATATTGAAAACATAAAAAAGAAAGGTTTTTGGATTTAAACTGAAATTTTGTGACTTTTTTGAAAAGACCAAAAAAGTCACTTTTTTGGATTTTGACCGCTTGTAACTTCATCAAATCATATCTGATCCTCATTAACAGCAAACCGTTAGATATGAGATAAAATTATTTTTTAAATAGTGTGCAACTGATTAAGGTCGAAAAAAAATTGATAGAAATGTGTCCAAATAAATGAGGAAACGAACCAAATACTTTGTTTCTGCGATCTTTGTTGGTCTTGAGGAACTAGCCGAGTTGGAGTAACCAGCATCCAAGACTTCACCAAGGCTTCTGGTGGATTGCGCCCAGTCAATGAGATTTTTAAGGAGAAACAAGGGAAAATATGAGTTTTTATAAAGGCGCTCATCAGTCTAATTGTATGAATTGTATGATATTTTCCAAAGTTATGTCGGGAATTTCAATTTGAATGCAGATATATTCTTAAGATTGATTAAAAATAACATTATATAAAAATAAATAAAAAAAAGTTTTATGTCGAATTTTATGTTGAAAAGACATGGTGCGCGTCATCAGTAAAAAATTCGTAGTTTCCAAAGATATGGCGGGAATTTTGATATGAAAACACATGCATTCTTAGGCAGTGGCGGATCTAGGATTTTCTTCAGGGGGGGGCTAACATGTTTTTAATTAAAATACATATCGATTGAATTATTTAACGAGCAATGTTTAAATTTTTCGGCATATCACAACAATCTAATCAGTAGTCCAGTCAAGGGTTTCAAGACAGCGAGGTTTCTTCTGGCAAAATAGTTCAGCAATTTTAGCTGAGCTGATATCGATTTCCTTATGAATATTTCCCAAAGCCAATCCATTAAAACGATCTTCTGTCATTGTAGATCTTAAATCCGATTTCAATAGTTTTAGCACAGAAAAACTTCGTTTTGCTGTTGTCGAAGTCACTGGAATTGTGGCAATTATTTGCAGTATTATTGTGATGCTTGGGAAGAACGATTCCATTTTTTTGGTTTTGATAATGGTCAAAGCTTCCATTACATTCAAAGCATCTTTGAAATCGGTTTTACAAAAGTACTGATGCTACAATTTAATATCGGATTCAAGCTCAACCTAACTGCAATTTAAATCACTTTCATAAGTAAAAACAGCATCCACGATTATGTCAACGCGCCCCATCGAGTGATAATCGGTATTAAACCTTCTCAGTGTAAAATGCTCAAAACTTTACCCTGGACTTTTGATTTTAATTCTAAGATCGTATGATCCAAATAAGGATAGTATATTGCGGCTCTAAAACATTTGAGAAAGAAATTAAAAATAAAATAAGACTATTTAAGGTGTTATCTTCGGCCAGGCCGAAACTACATACCCTACACTGCATTGAAAGTACATTTTAAGTAACTGTGAAAAAAAACTCGATGAAGAGCTTGAATGAGTCGAAAAAAAATGTGAAGAAGTTAAAATAGTTTGAAAAGTGTTGAAACAGTTGCAAAAAACTGAAAATGTGTATGGACACCATTGAAGAAAGTTGAAAGAAATTGAAAAAATCCAAAAAATATGCAAAATGCTGAAAAGTTGAAAAAATCGAAATATATGGAAAATGTTGAAAAGCTCAAAAACAGTTGAAGAGGTTGAAGCAATTCAAAATCGATGAAAAAATCGAATAAATAAATAAAATGACGAATTAAGTTGAAAGATGTTGAAAAAGACGAAAAAATACTTATGGGATATATTGGAAAAAGTTAAAAGATTGTTAAAGTCAAAATAATATGGAAAATGTTGAAAAAATCGAATAAAAATGAAAAAGCCAAAGCATGCCAAGCCCACCTCTTCAATTGTGCCTACTTTTGGTTATTAAATAAATTTTATTCGTAATCCATACCAAATTTTAGCTCAATAGCTTGTATAGTCTGCGATATATGCCGTAATTAGCCTTAAAATTTAGGACGAAGACACACTCACTGATAAAATCCAGTCCGATTTAAATCCAGAAATAGCCTTCCATAAACAGACCTTTTACACCAAATCTTAGTATGATTGCTCACATATTTCGGTGGATATACCACTTAATGTATTTTACTTGTATGAGAGTCGCCACGCACACTGAAGCTAAATTTTTGTAATAAGATACCTCATAGCGAGTACATTTGTATTTAATTTCATAACGATTACGTTGTTAATTCTCTCAATATAACGTTTATAAAAATTAAGGGCTGTGCCAGGTCCCTGTGAGAGCCTTTGAAAACTTAAGACCTAGCTAAATCCTAATTTTGTTCACATGTGCATCAATTTACCTGGTTTTATAAAAATCTCTGCAATACTTTCAATAATTACTAAATAGATAAGTCTAAGAATATTTGTTGGTCAAATCACGTCGGAACACGAAAATTTGAAAAATATTTTTTTTTTGAATTAAAAAAAAAAACGAGAAAACGAACGAACCGGTCTCAAAAATTTTTATATATCAATTTTTTTTTGAGAATTTTTAAATAAAAAACGGAGGGCATACATTTCGGAAATTAAGTTTTTTGAATTAAACTAAAAATAAAGGACGAAGTCCAAAATTTTTCATAAAGTCGTATGTTTTCCTTACGCATTGATCCTATATGCGTATACTCTCTGCGTAGGGTATAATTAGCATGTTACTTACCAGAATAAAAACGATTATTTTGATGTTTTTGGCGACCAGGCTGAAGAAATTATTCGTGTCGGATCTTGTAGCTTTGCGACAATATAGAAGCATTAACAATTTTCAGAATATGCTATCGAAGCTGAAAGTTGAACCGCTTTTGAAGAAATTTCGGTGTCTTTGTTTGCTTAAAATTTAGTTATGTTTCAGAGATAAAAAGTAACAATTCGCTGAAAGTATCAACGCATTCATGCCATTCTACCCATCTAGTCGCACGCAACGTTTTTAGACGATGTTTTTTTGTTTGTGGACTCCGTTCGGAAATTTTATCTTCAATATTTGTACCCTTTTCGAGAACAAATTTGACACTGATGAAACTGTGCCTAGCAGTTTCAGAAATATCTCATGATTTACCTCAGCACAAATTCAGAGAGTGAATGAAACAATAAGTGTAAAATGCTAAGGGTTGAACTTCAGATGTCAAAGCGTCAACTCCGTTGATTTTTCTAGCCATGTTCGATCCTCCATCATAGCCTTGACCACGCAAGTTTTTAACAGACAAATCCAAAGATGCCAATTAAACTTATCATTGCTCATTTAATAGTATATGCCTAAGTCGATTTAATGTGAGTAAATCCCAAAAATTGTTCTTCTAAGTCCACGTAATAAATGCATACAGTTAGTATGTAATTCTTTTTTACTTGCATAAGTTGTCCCATCGTATAAAATTGTACAAAATTTGGCATTTTTTATTTTTGAAACAGTCTTTGATCGTATTCGACAACCAATAACATCAATAATATCATTTTGTATGGTTTTACTGATTAAAGCACAATTTTTGGGCGCTGTGTCTGTATGAAATTTTAAGTCATGATCACCGGCATCTATACGAAATGCAAGTAATGGTCGCAATACTCCTCGATCTGAAAGAACTTTAAACTGTTTTTCTTCCGAATTCCTGTGACCCGAATCCTGATACCACGTAGTGATAAATTATTGTGAGAACAAAACAGCATGGTTTTGTCAATTGGACCTTGTCGTTTCCGATTGTTCTTAATTATTTTTCTGAAACGTTCTTGAATCGAAATATTTTTTGGCGGCTCTCAGGGGGGGCTTCATATGGGGCCCCCATAGGCCCCCCCCCTTGTATCCGCCACTGTTCTTAGGATTGAGGAATAACATATAAATAAATAAAAAAAAACGGAAAATGTTGCATTGAAAATATTTTGAGATAAATTTTTTTAACTAAAAAAATTAGTGCTTTAACAAATTTATTTAAATTTTTTTAACTTTTTTATAAAGTTATAGTCTTTCTTAACAAATATAATTAAATAATTTTTATCCTATCTACTATAGTCTTTGCGATATTTTGTTCTTTGAAAAAATAAAAAGTGTGCTTATTTTGTCCCAAATTATCATATCTAACAGACAGTACAAGAGTTGTAGAAGAACCAGATACAGATTTAGTGTTTTTCTTTGGTATTTTTTTATTCAGGAAAAATATATACGTCTTCTAAAATCTAGGAGAGGAATTTTTCACCAGCGTTTACAAAATTATAAATTATCCATTCATTCACTATTATCATGTCAAGCATTCTTATGACTAATGGCCAATACCATTTCTTTCCTCTAAAACGTATTGGATATTTTGCAATCAGCCAATCAAGCTTATCAACGCCTCCCATATTTTTGTTATAGTTATGAATCAGATTTGGCTGATTGACGGCGACTTTGGCTTTTCCGGTGTTAGTTTTGGTAAATGGTTCAGTGGTGTCGAAGTTTGTCAGAAGAAATACCACGTTGTAATCGTGCCATTTAACACAATATTTCAATATTTTTGTCAAAACGGTGATCGTAAAATCGAAGGTATTTCTTCTTCATTTCCGGTTCCGTCATTATGGGGCAATTGTTCGCCCTATTTTCACTTGCATGGAATCTTTTAGCCTTTAACCTTTTTCAAGGATTAATAGGACAAAATATTTTAAAAATTTTAAAAGTGAAAATTAAATTAATTAATAAATAATAATAAAGTTAAGTTCGTACATACTTGCATAAATGAACCAGAAGATATTCACAATTTAGAATTTTCTGCAATAAATGAGGAAAGATCAGCAAATTATCTAGACCAAACATGAATAGCGAAGAAAAAGCGTACTTAAAAGAAATTTTTGAGGAAAATACAGACCTTTTTTACAACGAAGGACAGAAGCTATTAGAAGAATATTAATTATATGAATAATCCAAGACCTAATCAATTTCAAGGTAAAAGGCCTAAGCAACCTACGCAATATTTTCAACAACAACCGAAGTTGCAAAGGAACTTCCATGTCTACTCACAACGAACAAAATTATCATGTCGAAACAAATTCACAATATCCAATACAATCAACAATTACCAACGATTTTCATCAACAAACTCTAGAAAGTTATATGAAAGAAATTCCAGATCAAATGGTACAGCAAGAATATAAAGAATATACAGATATACATTTTTTAGGTTTAATCAGTCATCCTTACCCTTTATAAAATGCAAGCTAGATAACGGAAACATTATAAAGATACTAATAGACACAGGTTCCAACAAAAACTACATTCAGACAAATTTAATAAAACACCCAAAAGAAAATGATGAGATATTTTATGCTAATTCAATATGAGGACCAATTCAAATCTCACATCATGTTTATGCAAATCTTTTTGGTGAAACTAGCACTCCAATTAAATTCTTTTTACTTCCAACACTTAAATCTTTCCATGCAATAATAGGAAATGACAGTCTTAAACAATTATCCGTAATTATATACACAGAACATAATTATATGCAGATAAAAAATGGTAGGAAAACTAAAATACATCAACAGATTTCACAAGACGTTAACAATATTTCTATCAAAACGGATCATATGACAGAAAAACAAAAAGAATCAATTAAAGAACTCACAAGAAAATTCCGTAAATTATTTTTAGAACCTGACGAATAACTGACGTACACAACCAAAGTAAAAAGTGAAATTAGAACTTCAACAGAAGATCCTGTTTATTCGAAAAGTTACCCTTATCCAGTTGCCCTTAAAGACGAAGTAGAAAAGTAAATCAACGAATTACTCTCTAATGGCATCATACGACCTTCTCGGTCTCCTTATTACTCTCCAGTTTGGGTTGTACCCGAAAAAATAGATTCTTCCGGAATAAGAAAATTTAGACTCCTGATAGACTATTGAAAATTAAATCAAGTAACGATAGCAGATGGATACCCCATACCCGAGATTAACGACGTTTTGACACAACTTGGAAACAATAAATTATTTTCGGTCATCGACCTCAAGAGTGGATTCCACCAAATACCATTAAAAGAGAAGGACATTGATAAAACTTAATTTTCCGTATGTAATGGAAAATACGAGTTTACTAGACTCCTATTCGGACTCAAGAATGCTCCCTCTATTTTTCAACGAGCTCTAGATGACATTTTAAGAGAGCATATAGGAAAAATATGTTGTCTATATAGACAATATACTCATTTTTGGAAAGAATGAAAAAGAACATCTTCAAAATGTATCGAAAATATTTCGAACTTTGGTGAATCAAATATGAAAGTTCAGTTACACAAATGTGAGTTCCTCAAAACAGAAGTTGAATTTTTAGGTTTTATTATTTCGGAAAACGGTACTAAGACTAATCCGAAAAAATAGAAGCTATACAAAATTTCCCGAAACCAAAAACCGTCAAAGACCTTAGATCCTTTTTAGGTCTGTCTGGTTATTACCGTCGTTTTATAAAGGATTACTTAAAATTAGCAAAACCCCTGACAGCCCTTTTAAGGGGGGAAGATGGCAAAATGCCCAAGAATCAATCAAAGAAAAAAGAAATATTTTTCGATGATAATGCCATAGACTCCTTTGAAAAATTAAAAAATGCACTAATCAGTCAATACATTGTTTTAGCATATCCCAATTTTAGCAAGGAATTTACCCTGACCACCGACGCATCAAATTATGCGATCGGTGCTGTATTATCTCAAGAAGATCGCCCAATAGTTTTTATTTCTAGAACATGAAATAAAGCCGAAGAAAATTACGCGACGAACGAGAAGGAAATGCTCGCAATAATTTGGGCTTTAAATAACTTACGAAACTATTTATATGGTTCAGCTAAAGTCAAAATAGTAACAGATCACCAACCATTGACATATGCTCTTAGCAGCAAAAACAATAATAGTAAAATGAAAAGGTGGAAAGTGACATTAGAAGAATATAATTATGTTCTTCAATACAAATCAGGTAAAACAAATGTTATAGCTGACGCCTTTTCCAGACTACCGCAAATAAATTCTTTGACAGCTGCCCAACATAGTGATGAAAGTTCATCACATAATCTTATTCAATTTGCAAACGCACCCATAAACGTTTTTAAAAACCAAATATTTCTGAACTCGGACAATGATCCTACTCACAAATTTGAAATTGTTTTTCCTACGTACACTATAACCCAAGCTGAATATTCACAATAAGATCTTATCAAAATTCTCAAAAATTATTAATCCCATCAGTGGTAAACGGTATCAATACTGATGAAAGAACTTTGGGAGAGATACAAGAAATATTTCCAACCTTTTTAAGAAATTATAAAATAAGATTCTGTAGAGAAAAAATTACTGACCTCACGAGCGAAATTGAACAAGAAACAGAAATACTAAATGAACATAGACGAGCTCACAGAAATAGCAAAGAAAACAAATTGCAACTTTTAAAAATATTTTTCTTCCCGAATTTGCAAGCAAAATTGCAATGCAACATTTGCAAAGAGCAAAAGTACGAGAGACACCCGAACAAACCAATACTTGAAGCAACCCCTATCTCTCAATTTCCAGGCCATATAATGCATTTAGATCTTTATTATATGGATAACAATAAAGTCCTAACAGCAATAGATATATTCTCGAAATATGCTCTAGCAAAAGTAGTCAAATCTGAAGTAGTCGAAGACATTAAAGAACCCCTTAGAGAACTTATAACATCTTTCGGAATTCCAAAAAAAATAGTCATAGATAATGAAAAATCCCTAACTGCAACCCCAATAAAATTTATGCTAGAAGATCAATTTGGAATAGAAACATTTATCTACCTTATGTTAGCACTGTCAACGGTCAGACAGAAAGATTTCTTTCTACTCTTAGCGAGATAACGCGCTGCGTAAAAGCAGAAAAAACATATTCATCCTTCTCGGATTTGCTACACCAAACACTTTTCAAGTACAATAACTCTTTTCATTCTACTAGCCAGAAGAAGCCAATAGAAGCATTTTTTGGAACAAGAGTAGTTACAGATCCAGAACAATTGGAACAATTTAGAAAGAAAAATATACAAAATTTAATTAAAAAGCAAGAAGCAGACTTAAGTCATCATAATAAGGATAGAAAAACTTATAAAAATTATACCCAGGGTGAAGTTATATTCGTAAGACGAGACAAAAAACACAGAAATAAAGGAGCACCTAGATATAGAAAAGAAACAGTTAAAGAGAACAACAAAAGCACAATTACAACTATGAAAGGAGGAATAATACATAAAAGCCTAGTAAGAAATTAACTTAAATATTTCAGATTTTTGTTCGCACTTTGCCGAGCCGAGTTCCAAATATTGGAGTACACTAATGCTCCTATAGCCACTTTCGAGATGGGAGTAGCTAAAAACCAGAATGGAAATTTTAAATTGATCCATGTGGTAGACATTGCAGTCTATCAGGAAACCCTTAAAAATATAACAGACGTCATCAATACAGAAATACACACCAATAATCATTTCCTTCCTTTCCTGCACCACGAAATAAACCTAATTGAATCCTACACTCTAAGAAATAAAACTTTAAATTAGTAAAATTACTATTTTAATAGTAGTTAACACACATATACATAATTTTGTGTATAAAAAATTTTGAATAGTGAAAACACACATCTTTCATGTTTTGTACGAAAATTTAATTATTTTACTATAAATGTGTGTTTTTCCCTTATATTTGGGAATTTACATTTTATTTTGCGTGAATCTACACAGTTTTTCGTGCATTAATTGTAGCTGTGCTGCATTGCCGTTATTTTTCTGGGAATTTACACAATATGCGTATTTTATAGTATTGTGTGTAAAAATTCTGTGTTAGCAAAGACTTAACACAACACGAACAGTTTTAGTCTTTAACCAGCGTGATCAGTTGAGTTGTTGTGCTTTTCTATAAAATTATTGATTTAAGTGAAATGTACTGCAATATATTAAGTTTAATTTTGATAAATTAGTTAATTATGTTATACATATATTATTTATGCATTTATATATAATTATATTATATACACATGCTAATCATTTTCTTCAAATGCTGAATTTTTTAACTAAATTTGAAATAAAGAAAAATTTGTGCAAAATAAAAATATAAATTTTATTTCAAAACAAAATTCCGTAGGTTTGAATCACTATTTTGATAGTGAAATAATACACACTGCACGGGAAATTACTAACTATTTAGCGAAAAAAAAACACATTTTTATGTGTAATCTGTAATTCAGTTTACACTTTTTATAGTGTAAAAATTTTATTACACAACTCGTGCGATTTTACTAGTATTAATATAGGTAACCGGTTTCCTACTATTATAGTAGTAATTTTTTCTTAGAGTGTATATTAAACGTATCCAGCCGATAAGAATCAATAGGAGAGCTTTGGATGAAATAGGGAAAGCATGAAAATGGTTGGCAGGTAGCCCTGACCACCATGATTTAATTGTCATTCAAGAATATATTAACAACATGCTAAAAAACAATAATAAACAAGTGATAATTAACGAAAATGTAATTAATCAAATCAATAACATTACCAGGAGTAATAACAGAATCATTTAATTTTTTAAGAGCACAGATGCAGCTCAAGTGGTGTTAGGTATAAATATAAAATTTAAACTAGAAATTTTAAGAAAAGAAATTTTAAACATTGAAAACGGAATAAATTGGGCGAAAGCCAATATTGTCAATTCATTTCTATTATCAGATATTGAAATTAACAAATTTGAGAATATCATCGAAAACGATAAGATACCTATTATACATTTAGAAGAGTCACTGCAATTTGCAGAATTAAAAGTCGTATCAAATTATACAAACGTAATGTTCTTAATTAACTTACCTATAAGGAAAGTTGTAAATTGGTTTTGTTAAAAGCGATTAAAAGGAATAATCTTATTATAAAATTACCTTACGAAAAGATAATAAAATGTAATCAAGAAATTTATGGAATATCCAAAAATTGTAAAAGTTTTAACAATCTTCAGATATGCGAGAAGCAAAATATTGTTAATCTGGATCAGAATAGTTGTACAACTCAATTATTAAAAGGAAATACTACTTCATGCCCTGTAACGAACAACCAATACATCCCAGTAGTTGAGGAACTTGGTACGGGAACTTTACTTTTAAATAACTTTAATGGAACAATAGCAATAAACGAAGAAGATTTCAACCTAACCGGATCATTCGCGATAAAATACGAAAATGTTACAGTCTCAATAAATGTGAAATACGTATCTTTCAACACAGTCATGCTGGAACCAATGCCTGCGGTCGTTCAAACAAAAAAAAACTTTTGCATCAATCCAAGAAGTGCTGTCTCTTGAACTAATCAAAGAACTAAATTTAAACAATACACAAAAGATACAGAAGATTAAGGAAGACCTATAATGGAACTTCTATACTGATACCACCAGTGTTATCATCATCATAGCAATCATTGGATTCATGACCCTCAAGTCGAAATTGTGTAGCTGAGCTAAAATGATAAAACTCAAGATTTCAAATGGAGACAATAATGAGGAATTTAAGGAGAACTCTGATGTTAAACGAGGACGTCCACATTTAAAGGGGGAAGAGTTAAAGTCACAATTGTTAGCTTTTCCTAATGAGCTAACGATCATATCAAAGTGGTTCAGCTATAAACAAAATTCCATTGAATTTTGTTGATACACTTTTCTGCTGACCATGCGTCTGCAACTCGTCCGGTACAGTGGCATGTGCACATATTATATATGTATGTATGAATGTATGTGCATATGTTCTGCTGTGGATATTTCTGATTCAAGCACATTCTGAAATTCATAAACTCACTCTCATTTTATTATAAATGACTAAAAAGTTCAATACAAAAATTATTAATATAATAATTATTAGTCTCAAAACAAAATCAAAAAATTCTTATTAAGGAGAACCCGCCAATTTTTCAATAATAATATAAAAGGTAGCTGGAAAATTTTCCAGAACTTTGAAATTATATGAAAATATAATTATAAAATCATAGCACATGTATAAGCCAAATAAGCTTAAAAAGAGCTATGTCAACTGAACATATTTCAGTAAGATAACAAGAAAAATGGAACAATACGTGCGAAATCCAAAGAAACACGCACTTTGTACACATCAAGGTCACATACCCAATAGCTCAAGTTTTAGAGCGGCCGTCGCAATTCAAAAATGCATACGGTCGGGTGTTCGATTCTCAGTACAACTTAACCAAAACTGGTCTGATGAGGCTATGTATATGCATATAAATATGTATATACGTGGTAATAGCCGAAACATATGTCACCAATTACCAGGTTAAATTGATCCACTTGTTATCTTTGTCATGTTGGTTGTATAAATGATTAAAAAGTTCAATACAAAAATTATTAATATAATAATTATTAGTCTCAAAACAAAATCAAAAAAAAAAAACTCATTTTATTATTCAGTCGAAAAAGCCATTTGTTTTATTCAGCTTAGTTTAAAATAGCATATAAGTTAAAGTTTCAAAGGAATAAAATAATAATAAAAAAATAATACAAAAAGTAAAGAAAAGTGTATCTTGTATTAACTTGCGTAAACCTGATTTCAACAGACGGACATAGTTAAATCAACTCAGGTGGTGGCGATGATCAAGAATATACACTTACTCACAAAAGTTTGTGAATTTGGCTAAGCGATTGAAAGAAATAGTATTTTGTTCAAAGTTTTTCAGCAAATCAGTCATATTTATACTAAAGGGAACATAAATCAATAAATCACATTTCAAAAACTTTAAAAAAAAGATATATTTGACTAAGCAATGAATTATATGGAAAAACTTAGAAAATTCACCTCACAAAAGAATATGACTTTTCAGATTCATGTCTTTTACAACATACTAAAAACAATATTTGTAAACAAATTAGTACTTTCTATGGTACCTTCTATTGCTATGGACAGGGCCGTATTACCCTATACGCCACAGACGCCATGCGTATGGGCGGCAAGGCCACGGGGTCGGAAAAATTTTGAAAAAAGTTTTTACTTTTTATTTTTAAATCCAAAAATTAACATAAAGGCCGATAAATTTTTCTCCAAAAACAGGATTTATCCTATACTTAAGGACGGGACATAAAGAGAATGACGATGTTTTTTTATTCGTTGCAACTTCCATTAATTAAAGATAAAATACGTTTTGTTGAAATGTTTCCAAAAGAGGCTTTTCGATTTCTTCTCGAGATGAATTCTTTCATAACCCTTTCCAAATCTAAGGATCCAGTTTTTTCCTTATAAACATGAGGAGCCTTGTATGGGTAAGACGTTTTTCGGTTTTGTAAACTAAAATAAGTCTTTAACCGTCGCAAAGCGCTAAATGACCTTTCACAAGAAGTTGCTGGACCTGGCACTGTCATTATTAAATTGAGAGATATGTGAGATGATTTCGGAAATTGGTCAGCGATTTCAAAACAGAACGTTGGTTTCTTGCATGTTTTTCAATGTGTGGAGTTGTGGACGGAGGTCGGTCAGTTCATAATCATCTGAGAAAATGTCCAGTTTTGACTCCAAAATTTTCTTTAGGCATCAAGCATTTAAGCATCAAGGTCTAAAAAAAAATACAAATGAATTATCCCCTTTGATCCCCTACGACCAAGATGAAATAAATTTGTAACCGTTTGGTTAATATTGTTTGATCGTAGGGGATCAAATTCATGTCTTTTTCAAATGGCTGTAACTTTGCGAGGAAACATCGCAGATTACCTTTTGAAAGCTCATTTTAAACAGAAAGAACGGTACTAAATAATGCTATTATTAAAAATAAGCTGAAAGTGGTAGTATCAGAGATGGCTGGCAAGGTTAAAACAAAAATTTAAATATTTCTTTTTGGGAAAAAAAAATCTCCTGACCTCAAATGTTTCTAAGCGCGCATTAAACTCATATCATCTCTTTATTACATTAGTATAAGTCCAAAATAAAATTTTAGGCGAAAAAAAAGTTGGGGTTTTTCAGAAAATTAGCTTTGTTTTTTCTCATAAAAAGCGCTATAACTCTACAAATTTTCAACCATTTTAAAGTTTTTTAAAAGATTCTAACAGAAAATAAGGAGTTCTATAAGAATCAAAAGACAAAAGTTAATTATTTTGAATTCGAAATGCCGCTTTTTTTAAACAATTTTCAGCCTAAAATGGGCATAACTTAAAACGGCCATTACTTCGTAAAAAATTTTTTTTATGAAATCGGGGAAATATGGGTCCCCTTATATCCTCTGAAAAACAACATATTTAATCGGCAACCAATTCCGTAAAATAAAATAATCCACGTGCATGGTTTGAGATGGATTTGGTCTACAGATCTTTCGTTAATCCCTTGCGCAATTTGATGAGAGTTCACATCTTCAAATTCTCATCAAATACCATATATTTTTTTTCGGTCAAATTGTTTGACAAACAATTTGATGAATTGTTTGATCATGTGTACGCTGCTATTGAGTATGCATCTCTTATCTCGACTAATATCGTCGATACTAGAAACGGTCGATACTATTGATGTGACTATAACTAATGGAAAGTTTACTTGAAAATCAGCTCATATACTCTTTCTTAAATGTTCATTTTGTCATATTTCGATAGACTCAAGATGTGAGATAATCACATTAATAAAAAGATTTGCTGAGTCCTAAAAATGTTGATCGAATTATGATATAACTTATTTCCAAGTAGGGGGGCAAAATGAATACACTACCCCTCTGCCAAAATTTCTGGTCCTAAAAGTGCAACTAAAAGAAGGACAAAGATAACCTAGTAGAAAATAAGTTTGAAGGATCATTTTAAAAGTGTAGTTGCTATACGGGCAGAGCTAGAAACGCATCATTCCATAAAAATTACTGTGGAAATTGATCGCATTAGGCTGCAAGATGCTGGTTTATCCTGCAAAAAAGCCATTGTTGACACAAAAAATTAAAAAAACGGGAGTAGCTTGTGCTCAAAATTACAAAAACTGGACACTGGAGCTGTGGGTTGTGACACACCAAAAAGATCTCCATTCACTCTCTGCATGCAACCTGTGGCGAAATAGCGCAGTGTTAACAGGAGCATCTGCTCCTGCAAGACAGCGTTATTCCTAGGAATAATTTTGAAATTACTTGACTAAAATTGTATGCAACATATTTACCATGTCGTTTTGCTCTGAATTTGCAGTCGTATGCATTCCAGCACTTCCCAAGCCACTTCCTTACTTAAGGGGGGGGGGGGGTAGGGTTTTGCCAAATTTTGTTTTTCCATATTTTTTTGTTGTTTTATTTAATAGTATAACACTTCAAAAGT
Organism: Tricholauxania praeusta; assembly: GCA_949775025.1. Taxonomy (NCBI): domain Eukaryota; kingdom Metazoa; phylum Arthropoda; class Insecta; order Diptera; family Lauxaniidae; genus Tricholauxania; species Tricholauxania praeusta. The sequence continues at coordinate 6,477,687 of OX459032.1, read as the reverse complement.
GTCCTGTTCAAATTTGAGGTCGATTGGAGTAAAACTGACGAAGATACAGTGTCTTGAGTCTCGATGATTCTGTGTAAGTATATGAAAAAACAGACAGTGCAAAAACTTTAAATGTGATTTTCTCGAAACTAACTTTTCAAAGTCGGTGGACACTTTTTCTCAAAAACTACTAGGCCGATTTTCTTGAAATTTGACACACTCCTTTAGTACATATAAAACCAGGTAATGACGAGGGCTTTTTTTTTTTTTCATTACAACCAGTTTTGCAATAATAAACGTGCTGATTTTTGCCTTTTTTTTCCAAAAAAATTCGTTTTTTGACTTAAAAATTATGCCAAAATTTTAAAAATCGTCAAAGAAAAAAAACCCTTCGTCAATACCTTAAAAAACTTATAAGCTAAAGAAAGTTTTTTTTTTTGATTTCAGATGATAACGTGATGAGATATCTTGTCCACCGCAAACCACCTTTTTTTTTAGGCGTCCGCGGAAACTTGCTGCCAATGGCTTATTTTCCAATATTTTTTAATTAAAATTTTACAGAATACTCTTTAAGTATTGTACTTTTATATGCTAAAAAACATTTTTAAACTTATGCCTAAAATGTAGCGTCAAAACCCTACCCCCTCCTTAAGCGAAATCTGTCACGAAATTCCTTCGCGTCGTAGTTTTGGAAAAAATAGGTGCGATTTCTAAAAACTTGTTGCCGACGAACAACCACAATATTCCAGATTTCGTCAATATCTGCATCGCTTTCGTTATCTGACCCAAAAATTTCCACGTCAGAAAACATTTTTAGAATTTTCACAAAAATAGTGTGGATTCTATTTTTTGACAATCAGCTGTTGGTTAACTAATGGTTAACCAATGAAATTCGGGGGTTTAACCAATGGTTAACTAATCACTTAAAATTAAATGTTGTTGGCTAAACCCTTGTCATTAGTTAACTAATGACTGTGAATTCGGGCCTTAGTCGGATGAAATTCAACTTGCTGGGCGCCGATAATTTGCCGTAGGTGCGTCGTTCCGATGTAGAACGTTAGAAAGAAAACTGCATAGTGAAAACAGTAAAATTTTCACAGAGCCAGATGATCTGGGAATGTTTTTCTTACAATGTTCGTGGTCCTCTACATTATTTAGAAGGAACTATGAATGCGAAAAAGTATGGGCAAGTTATAAGGGAGAACTAGGAGTCGGTCCTTAAAAAGCACTTATCCTGCACTACGGATGCAATTTTACAGGATTTTGCGCCTTGCCACCGTGCGAAATTGGTAAAGCGTGTATGTAACTTTTTCTATAATTCTTACAGACTTAAAAATTATAAACAGGATACTAAAAATACAAATCATGTTCTTATAACTCGGGAAAGTATTCACGGATCTCGAAATTTCGCGTCTGACCTGGCCTAGAAACTCGCCGGACCTGAATTCTATCGTGGCATATAATGAAGTGCAAAGTTACTGACCAGAAGTAGGAGATACAAAAATCAATTTTAGCTTTAGATAAGCGTTGGTATAATGTGATACCGGAAGATAACCTCAAAGCCTTGGTTGATTCCATGCCATCAAGGATAATGGCTGTAATACAGGCTAAAAGAGGAGCAACATTATACAAATTTTTTATTTTTTTAATATTAGTATTTTGAAACAACATTGAAGATTACAAGATACTGATCAGTTTCTGTAAAAATAAATAATCAAAGGACTCTTAAGGGCATTAACTTTTTAAAGATTCTTGTTTTAGTCAAAAAAAAAAAAAAATGCGTGTAAGATTCAGAAATGTTTATTTGTTTTCAAACTATGTGATCATATTAGCTTAATAAGAATAGGTAATAAAAAAATAATTTTTTCAATCTCAATAATATCGAATCTTAATGATTTTTTGTGGTAGTGCGGTTTTCATGACCGCCAGTGTATATATGTATGTCATGAAAATACGAACAATGAACTGTAAAAACTAAGCAAATCGTACACGCATATTTTAAAATTTCACTTGATCTTAAAAGCATCAAAAACTACACGGTTCGCTACAAAATTTTATTAAAATTATCGGTAAAAACGTTTACCTTAAAATGGCCATAAGACGAGTAAATGACCAGGTACGACTTTACGGATCTTGTTTTTGGAATCTCCGAACACTAAATAATAATTGTGCATTGTCAGATTTGGTTGACAATTTTTACCGATCTTGATCTTGCTTAAAACGAAGGGACTCGGCCAAAGTGCAAACCTTAAAATGGCCTTAGAACGAGTAAATGAGCAGCTCCGATTTTGCGGATTATGTATTTGGAATCTCCGGACACTATATAATAATTGTGCATTGTCAGATTTGGTTGACAATTTAATCGATCTTGATCTTGATATGACCATACCTTTTTCCTGTTCTTACGGTTTAAGAACAGCATTTAAAAATAAATTGAAAAATATATTAATCAACGTTGCGACCAAGTGGAATCGATGACGACCCCAAGGAACTTTCAATGACTGTTAGCTGCGCATTGAAAGCGCATGACCTTCAAAAGTGTGTGGAGTAGACGAATTTTTGGTTGCGCCATCTGAACTTTTTTGAAATGTATTAGTTCGAAAAATGACCTCAAAATTAGCGTGAGGTCGTTCACGACCCCATGTTGCCGCTAAAGGTGAAATTAGACAAATATATGAATTCAACGATTTTACATCAAAGAACTCTTGATAATGTCTCACCTAGAACCAACCGTTTTCATGATGTTCAAGCTCAAAGTCAAACACCATAATTTTTTAAGTCTCGCTCTCCATCTACATATTAGATATGTGTCACACAAAAATTTAGATAGTAAATTCAACTCAAAAAAAATTTCATCACGCGAAGGTTGTTTTGCCCAAAAATCAATTTGTTTTTTCTTCAAGTAAATTGAGAAAAAAAATCCAATTCATTGAAATCAATTGGTCATATTGAATGAAACGATTTATTGTCAAGAAATCTACCGGGCTTCAGCTAGCTACATTACGTATTGAACAGAGTCTTTTGCTTCGTGTAAAAGGAAAATACTCGTACTACTTACAACGAAGATATATTTTTCTTAAATTTAATTTAAGATTTTCTTTTTTTTTGGCTTGGAAAAATAGAAAAAGCTAAATTCTTCGTAGAGTTAAAAACCACCCCTAATGTACAAAAATATTTCGTTATACATATATTCTACCCACATTTAAAAGATGGCAGCGGGAAAAGCTTTTAAGAAGAAACTACATACAACCACCCATGCCAAAAACCTTATTCCGCATTCTACATGCTGAGGGTTCTTTTGCAGCGTTCTCCAGCAATCATTAAAAAGATGCCAACAACAAAAAATTTGCTTAAAGAAAGCAGCAGCTTTTCATCCATGAGAGCACGCAAAAAATGATGGTGGGCGTAAAAATCAGGTTAGGTGGCATTTACTGCTATGCATATGGAGTTTTGTAATACGTTAAAAATGCAAAGATGGCAGTCCCTCAACTTACGTAGTTCGCTGATGGGTGGTGGTTGATCTAGTATAGTGGGTGGTGCGAGGCTTCAAATCATGATAGCTGCAAAAACAAGTTACGCCATTAAAGTTTTGAAAGTTTTTTTTCTCACTAATTTTATTATAAATTTCTTAATGGCTGCCGCGTAAAAGATGCAAATAATTTTTAAGAGTTTGCGGTAGCAAGGCGGCACATAAGCATAGCATTATAACTTATTAGTGAGTGTGTGTGTTAACATGAAAACCGTGAAACAAAATATATTTTGCGGTAGAGTTTTACATTTTAATTATTTAAAACATTTACGTAAATTGCCTTTTTTGGTGTGAGAGATAAATGCTTAATGTACCTTTTTACAAGACTGTACAAAACTGTAAGGTTTCTGCAGAAATTAGCTCAAAAGAATAGACACATAGTACATACATACATATGTATGGACATAATCTAAATACACTATTTTCGAAAAATGCCTCCTTAACACAACCAAAACAAAAAAAAAAACACATACTATGACTGCACTGAAAGCACTTTTTAAATAAATGTAAAAAGACGTTGAAGAGCGAACACTAATTTTTTTATTTTTCCATTTTTTTTATTGGCTTAAATCATGCCAAAACAATCCTAGAATCAAAATCTACAACGCCCGAGTACCGATTTAAGCTCAAAATGTTTTTAAATCAATTTTTTCCAAAAAACTTTGATGAAGATGTAAAGAATTTTAAAACTTCAAACGCGTTTTTCTCGAAACCATGTTTTCAAAATCGGCGAGCAGTAGAACTCAAAAAGTTTACATCCGATTGACTTGAAACTTTAACAGTAGCTTCATTGACTGATTACACTAGTTTACAAATTTGGGCTTGATCTCGAGATCTGGTTTCTCATAGATTTTTTTCGATGTATTTTGGGGCGTAGATTCCAAAAATGGCAACCATTTTTTTCTCTTAAGAATCGTTTTCGAGATATCCCCAAAAAAAACCCTTTTTCGGCACTTTTTTCATTTATTTGACTATATCTCCATGAATTTTTTTTCGACTCAAAAACGATTTTCAGTTTTCGAAAGATATTTGTATTTCCTTTCTAACGATATGCTTTTTGTTTGAACCGAATACTATTTGATCGAGTTACTGACTTTTTTGGTCTTTTTTAAAAATCACTAAATTTCAATTGCTCCATTTGAATGAAAAATTTTTTCTTTTTCATATTTTTAAAATTTTTAATGAAAGACTATTCTTTTGCAAATATTTTTAGTATAATTTTGCGAAAATCGGACAAAAACTGTAGAAGTTATTGGAAAAAACAGTAAGAAACTTGCAATAAAATTAAACGAAAATACATACGATTGTGTTTGTGTGTGGTGATTTACTTTTATTCTCCGTTTCTTTTTAAGTAAAAAACGTATGAATTTTTGTTTAATTTTATTGCAAGTTTTTTAGTGTTTTTTCGAATAACTTCTACATTTTTTGTCCGATTTTCGCAAAATTATACTTAAAATATTTGCAAAAGAATAGTCTTTCATTAAAAATTTTAAAAATATGAAAAAGAAAAAATTTTTCATTCAAATGGAGCAATTGAAATTTAGTGATTTTTAAAAAAGACCAAAAAAGTCAGTTTTTTTGAACTTTGAGCGCTTGTAACTCCATCAAATATTATTCGATTCAAACAAAAAGCACATTGTTAGAAAGGAAATACAAATATCTTTCGAAAACTGAAAATCGTTTTTGAGTCGAAAAAAAATTCATGGAGATATAGTCAAATAAATGAAAAAAGTGCCGAAAAAGGGTTTTTTTTGGGGATATCTCGAAAACGATTCTTAAGAAAAAAAAAAGGTTGCCATTTTTGGAATCTACGCCCCAAAATACATCGAAAAAAATCTATGAGAAACCAGATCTTTTTTCTTGTAAACTAGTGTTATCTATTGAAGTACAGCAAAAAAAGTTATAAGCAATCTGAGTCGATTTTTTTCGTCAAAAACACGATTTTTTGTTATAACATTCGGCATTTCTCGAAAAAATATAATCATGTGTACTTCAATAGCAAAACTCAAACTCAAACAATATTTTTTTGTTATTGGTGGAGTTGGACGAGACTTCTACTGCTCGCCGCGGAAGACCTTTTTGAAAAACCGGTTCACGGTAATCACTGCAAAGCCGCCATTTTGTAAAAAAAATATCAATAAAAATTTTTTTTCTCTTCTTCAAGAGTTGCTTAATCCAAAGTTATATTATTTGTATACCTTTAATCTCAAATGTCTTTAAAAAAAAAATAATTAAAACAGCCTTGTTTTTTAGAGTATAACTGTAATGTAACTGCTTAAGCTTTTAAGCTCTTCATATTATCTCGGTGATATTGCCCGCGCATACTAAATTGACACTCCGCGGTAATCATAAATGCGTGCCCTACAAATTGTAAATCTCTTGTCAGCAACTGTCCACTACTTCAAGCCGCCATCAATTTCGATGATTTAGTCGACGAGCAGGTGAGAGATGCCAAAATTATTGACATCGTTAACAAGAATCTGGAGGCTATTTCACTTCTGGTGAAAAAGTGACTTTACCTAGCAACAGCAGGCCAATTTACTGCAATGTGGCTCACAATGAAATCCGGCCACTCGTACCAGATAAATTTAGGCTACAAATCATGAAGAAAGTTCATGGCATCAAGTTGACAACGATACTTATAGTGTAGCAATTTGTTTGACCGGGCGCACAGTAGCCGTGTTTTACCATATTCGCATTGGTTAAACCTAAAAATGAATAAAACGCATAAGTTTAACCTTTTATAATTCTGCATTTGGCCAATAGGTCTGCCGTACTAAGCGAAAAACACGTATCTCAAAAAATTTCGTTTCGAGATAATTGATATTTTGTAAATGTAGTTTTATTCTTACTTTCTCTACGAATTTTTTAACTTATTTATGGCTTAAATATCATTTTAAGGTTATTTATTTATGACTTACTCAAAGTATCGAAATTCCTTGCGTTTATACGCTTTTCATGAGATACGTCTTTTTCGCTTAGTATTTATAGCTTTAAAAATGTAGATACGTCTTTTTACTTTAATCTTGCCAAATAAACTCTCATACAAAAGATATAATATTTTCTATCTTATAAAATACAGATAATATTAAATAAAAACTAAAATGAAATTATATTTTTAGAAACTATACTATATATACTAAAATAAAGATTTAAAAAATTAAGCATACATGATTGTTACTTATGAAATCTCAAGCCTTAAAAGAAGGGAGTTTTCTCCAAACGAACATGGTTTTTTCGTTCTTTTCGAAACGAAAACAAACAAGTAATGACAAGAACTTGCAACGGCAATGACAACGTGATCCAGTCAAGGAAGCTTTGCGTTTAATTCCCGTTATTTTTTTAATTTTTTTATTCGTATACGGATATAATAATATTTTTCCTTCGTATTTTTGAGATACGTCTAATTCGCTTAGTATGTTGTGATAAAATTGAGATAGAGGAAATTTTCTTAGTACATTTTTTACATGATTGAACTAAGATACCGGCATTTGGAGCATTTCATTAGCCGCGTAATTTCTTAAGCTAACTGATGCCATAGCAATCTCGGATATTTTTTTTTTTTTGAGATACGTCTTTTTCGCTTAGTACGGCAGAGGTGGCATGACAGTGTTTGACAGATATTCTATTTTAAAATCAGAGCCGGTTTAAAGATCGTGTGGTTGAACGGAGACCAGCGCGGTAAGGGGCCTAACGTATCAGTTCATAATTTTTTTTTCAAAAATTCGCAAAAATGTCGCAGACGCTAATACCAAAGTTTTATTTTCGTTATCTGTTGTCTCATCACTGTTTTTACTTTCATTATGTGTTTCTATTTTAATATTTGGGCCTAGCACTGAATGGGTGCACAAGGCCTCGCGTGACCTAAGAACACTTTGTTACGTTCGAAATAAAAATGAATTAATGAATGTTTCTTTATTTAATCAAAATTTAACACTGAGCGATGTTATTCGTATGATTTAAAATTAAGTTTTTATTATAAATAGGTAAGGATACCGGGAGCGTTTATACTCGATCGAATTTAAAGCGGTTGTCGAAAAAGACTGACTTTATTAACTTGCCGTTACTTAAACCTTATGTTAATAACCGGGTACCCGGTACTTTCCGTATGATTTTGCTTATGTTCCCGTGAAAAAATTTTGAACTCCAATCGAATCCTCGTTATTGCTAAATTTTTCATCGACTCATGGATTTTATTTTGAATTTTTATAAATGAAAGTTATAAAAATGTACGGTTTAAGTTAATATACACTTGTTCAATAACCAGGGTACCCAGGTACCCATATTATACATACTTGTATCAAATATCAACATTAGAGTGACCAAAAAAAATCGAGTTTTCGATTTTGATGTTGCTTATATGAAAAGTAGTTAGTGTTGTGTAAAAAAATAAGGCATTTAAAATTTTATTAAAAAATATTGATATTTAGAGGTCGCTAATGTTCGATTTATGATTAAATTCATTCATTATACCCTACACCGAGGGTATATTCACTTTGTCTCTCCGTTTGTAACACATCGAAGGGGGCGTGGCAGGTATGGAATATATATTCTTGATCAGCGTCACCACCTGAGTCAATTTAGCGATGTCCGTCTGTCTGTCTGTCCGTCTGTTGAAAACAGGTTTACGGGAAAACCAAGAAAGCTAATTGAATGAACCTTTCACACACGGGTCACATCTTCTTGCAGGCATCTTGCTATTGAAACTGGGCGAAATCGGATTACGGACACGCCTACCGCCCATGCTATATGTAAATATACCCATGCCAATTTTGAAAAAAGTTGCAGCGATTTTGATGAAACTTGGTGATTTGGTGCAAATATGAAACAAATTAGGATTAGCCTGGGTTTCAAGTTTCCAAAGGGTCGTACAGGGGCGTGGCACATGCTTAAATTTTAATATTTATACCACCATATCTTGTAAGCCGTTCAAGATATTGCAATGAAATTCGGTAAGCAGATACATATCAAATATATCTTGAGTTGATATTAAAGTGGGCGGAGTTGAAAAAGTGGGCGTGGCACTTTTCAACTGCTAAAAATTTTGATTCCATATATCAAAAACAGGCACAAACGATTTTATTAAAAATCTTGGAGATGATGCCGCTGAAAACAGTCATCAATACAAGCTCAGTCTCTTAATTAAAAAAAACTAAATGAAGGGCGTGGCACCGCCTACAATATTTATAAACGTTATATTAAGAGAACGAACAACGTAATCGTGATGAAATTTAATGAGGTAGATATACTTGCTGTAAGGTCTTTTATTACAAAAATTTGGTACAATAGTACCTGTGGGCGTGGCACCTCCCATATAAGCAAAAACTGTGTATTGTTATAGATAGTGTGCTAAGAGAGTAATCTTCATAAAATTTGGTGTATAGATGTCAGTTAGTACAGGACTTAAAAATTAATTAGTCTTGACAGAATTGCATCAGTGGGCGTAGCACCTCCCATATTAACATACATTTGTAAGCGCTGTTTTAAGTAAACTATTGTAGCAATTGCTATGAAATTTAATGAAAGTGGTTCAGTTGCTATAGAGTATATCTGAATCAAAAGTGGCTGAAATAGTACCAGTGGGCGTGGCACCTCCCATACAAATAAAATACGGTAAGTGGCATATTTATCGAAATATGTGAGCAATCATACCAAAATTTGGTGTTGGGGGTTTGCTTATGAAAAGCTATTTCTGGATCAAAACTGGGCTGGATTGTTCCAGTGGGTGTGTCATCGCCCTAAATTTTAAATTTAACTGCAGCATATATCGCAAACTATACAAGCTATTGTGCTGAAATTTAATATGAGGATGTCGATCACAAATATAATTTGTTCAACCAAAAGTGGGCGGAATTGGAGAAGTGGGCGTGGCATATTTCAAATTTGTAATTTTTATTCGAGTTTTTCAACATTTTCCATATTCTTTCGACTTTTTCAACTTTAACTTTTTCCAATATATCCTATAAGTATTTGTTCGACTTTTTCAACCTCTTTCAACTTTCTTCTAAAGTTTCTTTATTTTTTCGACTTTTTCATCAATTTTGAATAGTTCAAATTTTTTCAACCTCTTTAATTTTTTTAGAGTTTTTCAACCTCTCTCAACTTTTTTCAACATTTCTCATATATTTACGACTTTTTCAACATTTTTCAACCTCTGTCAGCCTTTCTAACATATCACATTTTTTTCGACTTATTCAACCTCTTCAACGTCTTCTTAACATTTGATGAAAAGGTACTTTAAGTGCAGTGTAGGGTATATGAGTTTCGGCCTGGCCGAAAATAACACCTGTACTTGTTTTATTTGTGAATGATTATAACTACGGTGACCATCCGTTCTGTTTTTAGCAGAACAGTTCTTTTAAGGCGCTTGTTCTGCGTATTTTTTTTTAATGGAAAATTACAAATGTTCTGTTTTTTGTTCTGCTTTCATGCGCCACGCAAATCTACTATTTACTAATCTACATTATAAGTCTATTTCTACTAACGTCAACCCTTTGCTGATCGATACGTAAGTTGTTATCGGTATCTATTAGCAATCTCTATCAAAAAGCTGATTGTGCACGTCCGCTTACAGTCAAATTTAACTCTGTCAATTTCTCTTTAAGCCTATTCGCTGTCATCGAAAGTATCGTCGCAGCGTCCATTTTATGTAAATTTTTGTCAATATTACATAAAAATTTATAAAATCAATAAATTTAATAAGAGAAATCTTAAAATTTAATACACATTTCCAATTAATCGACTGAAATTACACTATCTATTATATAAAATTCATTTTTTGTCCGTCTGTCCGTCTGTCTGTCTGTCTGTCTCTTATGCACGCGGAAACTATCCAGCCGATTTTGATGAAATTTTTACAGTATGTTAGTATCGATCGGGCGGGTGTCATAGGCTATAAAACTTTTATTTAGGGTGCATATTTAGGGTGGCCCTCATACACAAATATTTTCAAAATAGCGATTTCTCAAAGACAGGCAAATCGATTCTCATGAAATTTACACAGTATGGCTTTTATGTTAAGGGGTACAGATTTGATGGTAAAAATTTTATTTAGGGTGCATACTTAGGGTGGTCCTCATACAAATATATTTTTAAATATCATTTTCACGAAGACAAATAAATCGATTCACACCGAATTTACACTACGTACCTCTAATGTTAAGAAGCATAGCTTAGGCCACAAAACTTTTATTTAGGGTGGCCCTCATACACAAATATTTTAAAAATAGCATTTTCTCAAAGACTGCTTAATCGATTCTCTTGGAATTTACAATAATGGTTTTTATATTAAGAGGCAGAGATTGGATTGTAACAATTTTATTTAAAGTGCAAAATTAGGGTGGCCCTCATACACAAAAATTTTTAAATATAATTTTCACGAAGACAGGTTAATCGATTCACACCGAATTAACACCACGTAGCTCTTATATTAAGAGTCATATATAAGGCTTCAACACTTTTATTTAGGGTGGCCCTTATACAACAATTTTTTTTATATCATTTTCTCAAAGACCGCAAAATCGATTCTCATGGAATTTACACCATATGGCTTTTATATAAAGAATCACAGATAAGATCGTAAAAATTTTATTTCAAGTTCAAACTTAGGGTGGCCCTCATACAAAATTTTTTAAAATGTCATTTTCACGATAACAGGTTAAACGATTTACACCACGTAGCTCTTATGTTAAGAGGCATAGCTAAGGATACAAAACTTTTATTTAGGGTGGCCCTCACACAAAAAAATATTTTAAATATCATTTTCTCGAAGACCGCTTAAATCGATTCTCAACGAATTTACATCATGTGGTTTTTATATTAAGAGGCACTGCTTAGGTTGTAAAAATTTTATTTTGGGTGCATACTAAGGGTGGTCCTCATACAAAAGTAGTTTTTAAATAGAATTTTCACGCAGACCGCACATCGAATCTACACCACGGTTGAGGTGAGGCGATGCGCACAGGGTAATGCTAGTTTACTTATAAAAACAATGAAAAGTAATACAAAAATACGAAATAAAAATATCTGCTCACTTAGCTTCGTCTTTGTTTGTTGACTTCATTCTGCTTACTGTCTCTCGTATTCGCTAGGATTCTGTCTGCTGTCATTTTTTTTAATTTTCTGTTTTATTTTCGTTGCATGCTACTCATTTCGTTACTAGAGTGCTTTTACTTTGTTTATTTTGTTGTTTTTTTAATTTTCAAATTTCTTTACACAATTCGCTTTGCGCTTATGTGTTTCATTTTAGTTTCTTTTCCACTTTTTTCAACTACTCGCGTTTAGCGACACTTTCGTCTTTCAAATTTCTTTACGTATTTGCCATGTCGACGTTTACACGAGGAAAGTCTGAGAGACAAATTCTTGTCTATTCTCGTTTGTGATTTTCGTTTTGCGTTTGCAACATATGACAAATTTTTTGCCTCGTCTCTTTCGCTTTTCCCCTCTTGCCTACAAACAAGGAAACTTTGCGGCAAGACTTTCCTCATGTAAACGTTGACCATGCGCCTGTGATTTGTTTCTTATTAGATTCTTTTTCTCTTTTTTCTTTTTCTCTCTTTTTTTTACTACTCGCGCTTAACGACACTTTCGCAACTGATTTTTCAAACTGTTTTACGCTTTTGCATATCACAGCGCGTCACTACAAACTGTACGAATTTTTTACACTTTTGAGCATGCGTAAAATATTTTGGTTTTTACTTTATTGTTTCACCATTGTTTCAACAAAATCACTTTTTGTTTGCTAAAACATGCTTTTTACTTTTAGTATTTTGCGTTTATTATATGAGAAAAAGAAAAAATTTTTACACTATTTCACTTGGCTCGGCTCTATCTCGGATGAGTCCCCAATTATTGTGGTGTTTAACCTTTACTAAAACACGACCTTTTAGTTTTTAATTCATTTATTTATTAAAATTAAGTATTTATTAAAGTAATTCATTTTTGTTCACATTTGGGTTTTTAATTACATTTTTCGTTCTTTAAATTTACATATTATTTTTCGCGTTGTTTTCTGTCCAGCTCAACTATTCGACTGACTTCGTTTGAACTCCTTTGTTTTGTCGTTACCCACGCTTCGGTAAGCTCGCTACCCACGCTTCGTAAAGCTTTATATAGCTATTCTCTTCATTGTCCAGTTTGTCAGCGTTACTGTCCCTGTCTTCGTTAAAGTCAGTGTTACCAATCTGTCAATAATTCCGTCCGCTCCTAGTCAATCGTTGTCCGTCCGCGTTACTGTTTATCTGTCTGACAGACTCACTTCCTACATGTATAAATTTGACAGCTGCCGGATCATTAGTTCGTGAGATATAGCATTGTTAGCGAAGCAGCTTTTGTTATTGTGAAAAAATGGATAAAAAAGAATTTCGTGTGTTGATGATTCGGAGCAATGTTAAGTGATAATCAACCGTAATAAACACGAATTTTTCCGTCTATATATTACAATGGATGAAACATGGCTCCATAACTACACTCCACAGGCCAATCGACAGTCAGCCGAGTGGACTGCACGTGATGAACCGAATCCAAAGCGTGGAAAGACGCAACAGTCGGCTAGCAAGGTTATGGCATCAATATTCATGGATGCGCATGGTATTATATTCATCGATTACCTCAAAAAGGGCCAGACCATCAATTATAACATAGCGTTGTTAGAGTGTTTAAAGGATGAAATCACAAAGAAACGGCCCCATTTGAAGAAGAAAAAAGTGCTGTTTCATCAAGACAATGCACCGTGTCACAAATCAATGAAAACGATAGCAAAATTATATGAATTAGACTACGAATTGCTTCCCCATCCACCATATTCTCCAGATCTCGCCCCCAGTGACTTTTTCCTGTTTGCAGACCTTAAAAGAATGCTCGCTGGAAAGAAATTTAGCACTGATGAAGAGGTAATCGCCGAAACTGAGGCCTATTTTAAGGCTAAAAGAAATCGTACTATAAAAATGGCATCGAAAAATTGTATGACCGCTATAATCGTTGTATCGCCTTCGAAGGCAACTATATTGAATAATAAAATCGAATTTTGTCAAAAAAATATTTTTTTCTATGTTAGCGAACTACGAACTTTTCAGCCCAACTGTTATATTATGGGAAAGAGGAGCAGAATCAAAATTAATTACAGCGAACTACTTGATGAGTTTACGTGTGTTAAAAGTTATGCGACTTGTGAAATACATACTGTTACGAAATTTCTGTCTCTTTGACGATAATTTTGATCTCTCACACTTTTCTGAGTTCGATCACTGGATTGTGTAGCAATTAAAAACACACAAACTTATTTAGTTATAAAATGGTTTATTTTATTAACGTTCAAATTCTAATATTAATTTAACACTGTATAGAAAACTGTTTTACTTTACTACGGATCACACTGTATTCACTTTATTGCTTTTAATTCAAGTGTTCCACTTCACTGTTGAAATACTACTGTGTCCGAAAACTCAAATGACACCCTTTTATACTACAGGCATCACTTTCTCGAATAATCTACTAGCTGCCAGATGGCGTATATTCTACTATTATCTACAACCTACCAGTGCTACTTTGTAGCGTGCATTCTACCACTATCCACAATTCACCAGCATGGCGCACTGACGTTGAGCTCACAATTATCGAGAAGGTTGCTATTATTAGATGGCGTTGTACGACGTTGAATTTCACAATCTAGATGGTGTATGCTAGCTAGTATCGTTTAGTTTCTTTTGTTGGTATTTATTTCAAGAGTTTTTCTAGCATAAACCAAATTTCGCTACACTGCCCTCCGCTTAAACTTGTTCGTCCCGAACAAGAGTCTCTCCGTTTCTAGTATAAGGTGCCAGCCTTTCGATGTGGACTACCTTTAATTTACTTTTGTTCCCGGGGTATTTTTGGATTCGATACACAACATCATTAATCCTTGTGACGATCCGGTAAGGTCCCTCCCAATGAGTCTGTAATTTAGGAGACAAGCCTCGTTTCCGTTGTGGGTTATGTAGCAGCACTAGTTGACCTTCTTTGAACCCTTCAGTATTTGCTCGCAGGTCATACCGAGCTTTCATCTTGTCGCTGGCCAATTGAGTACGTCTCCTGATAAGCTCGTGTATATCTGCTAATTCTTCTTTTTTCCGCGACATGTAATCGTCAGCATGGGTCGTTTCTGGAACAACGCTTACTCCGTACTTCAAATCTGCTGGAAGCCTTAAGTCTGTACCAAAAATGGCTTTTGCTGGCGTGACTGTAGTGGTATCGTATATTGACGACCGATAAGCCATCAGAAACATTGGTAGATGCTCATCCCAATCTTTTTGTCCTTTATCGACAACCCTTTTTAAATGCTCCTCTAGAGTACGGTTGAACCTTTCGACCATGCCATCGGACTGAGGATGCAAAGCTGTGGTGCGTGTCTTCTGTATTCCAAACATGTCACAAACCTCCTTAAAAAGTGTCGACTCAAAATTTCGTCCTTGGTCGGAATGCAACTCAAGTGGAGCTCCATATCGGCAAATCCAATTTTTGATGAAAATGTCTGCCACTGTTTTTGCTTCTTGATTGGGAATGGGATATATTTCTGGCCACTTACTGAAATAATCAATTACCACAAGGATGTATTTATTTCCTGCATTGCTGATTGGAAAAGGTCCCGCTTTATCCATGGCTATCCTCTCAAAGGGAGCTCCAACGTTATACTGATGCATTTTTCCCCGAGTGCGTTGCCTTGGTCCTTTAGCAATTGCACATTGGTCACAACGGCGGATCCAGTCAGCAACTGATTCTTGGCATCCTACCCAATAAAACCGTTTCTTTATTTTCTCTGTGGTTTTCGTTATGCTCAGATGTCCACCACTCGATCCATTGTGATAATCCTCGATTATTTCCTTAAATTTGGCCCTTGGAATAACCAGCAGTTTTGAGCGAGTTTTACCATCCTCGCTTTCCCATATTCGGTAGAGACAACCATCATGCAACTCCAAACTTTGCCATTGCGCCCAGTATGCTTTACAGATTTGGCTTGCATTTGAAATTTCTTGCCACGCCGGTTTCCTACCCAGCTCCTTATACTTAATTATAGTTGCCAAATCTGTATCATTGCGCTGGTCCCGTTTTACCTCCTCTTTTGTCCACTTTTCTTCAGGCAAAACGTTCAAAAGGCGCACATCAATTGTTCCAGCTTTATTTTCTGTTCGCGAACAATGACCGCATTCAATTTTACATGGACGACGGGAAAGTGCATCCGCATTTCCATGCTGGCTTCCTTTGCGATGCTCTATGGTGAAATCATAGCTCTGCAAGTGTTCTATCTACCGTGCGATTTGAGCTTCAGGATCCTTGAATTGAAGTAGCCACCTTAATGCCGCATGGTCTGTCCTCAGGAGAAAGTGCTGTCCATATAAGTACTTATGGAAGTGTTTCACGCATTCCATTACTGCCAGTAACTCTCTCCGAGTTACGCAATAATTCCTCTCAGGTTTCGACAGAGTTTTGCTGAAATATGCGACAACTTTTTCTTGACCATTGATGATTTGGGACAAAACTCCTCCAATACCATGGCCACTCGCATCGGTGATCAATACTAATTCTTTGTCGGGTACTGGGTACGCGAGTATTGGCGCTGTGGACAGTAATTCTTTCAGTTTTTGGAATGCAGTTACCTGTGCCCCACTCCATTCGAATTTCCGATTTTTCTGTGTCAGCTCATGTAGACTGCCTGCAACATTTGCGAAACCAGGAACAAAGCGTCTGTAATAAGTGCATAGACCCAGAAAACTTCGCAACTCATGAAGATTAGATGGTCGTGGCCAATTTTTCACAGCTTTTATTTTATCTTCATCTGTGTGTATTCCTTCTGACGTAACCTTGTGCCCCAGATATTTGACTTCACGCTGGAAAAGTGAGCACTTTTTCGCACTTAATTTTAGTCCAGCTGCCTCCAAGCGCTCAAACACTTCCTCCAAATTTTTCAAATGGTCATCAAAGTCTTTTCCCATGATGATTATGTCATCGAGATACACTAGACAAGTCTTCCAATGTAGTCCTTTGAGAACTCGTTCCATTAACCGCTCAAACGTAGCTGGAGCGTTACAAAGACCAAACGGCATGACGTTGAACTGCTATAGACCATTACCAATACTAAAGGCAGTTTTCTCTTTGTCTTTTTCATCTATTTCCACCTGCCAATATCCACTTTGTAAGTCCAGGGAGGATAACCATGTTGCTCCAGATAACGTATCCAGTGTATCATCGATTCTGGGTAACGGGTAGCTGTCTTTTTTGGTGACGTCATTCAATTTTCTTTAATCCACACAGAATCTCATACTTCCATCCTTTTTCTTGACAAGTACGACCGTTGAACTCCATGGGCTTTCTGATGGTGCAATGACACGGAGACGGAGAGACTCTTGTTCGGGACGAACAAGTTTAAGCGGAGGGCAGTGTAGCGAAATTTGGTTTATGCTAGGAAATTCTTGAAATAAAAACCATCAAAAGAAACTAAACTATACTAGCTAGCATTCTGGCTGTATTAATAATTTAACACTATCTAGCGGCAAATAATAAACCGAAAAGACGCTGCAGTACACTTTAAAAGTCGAAAACTGAGAGAAATCGTCGTACAACACCATCTAGATTCTGGATAATTGTGAACTCAACGTCGATACGCCATACTGGTAAATTGTGGATTATGGTTGAATGCACGCCAGTTGGAAGCACTGGTAGATGATGGTGGTAGAATACACGCCATCTAGGAGGTAGCAGATTATTCGAGAAAGTGATGCCTGTAGTATAAAAGGGTGCCATTTGAGTTTTCGGACACAGTAGTATTTAAACAGTGAAGCAGAATACTTGAATTTAAGCAATAAAGTGAATACAGTGTGATCCGTAGTAAAGTAAAACAGTTTTCTATACAGTGTTAAATTAATGTTAGAATTTGAATGTTAATGAGATAAACAATTGTACCGTGTAAAAACTAACTATTGTGATTTAAATAAATCATTTTATAACTAAATAAGTTTATGTGTTTTTGATTGTTACACAATCCAGTGATCGAACTCAGAAAAGTGTAAGAGATCGAAATTATTGTCAAAAAGACAGAAATTTCGTAACAATATTTTTCGATGTATATGTATGTTTTCGTACTTTTTGTCGTAGTAAAAAGATAACAGCGAATCAGCGCTTATGTTACATACAATATTTATTTGCGACTATAGAAAATCATCTCACTCTGCACCGATTTATTACTTTATTAGTAAATAAATCACTTCGGCGACCTCAAATTTTCGGGATCCTCTGACTCATTCTTCTGTTAATATTCCAGCATACTATTATATGCATGATTTTTGTTGATCTGCTAATCCCTGACCGTCTTTGCGCATGCGTACTAGCGTTCCAGGCAATTTATCGCTATAACAATAATCTTATACTCAGTATTCAGTCAGAGCCCAAGCAGATTCAGCTGCACGGAAATGAAATCAGGAAGGGTGAGGCAGTTGTTTTTGATTTAATTCAGAGGCTCTATTCGGATCAAAAGTTGCTACACACAAATTTGTTTATGATTGTCAAATTGCTGAATATAAGCATTCTGCCTAAGCTTCTAATCGAAAAGAAGCTGCCAGTATTCCTATCTACATTCGCCTTCACCGAAAATACCATAATTTCATACATATGTGAACAAGAAACTTAAATGTACCACTGTTCAGAGCACAATGCATTTTTCGCCCGATATCGGACCAGCACCAAAGAAATTGCCTTAGATAGTTTCATACTATAATAAAACAAAGACGGTGTTGACAATGCCAAAAAATGCTCGCGAAATTCAGTTACAAGTGGAAAACTAACCGCTGGCCGATAGGTATTTTTTCCAACATCCTCTCGAACACCCCAAGAGCAGCTGCGTCTGTTGTCGAAACCACCCATGCCTCAGTGCCATAAAGAAGCACAGGTAGAATGAGCGTCTTATAGAGTGTTAGCTTTGTCGATCGAGAGAGAGCTCTGCAACGTAATTGCTTACTGAGACCGTAGTAGCACCTATTAGCAATTGTTATTCTCCGCTTAGTCTCCAGACTGACATCATTGTTGCTGGTTACGGCAGTGCCAAGTTAAATGAATTCCTTGACAACTTCTAATTTACAATTGCCCGCTGTAACATGAGAGTCTAGATTCCGTGCTCTCTTAATGTTGTTAGTAGACATCATGTATTTCGTCTTGCCCTCGTTTACCGTCAAACACACTTTGGCTGATTCTTTTTCAATAGCAGTGAAAGCAGCAGTAACATCTCTCTTACTCCAACCGATAATATCAATATCATCAGCGTACGCAAGGAGCTGAACACCTTTGAAGGAAATGGTGCCATTATGATGCACACCGGCTTTTCGTACGATCCCCTCCATAATGAAATTGAAGAGATCGCACGAGAGCGGGTCGCCTTGTCTGAAACCTCACTCGGTATTAAAAGTTCCGGAGAGGTCATTCCCTACCTTGACGGAGCTACACGTATTGCTCAACGTCATCCTGCAGAGACTTATCATTTTTGCAGGTATACCGAACTCAGACATTGTTGCGTATAGGCAATCCCGCACTGGGCTATCGAACACAGTTTTATAATCGACGAAGAGATGGTGAGTGTCGATTTGATATTCATGGGTTTTCTCCAGGATTTGGCGTAGTGTAAAAATCTGGTTTATGGTGGACTTACCAGGTCTAAAGCCACACTGATAGGATCCGATCAGCGTTTCTGTATACGGCTTCAATCTTTCACACAATACGCACGAGAGGATCTTATATGCGATGGAAATAAGACTGATACCCCTGTAGTTGGCGCAGATTGTCGGGAGATTCCAATCGTCGGGCATGCTTTCCGCTAGCCATATTTTGCTGATGAGTTGACGCATGCACCTTATCAATTCATCGCCACCAGCTTTAAATTCAGCTGGCAGGCCGTCAGCACCCGCTGCTTTGTTGTTTTTGAGTCGCTGGATTGCAACTCGAACCTCTTCATGGCTAGGTGATGGTACTTCCACTGCGTTATCATCGATTGGTGGTATCGTACTGCATTCTCTCTGGGCGAAATTGGTGGAATCATCGCCCGTAAGCAAGTTGGAGAAATGCTGCCTCCATAACCTCAGTACACTCTGTGTATCTGTAACCAGATTTCCATTTTCGTCTACAAGTGGATGCTCCGGGCTTGAAACCTTGAGTTAGACGCTTAACTTGTTGACAGAATTTTCGTGCATCCTTCTTGCCCTGGTACACCTCAAGTTCCTCACGCTCACGCTTTTCCTGCTCCCTTTTTTACGTCTAAAAATGCGCCTCTCTTCCTTCTTCTTTTCGCGGTAGTTTTCCCGCACGGCTCGCGTTGCGGCTGACTGCAGCGTCTTCTTGTATGCCGCGTTTTTTTCAGCAGTCGCATCGCGACACTACTGGTCATACCATTGGTTTCGAGGTTCTGGGAGTCGAAAACCAATGACTTCCTCGGCAGCAGCGCGCATGGAGTGGGAGATGTGTGTCCAAAGTCCACCGGCGTCGTCGGTTCCAGAGGTTGGTTGGTTGAGCTTAACCGAGAGTTGAGCGGAGTACGCCTCGGCAGTCCGTTGTGATTGCAGCTTGGCAACGTCCAGCTTTCGTTGCATGCCCGTGCGTACATTCTTCACATTGCATAGCCGCATGCGGTTCTTAGTTGCATCAAGATAGTGGTCCATTATGTGGTTAGATTATGTCCATAAAAAACGTCAAAAAAAGATTTACTTGAAATATAGACATTAGACCTGGTCGATTTGTATGAAGCAAAATAAAGTCAGCTAGACACCGACTCAAAAGGTAGAAGGACCTTTAAAAACGATATCTGCGTCATTTTGTTATCGTTCCGAGAAAAACCAATGGATCACTTTTGATTCTCCTGAAGGTCCTTTTTGGCTAAAAAACGTAAGTATTTTTCTGATAACTTTTATTTCTTCACAGAATGGAATTTGCTTGAAAAATAAAAATGCGCTGTTGCAAAAAATTTGACGTTAAAAATTTAAAATTTTTCTTTTGTTATAGACATAGCTGGGCACAAGTTCTTCTGCAAGTTCTAACAAGAGCGTAATTGAGCGTAACTAGATCGTATCGTGTATACGTATCGCGTAAAGGACCTTCAAATGTCGATATCGTTTTTAAAGGTCCTTCTAACTTTTGAGTCGGTGTCTGGATGAATCTAAATTTCGACCCGGTCTAAAAGACATTTAATTATAATTAAATGCATACATATGTAAATGTGTTTATGTAATGATTCGACATTTGGTTATCATTACGTAAGAAGCTAAATCTGCAAGGTAATTGGAAAAACTCTATCCACATTGATTTCGATATCGCGATGTATATTTAGCGAGGCTAAGCCGTTCAGCCGATATTCGGACATATTTGATCTGAGGTATGTCTTTAGACGACGTAGCACTGAAAAGGAGCGTTCATTTGTTGCTGTTGTCACAAGTAAAGTTGCCATAACACGAATCATTTTTGATATCTTTCTCGGCGATGCGTTGACGCCAAAGTTGAACTTCATTTATCCATATCGTGAACTATCATGCAAAATTGAAATATATGGCGCGAATAGATTTGTTCATGAATTTTCATTGAAGCTGAATTTATTGATGCCGGAGCTATGCTTGAACGCACATTGAAAAAACGCTCGTGCTACTTAGCCTTAGCAACGCGCAGTAGTCCTAAATCGTGTTTTTTGGTTCAAAAATAGCTAGAGAGCGCAAATCTTGTCAAAAATGAAAACTCGAGCTCCGACGATTTATTGGCATTTAAGTTCTCTCATTTAAAAAAAAAATTTGTTGTGTCTTCTTAATTTTTCATTCAAATGCCAATATAAACCTATGTGCGAAAATTCTCAATGGGAGGGGTTTGAACCCCCAAAATCCCCCCCTTGCGCACGGGCCTGAAATGTATAGCGAGCTTTCATATCAATGCACATCCCAACACAATAACACACATCACAAAATCTTTAATTTTGTCCAAAATAGACAATGGTCTTCCAATTTATGGTTACACTTCAAAATCTAATTTACGAAAGATTCAAAGCATATCACGCGGCTGCGAGACTTAGCATAGGGGCTTTTCGATCAACACCAGTAATTAATATTATTACTGAAACTGGATTGCCGTCAATAGACCAAAGAATTAATACAACAACAGCTGCCTTGATTCAAAAACTTCTGTTTCCTTCAGAAAAACATCTAGTCCAAAACCTGGACACAATTCTATACCGCAAAATACCAAGGATTTCATCCTCACTTCACCGCATATTATCAATTGCGAAACAAATGGGTTTTGATTTGAAACCTCATACTAAATTCATAGCCAGCTCGCCTCCATGGACATTTAATAATAACAGCATTATTAAAACATTAATGCATCTACCAAAAAACTCAACTAACTCTAACGCTTATGTTAGTAATTTTTGCAATACAATTGAAAAATACAGAGGTTGGACACTCTACTTCACTGATGGTTCGAAAACAAATACATTAACTGCATATGGGGTAGTCGATGCAGATTACAAAATAAAACGACTAGCTCAGCTAAAACAGTATTGTTACATATTTACAGCAGAGTCCGAAGCTATTTTATTCGCACTAAAGCTTTGCAAATCTAAAACAAAAAATTGTATTATCTGCACTGACTCTTTGTCAACAATAAAAGCAATACAAAATGTGTCAACTCATAATGAGATAATTACGAAAATAAGATCCATTCTTATCCAAAACGAAAGGATTAAAATTATGTGGATACCCAGTCATGTTGGGATTAAAGGAAACGATGTCGCAGACGACGCACAGTGGGAAATTTTTTAATGTTTTTGGACAAAAATCCGTCTACAATGCAATTATTAATGGATTTGAAATTTTTTTTTCTTAAAATAATTGTTAAGTACCACCCAATGTGTGAGTAATGCCCAAATTTTTGAGAACGTTCAACATAACCTCAAAAAATCCTATAAATATATGAAATTCGTGTGTTTTACTTAGGAAGTTTTTCGAAAAATAAAAAGATATTTTTTTAAAATTTTTTTTGAAGTTGCATTTTATCTTAGACCAAAAATTATTTTACATTATTAAAGTATAACTGTTCAAGATTTATCTCTGAAATTTTGGTCCAAAAATATTTGTCAATAAGTTAGAAAAGTGCAATGCCGTGAACGACCTCAAAATTTGCTGTGAGCAAGATATCTGGAGACTGGCTCATCCGAAAAAAAAAAATTAAATTTTTTTCGGTTAAGCAAATAGTTAAGGGGCGTTTGATCGTTGATTTTTGAAAAATATTAATTTTTGACAAAATGGCGGGCGTACAAAGAAAATTTTCATTTTTTGTGCACAAACTTGAGAAACTTGAGGTCGTTTTAGGCTATAAATTATAAAATATGTATCCAAAAAAAAAATCGAACGATCAAACGCCCCCTAACTATTTGCTTAACCGAAAAAAATTTAATTTTCTTTTTTCGGATGAACCAGTCTCCAGATATATTGCTCACCGCAAATTTTGAGGTAAATATATTTATAGGATTTTTTGAGGTCATGTTGAACGTTTTCAAAAATTTGGGCAGTCCTCGCACATCGGGTGGTACCTAACGATTATTTTAAAAGAAAAATTTTTCAAATCCATTAAAAATTGCGTTGTAGACGGCTTTTTGTCCAAAAACATTAAAAAATTTCCCACTGTGCGACGCCGCAAAATATTCAGCATTTGCTCTGATTGTCATGCAGGACTCTTTCAGTATAATGGATTGTAAAAGATATATCAAAGCAACCCAGTCTAAGGAACATAATCATTTTTGGAGCAACTACTCTCATTTTTACAAATTAGCTAACCCCACAGGAAAGGCCCCTATATTTCCTGCAGATTGCAGGAGGCTTGATCTTAAAAAATATTCAAGACTAAGGATGGGACATACACTCTTGACACACCAATACCTAATGGAAAACTCGACACCTTCTATATACCCACTCTGCAGCTACGATTTATTGTCTATTAATCACCTGATCGAAAACTGCCCTGTTATGATTGGATACCAAAGGTCTACCAACAATACCACCACTTTGGAACTTCTACAGAATGTATCTAAGGATAATATCTTGAAAATTGTTAATATATTAAAATGTTTTAATTTATATTTTCATATTTAGCTGAACATAATGAATAGGCTGAAAACCATAGCTGTTAGTGCCTAGTGATAAGCTTGTTTATATAATTTATTACTAAATAAACTGTTAATAATAATAATAACAATAATAATAAAAATGAACAAGTTAAGGTGTTATCTTCGGCCAGGCCGAAAGTCACAGACCCTACACTGCGCTGAAAGTACCTTTTAAATAAATGTTAAAAAGGCGTTGAAGTGGTGGAATAAGTCGAAAAAAATACATATAGGATATATTGAAAAAAGTTACAGGGTTGAAAAAGTCGAAAGAATAAGAATAATATAAATAACTTGTCCAATTTCGCCCACTTTTGGTTCAACTATATTCGTGATCGACATCCTCATATTAAATTTCAGCACAATAGCTTGTATAGTTTGCGATATGTGCAAAGTTATTTTTTTATTAAAGCAACTGAACCACTTACATTAAATTTCATAGCAATTGCTGCAATAGTTCACTTAAAATAGCGCTTACAAATTTATATTAATATGGGACGTGCCACGCCCACTAATGCAATCCTGTCAAAATTCATTTATTTTTAAAGCTTGCAGTAACTGACATCTATACACCAAATTTTATGAAGATTACTCTCATAGCACACTATCTATAACAATAAACGTTTTTTTCTTCTATGGGAGGTGCCACGCCCACAGGTACTATTTTACCAAATTTTTGTAATAAGAAACCTTATAGCAAGTTTAACTACCTCATTAAATTTCATAACGATTACGTTGTTAGTT
The DNA here is from genome assembly GCA_949775025.1 of Tricholauxania praeusta. NCBI lineage: Eukaryota > Metazoa > Arthropoda > Insecta > Diptera > Lauxaniidae > Tricholauxania > Tricholauxania praeusta. Next base: position 6,453,286 of record OX459032.1, on the reverse strand, counting down.
CTCTTTATATAACGTTTATATATACTGTGGGCGGTGCCACGCCCTTGAGCGAGTTTTTTCAGTATAGTGGCTGAGCTTGTATTGATGACTGCATTTGGCGGCATCATCTCCAAAATTTTTATGGAAATCGTTTGTGCCAATTCTGAGATATACGGAATCAAAATTTTTAACAGTTGAAAAGTGCCAAGCCCATTTTTTCGATTCCGCCCACTTTATTATCAATTCAAGATATATTTGATATGTATCCGTTTACCAAATTTCATCGCAATATCTTAAACGGCTTACAAGACATGGTAGCATAAATGATAACATTTAGGGATGTGCCACGCCCCTATACAACCCTTTGGAAACTTTGGAAACCCAGGCTAATCCTAATTTGGTTCACATGTGCATCAAATCACCAAGTTTCATCAAAATCGCTGCAACTTTTTTCAAAATTGGCCTGGGTAAATTTACATAGAGTATAGGCGGTAGGCGTGTCCGTCAACCGATGTCGCCCATTTTCAATAAAATGATGCCTGCAAGAAGATGTGACCTGTAAGTAAAAGTTTCATTCAATTAGCTTTCTTGGTTTTCCCGTAAACCTGATTTCAACAGACGGACAGACGGACATCGCTAAATCGACTCAGATGGTGACGCTTATTAAGAATATATATACTTTTCCATACCTGCCACGCCCCCTTCGATGTGTTACTAGCGGAGAGACAAAGGGAATATACCCTCGGTGTAGGGTATAAAAATATAAGATCATAATTTCTATATACATATGTATTTATAACCACCAAAGGAAAAATCGTGGTTGCAAAAAAATAGCCTAATTTGAGCACACACACAAGCAAACAACATAAATATCATTTTTGTGATTTTCTGCCGAAAAAATACCAACAAAATTACAAATAACGGTATCAGTTGTAAACTATAAAAAACAACAACAAATACACGCAATTTTTTTAGGATTTTTTCAACTGAATTTTTCTGAAGAAAAACCAACAACATAATTTACGCGGCAGCAGCTGCAAATTTGCAAGTTTGAAGAAGAGAAAATAAAAATCATGTTGTTGGATTTGCTGGTTGCCTGGTAGCAATACAAATGAATTTTCTCAAATGCAAAATAAATTAATTAATTATATATGGGTTATGCAAATAAAAAATGGCGGAAGGAACTACTTAGTGAGTAATTATCATCTGGATTTTCCTCCTTTTAATAATCACAACTAATATTGAAATTATTACATAATTGCCGAAAGGGAAACCTTTTTTTAATTTTCAATTCTTATAGCGTTTCTTTTCATTTCTTATTTACAAAAAACTTCTCTATTAATTTAAATAAACTAAATAGAAAATCTTAATAAAATAGAAACTGGCAGATCAGAGTGAATTTCAGCTTCGTTGCTAAAAATCGCAATGCGCAAAAAGACATTTCCCCTCATTCCTAGACCGTAATTCTAATCTAGCTAAAATAGTAACACGTTCCAATTATCGACATTTCCGGGAGCGTTGTTTTTTTACATATAATTCTTTGCTTGAACAAGCTAGCTGGACAAAATTATATTTTATTTTGCCTCTTTTGTATTTTTTGGGTAGAAACAAAAAAAAATTCTATATGAGGCCAGGTCGCCTCATAATGCTCGGAGTTTTTCCGACGTTTTTGAGTATATCTCGAGTTCTAATTAACCCATTTGGCGAAACCAATACTAAAAAAAAAGTAATTAATCCCATTTTTCTAAATAATTTTGAGATTAGCTTAGTGTTTCAGATGCTTGCGATTTTTAAAAACGAAAAAATTCGGTTTTTTCGGAAAGGTCTATGTGAAAAATTAAGATATCGTCCATGTCAAAATAGAAATCGAAAAGATGAATTTGAATATTTTTTATAAAAATAAGATTTTCTCAGAAAAAAAAAACAATCTATTATTGAGGAAAATAGTCAAACTAACGCCTTCCAGATCTATTGCTTCACTTCTGGCCGGAAGAGATTTTATTCTTTAACCATATGATATTTTGGTCCACCCTATTCTACATAAGTCACTTGCTCCACCCTATGACCTCATGCATTCTCGCTTTGCCGTACGACGTCATACACTATATGACGTCATGTATCTCCTCTCCTACCCTATGACGTTATGTTTTGATTGCCCCACCCTATGACACTATGAATTATTTGCACCACCTTATTTTACTCAGCCCTATGACGTCGTGAGTCATTTGCCCCACCCTATGACATTATGTTCTAATTGTTCCACCCTATGACATTATGATCTAATTGTTCCACCCTATAACATTATGAATCATTTGCACCACCCTATTTTACTCGATATTATGATGTCATGAATCATTCGCTTCACGTCGCACATCCGCCTTATGACGTCGTGCATTATTGCCGACAAAGAACCGGCAAATCTATTTACAACAGCAGCATTTTTGAAAATGAAGTTTCATAAACATATGTAGAAACAAACACAGCAGCTAGGTAAATGGCTACAGTTTTGCAATTTCCATATTATTTTGGGACATGTTTAGTCCGCGTCCGGCGTTTGCAATGAAACATCTTCCTGCTCGTCTACTATCTTCTTTGGGTGAAAGGGCTTTGAGAGGCGGAACAACTTTGCAGCCACATCAGTACATTTCGTTGTTGGAGGAACTACATAAGGCGATTTTAAGAATCTCGACAATTTCTCTATACATGCGAAGTCTTAAAATCTTGCTGCATGCCCCTTCCTAATATCTGACATGAACTTTAAAAACACTGAAATGTCTATTTCAGAATTATTTTTATTTTCATGAATTGTTGGAAACTTTTTTTTATAACTTCATTTCTTTTTATTGAATCTTCTCTTAAGAGACTAACAATAATTTTTAAAACTTAAAATAAGTAATATTAATATAGATTATTATTGTGAATAATGAATATGTATATAATTTAATAATGAACTTGTATCCAGAAACAAAAAGTTACCAGGGACTTATATTTCTTGTGTAGTAGGTGCAGCTTGTGTGTCGCAGACTGTAGGTGCAGGTTGTGTATGGCTCAGCGCAGTGAGTGCAAAAGAGCGAATAACTCGTTGGAGCAGAGGCACGGACGCAGCTGACGACCGCGTCTCCCCATATTCTTTACCAGCCGAGAAGAGCGAGGTCACGGTCTTAGCTTGGTAGCTGAGAAGAGCTAGGTCCCAGTCTACCCAAATGGGGGTTTCGAGTACCATAAAAACGATATCTACATGGTCACCGAGACAAGCTTGGTCACGGTTGACCACGTTGGAAGTGATTAGTGCCTTCAGGGCGTTCTTGTGGTGGTAGCCGAGGCGAGCTAGGTCCCGGTCTAGCACCCAAAGAAGACCGAAAAGATAACTGTTTCAACTCTCTTCCTGCTGCACTCTCATCGGAACGCGGCCGAGATGAGCTAAGTAGGTCCCGGTCTCAAGCCCTCATCGGAAGACCTGCAGGCGGTGATAAGTTGCCAATGTTGGTTTGTGTTGGAGGACTGTGCCCAAGACGAGCTAGGTCCCGGTACAAAGTTCTCATATGATTCTCGGTGATTAAGTATAGTGCCTCGGAGGGAGGGTAAAACGTTTGAGCTGCTTAGTTTGGTTCGGTGCAAGTGACTTGCATAGAAGGACTTGTCATGATGCAGCAACCTTATGGCGTAGGTTTGTTTGATTCTGTTAATTTCATCTTTTCGGATCTCGGTATATGTTTTCATTCCGTATATACTTACTAGGGGTAGCAATCCCGGGATCCCGGAATTTGCTCTAAATATAGGCTTAAGTAATCCCGGGATTACAAAGAGACAATCCCGGGATTTTCGGGATTAGAAAAAGTTTTATATTATATGATAAATATTCTCTTATATGACATATTTAAGTACAAAATCTGCAAAATAATTGTTTTCAATACATTTGATGTGCATGAATTATTATTGCATCCTGCAAAATACACTTCAATTGTGTCTGAGCCTTAAATTGATTAAAAATATTTTTTTTTATTGTAGCAATTTTTTGTCTAAGATTTTCTTAAAAAAAAATGTGACATAGCAAAAAAAATATCTTTTTTAATAGTTTGACTAATTTTAAGAATTTTTTACTAAGTGCGATTTGTATTGAAAATTGATAGTTCACTAGAAAAATGATATAATGTGAAATTTAGACTAAAATTATTTTTATAAATAACGGAAATACTAAAAATGCAATAGAAAAACAACATAAGCAAAACATATCTATTTTTTATAATAATATACAAATCTACAACAAAAAATATAGGTTTGTCTTCAAAAAAAAAAAAAAACCACAGCCGACTTTGATTTGACATTGAAATTTTGACCCAAACCTAGACCTACCAAAATTTAAGTTCTAAGATATAATTAAACTTTTGTTTGAAGCTTTTTTTCTGAAATCAGCTTCTAAAGATTTTGACAACTTAAATGAAGCACACTTATGGGTGCGTATACTGAGAGCGAGCCATTCGGTGCCACTAAATGCCATCACTGTCACATTTGAAGAAGGTGGTAAAGTATTAATCAAGTACAAAGTGTTGTACACGAATTTTTAAATGTAAAAATAAAATTGAACAATAAAATTGATAGTTTAGTCATAAATGCTTGATTATCCTCTATCATCTCCTTTTAATAGTGACTATCTTCTACTAGTCCAACTTAGTAAATGTGATTTAGATGTATTAACACTCGAAGTGTTCTAAGTCAATTTTTAAGCTATTATTTTGCGTTCTTATTCTTCATTGTTACGCTGTAAAATAAGGCAATTTTAATTTTATATCGTATACTTCTATATCGTATATAACTTCTCGTTTTTTTGTTGTAGTTTTGTATGCATTTACTAGAACTAGCAATACCGGGATTGATCCCGGGTTTGGAAACTTCGATCCCGAAAATCCTGAAACTCAAAAAAGCTCCGGGATTGCCACCCCTAGTATATACCATGGGGCAATTGTAAATATTCTTAATATTTTGGACTAAGCCAGTTATATTAGTTCAATGTTGGAGGAGCTGGCGTTACCATATAATTGAATACCATGCAACCAAATTGGCTTAATGATTGTTTTGTACAAAAGGATTTTATATTCAAGCTTCAAAGGGAAACGATGATTAATTGTGATTGATTTTGATTGAGTTTATTAGTATTTTAAATACTTTGAATAACATTTTTATAACTATAACTTAAAATATGACTAGTTTTCGTTTCTTTGATACATCTAAAAATATTGCAGTTTATTATTTACACTTTTGAATTTCAATTCATTGATTCCTTTTTGCTTTGATGAATTCTAAACATTTTCTTTTAAAAATTCTTAAATTCGATTAATTTTTTATATCATTTGTGAGGCAGTTAAATAATCGAAAACCTTTCTGGAAAAGGGTCCTCTGGGCTGCTGTTGATCTCTGATTTTCTAAAATCACTCGCATTGGACCTCTTTTACTCTTCTGACATAATTTGTGAGATAACTTAGTGCTGTCTTGTGTCTTATCTTGAAAACCGTTAATAGTGTGTTGAGCTCTAGTCTTTCTGTAATATTAAGCCACCTAAGTGTTTCTAACATCCATCTGATTGAGGTGTATCTATGGCATTTTAAAATTGTTCTCATAGCTTTATTTTGGAGTTTCTGGAGTCTTTCTATGTGTCCGAGGTTGCATGATGTAAATAATACTGAAGGACAGAATTCAAAGTGTGGTTTTATTACGGCGTTATATACGTTCACGGCTGTTACATAATTTATTTTTTTGCGGATCCGTTTGAAAAAACCTATTTTTTTACAAATTTTTTTGCAAATATAATCGATATGGTTCTGCAGTGTTAATTTTTTATCAATTTGAATACCTAAGTATTTCATACATTGAACGTTTTCTATTTGTTCTCCATTGATCTCTAAGATTATATCATGACTAATATTGATACCCATTATTTTTGTTTTTTTCTCGTTTAATTTTAGTTTGTTCATTTTAAGCTATTTATTTATTCTATCAATATCATTTTTTAGTTTTTTTGATTTTTTTACATTCTTCTGTATCTTTTCCTTCGGGAGTCGTCAGCATATAGAATTATTTTGCTATCTTGAACTACATTTGGCTTATCATTTATGTAAATAATGAATAAAAGTGCACCTAAAATAGATCCCTGAGGCACTCCCACATTTATTTTTATGGGAGATGATGCACTGTTGTAAATTTTAGTTCTTTGCTCTCTGTTACATAAAAATGTTTGAAACCATTTTAACTCTTTTCCCCGAATTCCATATATCTCCATTTTTTTGAGTAAAACTTCTTGATCGATCTTCTTAAAAGCCCTCTTGAAGTCTAGGAAAAGTGCTATTGTTTTTTTCCGCGTTCCGTCGTCCTTCAATTCACCGATTATATAACTAACTGCTGATTCACATCAGAAGTTTTTTCTATGGCCTGGCTGGTGTTCAGATGAGATGTTGGAGCTCTCCCTATATATTCCATTAACTGTTGTTTAACCACTGATTCTAAAATTTTTTCCAGCGTTCCTAGTGAATTTATTGGTCGGAATTCTTCGCATTTATTAGTGTTTGGAACTTTTTCAACTGTTGTTACCATAGAGTCTTTCCATGTAGTTGGGAACTCGCCCGCATATAACGATCTACAATAGTACCAGGAGACCGACCAAAGTTAGGTTTTTCGTTTTCAGGTTGAAAAAGTCGAAAAAATGTAATGCAATTGAATGAGATGTCGGAAATATTTAAAAAATATTGAATATGGTTGAAAAGCCGAAAATATGAAAAATGTTGAAAAACATTGAGCGAGGTTGAAGCAGGTGAAAAAGTTTGATAAACTCGATAGTATATTAAAATGTTGAAAACGTTGAAAGAGATTGAAAAGCTCGAAAAAAGTTGAAAGTCTCGGAAAAAGATGAATGAGGTTGAAAAGCCGAAAAAACTTGAATGTGGTTGAAAAAGTCCAACAAATATGGAACGTGTTGAAAAAAGTTGAAAAGGTTGAAAAATATTGAAAAAGTTGGAAGAGTTTGAATAGTTCGGAAAAATTTAAATAAGGTTAAAAATTCGAAAATATATGGAAACTGTAGAAAAAAGTTGAAAGAGGTTGAAAAATGTTGAAACAGTTGAAAGAGGTTGAATAACTCGAAAAAAGTTGAATAAGGTTGAAAAATTCGAAAAAATATGGAAAATGTTGAAAAAAGTTGAAAGAAGTTGAAAAATGTTGAAACAGTTGAAAAAGGTTGAATAACTCGAAAAAAGTTGAATAAGGTTGAAAAATTCGAAAAATAATGGAAAATGTTAGGAAAAGTTGAAAGAGGTTGAAAAATGTTGAAACAGTTGAAAGACGTTGAAAAACTCGAAAAAATATGGAAAATGTTGAGAAAAGTTGAAAGAGGTTGAAAAAGTCAGACAAATTTGGGAAATGTTGAGAAAAGTTGAAAGAGGTTGAAAAATGTTGAAACAGTTCAAAGAAGTTGAAAAACTCGAAAAAAGTTGAATGAGGTTGAAAAAGCCAATCAAATATTGAAAGCGTTGAAAATATTTGAAAAATGTAGAAAATCATTGAGAAACAATACTGTAGGTAAAATTTACGCAACTTTACGCTACTTGCGATCCTCTTCTAGTTTCACTCCCCCTGAGACAAAACGTAGAATTATGGTTCAACTCATTATGCCCCATATAACATTTTTTGATGTTGTCTACAGCGGACTTGATTCTCAATCGCAACATAAACTTCTAGTTGCATTTAACAATGCAGCTAGATATGTGTACGGTATGCATCGTAGTGATCATATTTCGGCAAAAAGTAAGGAAATTCTCGGCTGCGGTTTAATTGAATATTTAAAAATTCGCAATCTCTTATTTTTACACAAACTCATTCACACTAGAAGTCCGGAGTACCTTTACGTCAAACTTCAATTTTCACAGTAAATCAGATCGGTAAATCTTATTATTCCAATACACAATTACCTGAACAGCAGTAGGTTCTTTTTCGTTAGTACCATTAGACTTTGGAATTCATTGCCCATACATTTGAGACGAGACTCATCAAGAATCAGCTTTAAACGTGATATCTACAAATACTTCTCAACTTAGAACCTCACTTCTTCTGCAATCTGCCTCTCTCTTTTTGTATCTTCTTATCTTATTTCATTTTAATCTATTCATTAATTCCCCTTTAAATTTTACTTGCTGATCCGATATTGTAATTTTAATTTTATCTCTCTTTCAACTTCAACTTATTTGTTTTTTTTTTTATATTCATAAGTTTAAAAAAAAAATTTTTTTTTTTTGTATTAATTCATACTTTTTAACTATTAAGTTTTTGCCCATTTGTATTTATTAATTAAGGAACTATAAAAGACTAAGTCTTAATGTTCAACCTAAATCAAATAAATAAATAAATAAAAAAATAAATAAATGTAAAAGTAGAAAGAGGTTGAAAAATAATGAAGCAGTTGAAAGACGTTGAAAAACTCGTTGAATGAAGCTGAATATATTGAGACCAAATTTTATTAGGATCACTCCTTCAGTTTGCTAAATATGGCATCAACGTTATAATTTTGTATGGGAGGTGCCACGCCCACTAATGAAATCCCATCAAAATTCATATAATTTCAAAGCTTATAGTAACCGACACCTCTTCACCAAATTTAAAGAATATTACTCCGATAGCACACTTAATATAACATTTAAAGTGTTTTGCTTATATGGGAGGTGCCACACCCACTGATGCAATCTCGTCGATTTTCATTTAATTTCAAAGCTTATGGTAACCGACACCTCCACACCAAATTTAAAAAATTTGACTCCAAGAGCACACTAAATGTAGCCTTAAACATTTTTTGCTTGTATGGGAGGTACCACGCCCACAAATGCAATCCCGTCGAAATCCATTTAGTTTCAAAGCTTATGGTAACCGACATCTCTACACCAAATTTTAAAAAAATTACGCCCATAGCACACTAAATATAACACTTAACAGTTTTTGTATGTAGGGGAGGTGCCACGCCCACTGATGCAATCCCATCGAAATCCATTTAGTTTCAAAGCTCATAGTAACCGACAATTCTATACCAAATTTAAAAGATATTACTATCATAGAACAATAAATGTAGCTTTTAACTGTTTCCGCTTGCCACGCCCACAGGTGCCGTTTCTCCCACTTTTGGTTACAACATACCCAATAGCCAGTATGTCAAATTTCATAACGATTGCGTTGTTAGTTCTCTTATTATAACGTTTATAAATATTGTGGGCTGTGCCACGCCTTTCAACGAGTTTTGCCAGTATAGTAGCATAGCTTGTTATAATGACCCCATTCAGCGGTATTAACTCTAAAATTTTTATGAAAATCCTCGGTGCCGTTTTCGAGTAATATCGAATCATAGTTTTCAATTATTGAAATATGCCACGCCCACTGTTCCGATTCCGCCCACTTTTGATAGCATTTAAGATATTTATGATATGCATCCGTCTACCAAATTTCGTTGCAAAACCTTGAATGGTTTGCGAGTTATCACGAAATAAAAATTAAAATTTAGGGCTGTGTTACGCCCCTGTTAGAAAATTGAAAAACTTTAAACCTAGTCCAATCTTAATTTTGTTCACATATGAAGGAAATCCCGAAGTTTTATCAAAATCGCTGCAGCCGTTTTCGAAATAAAGTTCAGCCATATATAAATAAATATATAAATATACAATTTTAGCTCGTTTAATAATAATAGATTAATAACTTCTAGTAGAGTTTCTCCTACTAGATTCCATTGGTCAATTATAATTTTTGGACTAATTTTTTCGAAGTCAACCTTGTTTTTCAGCTTAATACATATTCTTTAATTCACGCAACGTTATTTCACGAAATTTGAAACTGTTTTCGGTATGACTGACGAAGTTTACGTACTCTATGTTATCTATCGTTTCTATGATTTCATTTACGCTATTCACGAAATATTCATTGAAATTTTCGGCGATTATTTTTTCATCTTTGTACCCTTTGTTTTTGAAAATTACTGTTTGTATGTTGTTTTTATGCTGTGTAAGAATTAAAGTTTTTATTTCCTGTCACATCTGTTTCTGTCCTACTGCCTGACAAATTTTATTATTTATGTACTGGTTTTTCACGTTATTAATCTTAGTTTTGTAAAGGTTCCTTGCTGTCTTGTACTCTTCCCAGCTTTGGGAAGACTGGCGGTTTTTAACTTTAACTGCATTTTTTTGGCTTCAATATGCTCACGCCATGTTAAGCGTCGATCTAATTAAATACCTAGACATGTAACAAATTCACCCTGCGGGACTGAAGTATTATTTAGTACAATTGGAGGGCAGTCACCACGCTTAAGAGCAAAAATAACTTGCTTACATTTTCGCTCATTTATTTTTACGCGCCATAGTGATAATCATTTTTCTATTGACTTTAAATGAAGCTGGAGCTTTCGAGAAGCTTCAAAAGGGCAACGGTTACAGCTTAAGACTGCAGTATCATCTGCGAATGTTGAGATGGTCGTGTTGGCACTGATTGGAAAATCTGAGTTATACAATACATATAGAAACGGACCTATTACGCTACCTTGTGGGACACCTGCTCTTATATTAAGGTGAGTTGAAATAAAAGTCTTGTGTTTTAATTTAAAAAGCCTGCTTTCGAGGTAAGAAGTAAATGTTTTATGAACACTGAGAGGCAATAGGTGTTCAATTTTTTTGATAAGGCCTTCGTGCCATACTTTATCAAACGCCTGTGCGACATCGAGAAATATTGCTGTGCAGTATTCATTGCGTTCATAAGCCTTTCTTATTTCATTTGTGATCCTATTATCCTGTTCGATTGCGACATGTTGTTTTCGGAAGCCGAATTGATGAGGCGGAAATGAGTTTTTATCAGTAACATATGGCATTAATTTTGCTAGATGTTTTCAAATAATTTTGACAAGCAAGTCTTATGGGTCTATACGATGATGGTAGTGTCCGATCTTTCCCATGTTTTGGTATCATGGTTATCAACGAATTTTTCCATTCTTTTGGGTAATATCCGTACTGAATTATAGCATTAAAAAGCCTAGTCAGAAATATGACCCCTGGGCAAGGCAGTTTCTTTATCATTTTGGGAGTGATGTTATCACATCCAGGGGCTTTTTTAGGGGACATTTTTTTAATTAAACTGATTAACCTTCATCTGCTCCTTGTGTAGAAAACTACACATCTGAGAATCTATTCTTGATTTTTTCTAAGACCATCAGTTAAAAATTTACCAAAATTTATGACTTTGTCACCAACATTATTCCGCAAACAAAAATGGGTTGTCCGTTAAATAAAAGTTTCTTTTTTTGGACTTTATTCAAAATATTACGTTGGTGGCCCTTGTGTGTAGATTTCTACGCACATGTACATTAGACATGTTCAAATAAATGGCATGTTGTAGAATACTTCAAGAATTCTCGATTTTTGAAAATTTATTCATATTCGAGTATATCCTTATTTAAAAAAATTAAATAAAAAAATACTGAAATAGGAATAAGGAAAATCGAAAAAAAGTTTAAAAAAAAAATTGACCTTGAGCCAGTTAAACAAATAACTGTTAAAAAAAAAAATTTTATATCAGAAAACACTCAAATTTTCTTATTCTTTTTTGGCCAAATTCCGAAAAATTAAAATTTTGCAGCTCTGGTAGCAACACCAGTACTATTTTTTTTTTTTAAATTTTCGAAAATCGAGTGTTCTTGAAGTATTCTAGAACATGCCATTTATGTGAACATGTCTACTGTACATTTGTGTAGAAATCTACACACAAGGGCCATCAACGTAATTTTATTTGAGGAGCAGATGAAGGTTTAATTGCTGCTGTGGAAACTCATTTGGATAGTATCGGTGTTTATTGACAGTTGGGAAGACATGAAACCTTGAATGTACGGATTTGGTTGAAAAACTGTACTTATGTGATTGGCTAAAGCCTCAGCTTTTTCGTCATCACTTCGAGCCCAATTTTCATGTAAGTCTCTTATCTAAGATTCACTTCAGTGGGTGCTCTAATTTCTTTGCTGGCTTTCCACAAGGATTTTAGTCCATTAGCATTGGGGGCAAGTTTTGAGACATATTTTTGCTGCTTCACGTCTTCTTCGTTTTTTAAGGAGGACAAAGGGTCGGAGAGACAAAAAAAGCGTATTTTTATGGTTTTTTTTACAGTACCTTCTTTATTAAAATTTGTAACATTGTTAAGCATCATTTCGAGAATATTCTGCTAAATTTTCATTAAAAAATATCAGGAAATAAGCCAGTGGTAGTGGGGAGAACTAAGTAACCTAAAAAAAAAAGATAACTCATGACTGCTTCATCTGAAATTAAAATATCAAAAAGATTTCTTTAGTATATAAGTTCATCTTAGATTTGAACGAAAGAATAAACAAAATATTAATTTTTGAATTTTTGCTACAAGGTTTAATCAAAAAACTCTGATTTTTACCAAAAATTGCTCTTTTGTTTAATTAAAAAATAAGTAGTAATTGAAAGAAAAAAAATTCTTCGTTCAGATCCAAGTATTTAGGATCGAAAAGAATGTGTAAGATTTTGGCGAAATCGGTTCACAAGTTTTCGAGAAATTTTGACTTCCGACTTAAAAAAGTTTTGAGAAAAACGCGATTGAAGTTTAGAAAAGTTTTGCTCCTAATGACTTCAAATTTTCTGACAATATTCCTTATAGCTTGTAGTATCAGAAAAAAAATTATATAAAAAAAAAATTGATTTTCCGACCCTTTTCCCCCTTAACGCAGACCTAAGTTTGTATGTAGCAATTTTTAGGCTTGCTTTAGAAGTTGGAGATCTATGGATCTGCCACTCTCGCCTTTACCTACGCTTATCTGCTACGAGGATTTTAATTTCACTGTTAGTAAGGAAACGGGTTCTTGTATTTTTCTCAGCCTGATCAGGTGTTGATTGCTCAGCAGCTGAATACAGTATTGTATTAAAAACAGCAACAGCATCGTCAATATGCTCATTGTGTTCTATCGAATAGGTTGAGTGAATGTAGGCTTACGTATTTTTTGTACTTTTTCCAGTTAGTCTTATGCGATGTTAGTCTCATAGGGGGCTTAAGGTCAACTGATTTTTCTAGAAGGCAAAAAATGATTGGAGAATGATCAGAAGAGAGTTCAAATTTGTCTCGGCTGTTAATAGGGTTCTATCGATACCTCTTGTGATGGCGAAATCAATGAGGTCTGGGATTTTCCTACGGTCGGCTGGCCAACATGTTGGTTGACCAGAAGAAGCATAGTTGAACTTGGTGCGATGTTTCATTAACATATTATATAATTGTTTGCCTTTAGGGTTTATAAGACGAGATCCCCAGTATATATGTTTGGAGTTACACACCCCTATCATGACTAAACTTTCCTTCGTATTTTTCTCCAATCCCCTGTTTTGCGATCGTGGAAGATTTTTGGGGAATGGGAAAAAATTTCCAGGTAATGCTTTTTTGGGGAACATTTTTTGACGCTCACGCAAATAAATTGGAGGCGGCTTAAAAGTTTTAGGTGGTTCACTAGCATTGTTTTCGTTAAGTTCGCTTAATGGTGCAAATCGATTGCCAGATAGAACATTTGATGGTGTTACTAATTTGTTAGTTTTATTTATCATTGAATTTCCTACATTCCCTTTTTGAGGGCTGAGCTTTAGCTTTGAATTCAAAGTTATGTAACGATCTTTACCTGTTTGAACTTTTTTATTTCCTTCAGTTACTCGTGCTTTAGGAATAGTGCCGGTGGAGGTTAATTGTGATATTGAATCATTATTTACAACCACCAGGGTGAAATAGCTGTTTTCCTTCATAGCAGGAGAGCTAGTTTTTTCAGCTTTTTGCCTGCTCTGTTGCTTCTGTTCTTGTAGTTGTTTCGACTGCTGCTGTTGTTGTAACAATTGTTGTCGTTGTAGAAAAAGTTGTTGTTGTAGCAACTGTTGCGCTTATTGTTGTTGTTGCTGTTGTAATAGTCCTCCAGATGAAGGAGAGTAGGCCAAAGTCATTATGTAATAAAAATAGTGATATCAGCTTATTTTATGTAATAAAATAGTATTAGAATTTTTAAAGTTCCACTACCCAATATTATATGAATAAGCAGAAGCTATTTCTTAGGCACTTCTGTCATCCACATAATTTGTTGCAGACTTTTAGGGTCAGTCTGGTTTCCCTGGTTTCTTAAAATTTAGACTGGAGCTTTCTTTTACTATCAGCTGTTCTTGGCAGTGCATCAATTCTTAATATGTACTTTACTAAATATGTTGTTGCAGTTTAAATGCAAATAGTTAGCTTCTTGTTTGCTACATTAGCACCACAAAAAACAATTACCTTTCAGCTTGTCTGCCAATCGCTGAGCCTCTGCAATCAATAAACTGCGAAAGCGCGTGTTTTACTTGGTATTTATTACCGAAATTAAATTACAAAAATTTACTTCGCAGAACACTCAAAACGATGTCAGCATTGGAGATAAAGCGAAGACTAACTCTTGCTAATAGGTGTTACTATGGTCTCAGTAAGCAATTGAGTAGTAGAGACCTCTCTCGCCCGACAAAACTGACACTCTACAAGACGCTCATCTTACCTGTGCTACTTTACGGCGCAGAAGCATGGGTTGTGTCGCAGACTGATGCAGCCACGCTTGGGGTGTTTGAGAGAAAAATTCTTCGCAAAATCTTCGGTCCTGTTCACGTCGGCGACGACTACCGTATTCGAATGAACCACGAACTGTACGAGCTCTACGCTGACATTGACATAGTCAAGCGCATCACTATCCAACGTCTGCGCTGGCTGGGACATGTTGTGCGTATGGACGAAGAAGCTCCGGCGAAAAAGGTGTTTGATGCGGAAGCCGCTGGGCGACGACGAAGAGGAAGACCATGCCTCCGATGGAGAGATCAAGCCGAGTTAACCCTATCCACGCTTGGTGTGAATGATTGGAGAAGGCGCGCGCGAAGCAGAGGCGCCTGGAGAGAGCTTTTGAGGTCACCCGGTAACGGGTTGTTATGGCCACCCAAGTAAGTAAGTAATTTACTTCGCACAAAGAACTTATACACTCAGGGAAAAAATTAAGCATTTTGTGTTTGATTGAACCATAAACGCTAACGATTTAGCGCCGAAGCTGAAAATGTTTAAATTGAAAATAAATATTTTTGATTTGGATTTAAAAATAATTCCAAATTGATTCAAACTGATTTCATGTTAGATTCAAAATGGTCTTACTTTTTGATACAAACAATATTTGTGCTTGAATAGAACAGAATTTCTATTTGATTCAAATATTATTTGTAGCTAAATTAAATAGAATTACCTTTTGATTCAAATATGATTCGTGGTGGATTCAAATATATTTCAGCTTTGAAATAATAATGCAAATATGTTAGTTTTAAACTGTTATACTTTTATAACATTTTATTTGGAACTCGAAAGTACTTATACAAAAACACAAAAATGTAATTAGTTAAAAATTCAATTTAGTAAACATACAATTAAATTAAAAATTCAGTATATGAGTAAGACAAATTTGGGAAAGTATCATTATATTTTTAAATCTAAAATATTTACTATAATATTTAGAGATGATATCGCCAATTTTCGTGCTGAACTCATTTGCATTTGGTAAGTTTGGTTATCATTTGCATCTTGTATAGTATATAACAGATGATCATTCCCCTCGAATAAAAATGTAAAATATTTTGATCTGCAAATAATAGGAAAAATATAATAAAAGCAACATTAAATATTTCGTGCGAAAATATTAAGAAATTACCAAATATTAAGCTCTTGCGTCCAAATATCCAACCAATGTCCAACCAACTGCTAATATTGTAGATTATGTTGTTCGAGTGTCTGAAGCAGATCTTTGAAGCCAGGTGAAAACCTTTGCGTTGACCGATAAAGCTTCGTCCTCTATGCCAAACTGAAATTGATTTTGTTTTTTTAATAAAATATAAATCTCAACGCAACTTCACATAAAAACTAAATTTTAATGTTTTAAACTTACAGCAATCGTGTGTTTTTTATTGCCTCGCTGATGTCTCCTTTGGAAAGGTATTTTAATGCTTCGTAGTCCTTAACCTAACTTTTATGTAGAAGTACTGCAGCTAACGAAGCCGGTAAGCACCGTCGTGGTACAATTGAAACTAAAATGTTCAAGTACCGATATCTCGAAAATAAAGCGAAATATTTATTTTTTTATTAAACATTTTCGATTTATTTGACGTTTTCTTCAAAAAAACCATCGTCATATCGCGGCGTCACGAAAATCGTAATTTTAGCGAAGATTGGAAATTGTAGACTTGACCAAGTTTTTTCGCGGAAACTAAGATTTCCGTGGAGCCGCGATCTATCGATGGTTTTTTTTTTATATGTAGAAAACGTCAAAATAAATCGAAAATGTTTAATAAAAAAAATCAATATTTCGCTTGATTTTCGAGATATCAATACTTGAAAATTTTAAATTCAATTGTACCACGATTGTCCATTAGCGGCTTCGCTAGCCACAGTACAGCTACATAAAAGTTAGGTTAAGTGAGGAGCATTCGGCCGCTGCTGATATTTGACATCATATTGCATAGTCAACACCAGCTCTGCTAGCCATAACTATTTTTTTAATTTATTTATTATTTATTTTAGTTATTAATAACTTTTTTTTTTATGAAAATTTCTCACTTCTTAACACACCATCAAAACTTCAGCACACAAAACAAACACTGACACGACTGAAATACGACAGCACCATTTTGACTTCAAAATTGAAAGCCGAAAATGCGTTCGTTTAATGTAAAATCAATAATAGTGATTTCAAATACTTTTCATATTCAAAATGCAATTTGAACTTTTTTACGATTGAAGTAAAGTATACAAATAGTATTTTCAATACTTTTAAATTTCAAAATGCAATTAAAAATATTTTCTGTTAAAAATAAAACAGAAAAAGGTTATTTTTACTATTTTTAACTTTAAAATTTGCGGCTTTGAATCAAAAATAATATTTTCAAATTTACAATGCATTTTTTCCCTGAGTGTACGTGTTGCCATTTGCGGAACTGAATTGTTGGAAACTGAATAAATTTTTGAACTGTAATCTTTTTCAAAGATATCCAGCTTGCGACGCATTTAAATGTTTCAAAACGTCTTTCAGAAAAGTTATATCTAACATATTGC
The DNA here is from genome assembly GCA_949775025.1 of Tricholauxania praeusta. Lineage (NCBI taxonomy): Eukaryota > Metazoa > Arthropoda > Insecta > Diptera > Lauxaniidae > Tricholauxania > Tricholauxania praeusta. The sequence goes on along the minus strand of OX459032.1, from coordinate 6,436,156 downwards.
GCTCATTTGCTAGGAACTCCAAATGCTTTCTTGCATCTTGTGTATCCAAGTTGCATATTAAGAGGGTTAATTCTTTTGTTATTTGCCAAAAACGATCAATAACTTGACCTTTACTTAGCCAACGAACATTTCTGTGTTAGCAGGGCCGTATCTAGGGGGGGGGACAGAACCCCCCCCCCCCGAAATTTTTTGACGGACACTACATAGAAACGATTTTGTAAAGTATAGACACTATGTAAAAACGATTTTGTGAGCAATACATCATAAAAAATGATTATGTGAAAGGAACAGGCACCTTATAAAAATAATTTTTGAAAAAAGATCTAAAAAAGGTCATCAGTTTTTTAAAAACAATTTTTAGTTCTCATATGAAAATATATTAGGGATACTTTTCATACGGTTACATGTGGCAACAAAGCACATCCGCTGTCTTAAAAATCATAATTGTATGTTGTTGAACTGCCGCTCATCGCTGTCTGAACGTATTCATTGCATTTTGGTTTTCACTGTTAGCAACTGTGTAGTTTCACTTAATATATAGAACCAAGAGACCGACCATAGTTCAAGTTTTCGTTTTGAGGTCTAAAAAGTAGAAAAAATATGCAATATGTTGAAAAAAAGTTAATGAAGAATACATACAGTATGGTTAAAAAAGTATGGAAAATGTTGAAATCGGTTGAAAAGCTGAAAAATGTTGGAAAAGTTCGAAAAATATAAAAATGATTGAAAAAAATTTAAAGAAGTTGAAAAAGTTTTGAAACAGGCTGAAAACGCCCAAATAAATGAAACAGGTGAAAAAGGCTGATAATGTCGATAATATAAATATGAAGTGTTGAAAAAGTTGAAAGAGGTTGAAAATCTCCAAAAAGTTGAATGCAGTTGAAGAAGTCGAAAAAAGTTGAACGAGGTTGAAAAAGTCGAAAAGATATGTAAAAAGTTGAAAGAGGTTCAAATACTTTAAAATCGCTAATGAAGAACGTTGAAACGGTTGATAGTCAAAAAAATATGGAAAATATTGAATAAAGTTTTGAGATTGAATAAGTCCGACATACATATTTAAGAAATATCGAAGAAAGTTCAAAAGCTAAAAAAAATAAGAAAAAAGTTGAAAAGAATGTTGAAAAGGTTAAAAAGTCGATAAAATATGGAAAATGACGGAAAAAGTTGAATACGGTTGATTGAGGTTGCATAGATTGAAACAGTATAAACTGGTTGATAACATCGATAAAATATGAAAAATGTTGAAATAAGTTGGAAGAGCTTGAAAAGCTCGAAAAAAGTTGAAAGCAGTTGAAAATTTAAAAAAAAAAAATTAAAACAGATTGAAAAAATCAATTTTTTTGTTTGTGTTTATAGAACAGATCATAATTTTTAAATTATTTTTTTCTGAGCCTTCTGTTCAGCGCTGTTAATGCTAGTCAAGAAATGTGTGATATCAAAAAGATTACAAGAACAATTGCATATGAAGAGGTAAATGTAGTTTTTGGCGTGCTATGTTAATATTGTTGCGATGATTCTTAAATGGTCAACGCAAGAAGTAAGATATAGTATGCTAGTAGACTATTAAATTTCGGCGAACAAAGCTTACTGATGATGATGACGTAGCGGTCATCGAAACTAGTATAAGCTGCTGGTTTGCCCAAAAGAAATAATGCATTTGCGCTGTAATTTTTTTGTGTTTTTTTTTTCGCACTAACAGTACTGAACAGAATGCTCAGTAAAAAATAATTTGAAAAAATCAAGTTGAAAAATCTTGGAAAATTCAATTAAGGTGAAAGAGGTTAAAAAAGTCCAAAGGAAAATGTTGAAAAAAGTTGAAATAGTCAAAAAATATTTTAAAAAAATCATCATTTCTCACGTTTGTAACTTTTTGTTAACATGGGAGGTGCCACGCCCGCTGATGCAATCCCGTCAAAATCCATTTAATTTCAAAGCATATAGTAACCGATATCTCATGATAGAAATTCTTGCCTATTCTCTTTCGTGATTTTCGTTTTGCGACAAATGACAAATTCTGTAATTCGACCCTTTCATTTTTCCCCTCTTTCCAATAAATAAGAAAAAATTTTCGAAATAGTTTCTATGTGTAAGCTCTTACTAAGAAATAAGACTTAATAGAACTGATAATAAACTTAAATACAAAAGTACAGAAAATTGTTCTTAACCAAGGAAGAAAAAATAAAGCAAGAAGAAAATAAAAAAAGTTCTTCAGTTATTTTGATTTACGCAGGAGATATGAATCTCTAATGCCTCTAAGAAAAAACTGACTGCTTTTTATTTTGATCGAACATACAAATTTTGATGAACTTGAACCATTCTAAAATCTTTATTTTTCGGGCCATTTGTCTGTATACAGCGTTTTCTGTAGAGGTTTGGTTTTAAATTGGGAACACTTTTCTAGTAACGGTTGACTTTTCTCAGTATGTTTTGCTATTGCACCATGACTAAGTAGGAAATAGTCTGGAGTCTGGAAATGTACAAAATTCACTAAAATTTCAACTTTAAATTTACTCAAAGCTTACATGATGTCTTGCAATTAAGAAATCAATTGGATTATTTCTTGTGGCAATATGTGGAGACTCAGGCTTATACTGATAAACCAATACTTAAAGCTTTTGTTATTTCGGTAATAAAGTCTCATTGCTGAATAGATAATCGTAAAATTGACTTTCAGACTGCGCTAAATATTGTCCTGTTTTGCGCTTATTTGTACAAAATCATATGTAAATGCTGAATAAATTATAAAGATAAAAATTATAAAGCTAATACATAAAACCAAAATCGGGTATTTTAACAATTGTATGTGTTTTATTTCAATTCGAAAATATGAGTCTAAAAAAACATCCTATAGAATCAGATCAGCACTGTATAAACGGTAGATCAAGGGGAAAGATTGGAGTCATGATTAATTCAGATTAAGAATTAAGTCCTCTCGTTGGCTCTTTATACTAAAATCATGTTTTTCTTAAGAAATTCAAATATGCTTGAAACATAAGTTTTTAATATTTTTTTTTTTAAATTTTTTGTATCATCTTCTATTGTAATGTTGACGCTGAAATGTAATGTGGTTTTGATATTTTTATCACACATAGTTTCTGAGATAAGTCTAAGATACTGAATTTTACTATTATCGTAGGATACCAACTTCTTTAGGGCATTTCACAAAAATGAAGTGATAAAATTTATTTAAAATGCAATTTATATTTTTCCCTGGCAGTTTATGTTATTCTAAGAGCTTTGACCATAAATACACTCACAGAAAAATTACTAGATTAAATATAGGAAACCAGGTTTCCTATATTTAATAAAGTAATTTCCATGCGATGTGTAAATATTATTTTCACTACAAAAAATGTGTAAGTCAATTACACATTTTTGACCGTGAATTCTCACGTTAAACCAGGTAAAAACATAAACGTATAAAGAAAAATTTTCAAGAGGATTTTTATGTTTTTTTATTGTTTATTTAATTGATTTATTTTTATATGTACAAATAATTTAATTGGAAATGATCACGCGAATACCTTTGTTAAACTTAACATGGAACATTGATACTTTTCCTTGCTTATGTTATGATGTCGTATATGTATAATGTGAATAGCAAAAAAGTTATATCGAATCATAAGCACTGATGCATGAGAAACTTAAAATAATACCGATTAAAGTGAGTGAATTTACACTCATAAATTTGTAAATGTCTCTATAATGTTGTTAACTACACATTATGTATAAGTATACACATTTTGTGTAAGATTCTTCGAGTTTTTATCGAATCATATGAGATGTGTAATTAAACTCATGTAATAGTATTTATACAAATTAAAATATGTAATTTTACAATAATGAATATAGCGATTGCACACATCGCTGTTTCTATTTCTTAGAGTGTAAGTATAGTTAGTATCAGTGCTGTTTTTGTATGTATTTGGTACTGTGTTATTTCTGTTTTTAATATACTATATTTGGCTGTAACATTAATTTGGTACCCGGTCATAACACTAATGGTCATAGTCCCCAAAACAATCTTGAGCTTTTTTTTTGGCTTATCACAACTTCAAATTCAAAACCCCCACCCCCCGAAATAAAATCCTGGATACGGTCTTGTGTGTTAGAGTAGGTCAGAATGTACTAAATTACACTCAAATAGAAACTCTTTTAATTGTCTGTGCTGAAAAGCATCAACTTGATCAAGCTGTCCATTACTTCCGACCTGGTCTAGAGACTTAAAATTATTTTTTCTGTATACTAGATGACATAAAAAAAAGTAATATCCATAACTTAAAATTTAGATTTTTGGACTTTCAAAATGGAATAAAAACGGCAATTTTCAGGCCAAAATATAACCCCACAGGATCCAGTTGTATTTTTTCAAAAGTTTTACTAAAAATAAATACTTTTTTTTATTTCACTAACTCACATTAGTATCAAAGACACAATAGCTATTACGAATATTATTTAGGAAGTTTAAAAATTGTGCGTTAAATATGTTAACATTTTTTTTAACCCTTTCTTATCAACTTTCTCATTTCGGGCTAGAACATTTTTTTTTGTCTTATTCTCACAGATATAAGTTTTATTAATAATAAAACACAAAAAAATATAGCAAAAAGTTTATTGGGAAAGGCTATAGACATTAGCAAAATTTGTACAATATATTGACCAAACCGCAGTAAAATTTAAGAAAATCATTATTTATTTATAATACTTTTTTTATTGAAAAACGAAAATATAAATATTACAATTCTTTAAAAGTCTAGTAGCTTAGCCTGAAAAGCATAAATACTCAAATTTGTAAGATTCAAAAAAGTGGTCGAAGTACAGGTTATGACCAAAATTTGTCAATTTTTTACCCAACTGCAAAGCTATTACTGTTGAGAACTTGTTCTTTATCAAGTTTTCTGAGTCAATCGGAGTTTTCTTTACTTGATTTAATCCCAGAAATCCAGGTTTTCCGCAAAAAACATAATTTTTGATACCTCAAGGGTTAGGCTTTCCTTTATCATAAATCTTGCAGGAAAGCATTTACGCCATTACGTCAAAAGCAAAAGGATTTGGTTCATACTCTTGTATACACATATTATTCGTACATCGTATATTAGAATTTATAAGATTCTCATTTTCGGGATCGATGTTTGCAGTTTATTCCCCATTTCCATATTCCTCTTCTTCAAAATCTAATTTATCTACTTTGATCCTGTCCAAGATGTCATTAATTTCCTATGCTTATAGAACTTTTTTGCGTAAAGTTATTGCAAAATTATTTCTGTAAATTTAAAATATTCAAAAACTCTTACAAACAGGACAATACCTAACAGTTTTAAAAATATTTGAAAAAAATAACAACCTTTCTCGTATATTGTACAATATATTGACCAAATTATTTATGTACAATATATTGTACATTAGCGTTGTAGGAATTTGTACAATATACATATGTATTGTACACTTTTTTAAGCTATTAAAACAATTTTTTTTCCACATCTTTTTTAAAAAATATTGATGCACTTCTAAGAATTGGTTCTATAACTTTGATTTAAGTTCATATAATTAAAATAAAAATGTTCATTGCCTTCGCATGCATATAAAAATATGAGACAGCATGTCTCTCAAGTGACTTTTACTCATGTTTGGTGTGTCTTTACATAATAAAATGCGTAAGACTTGAGACCGCATGTTTCTTATGTCTTAATATTGTAGACATATAAGTCACTTGAAAGCCGTGCGGTCTCATGTTTGCAGAGATAGGGCACACTAGTGCCCATTTTTTGTCGTTTTCTGGCGCTTTACCAAAAGAAATGTGAGAAAGATATGATTCACCATTGACATATGGAATAACATATGACAGGTAGCCTAGTGAATAGCGCGCAGGACTATGGGGCCGTTCATAAATTACGTAAGACAATTTCATGACATTTTTGAACCCCCCCCTCCCCCGAGTAAGATTTAGTAAGATTCTCACAACACCCCCCCCCCCCCCCATCCCCTTCAGAAATCTTACGTAAGACTCATAATAAAGGTGAAACTAGTCAAAAACGTGTATTTTTCCTGTGATGTACCATATTACTATATTTAATTTAAATATACATACATATTAAATAAATATCACGAAATTACCAACTACACATTTGTTTTTCAAGATTAATAAAAAAAATCTTCATAAGTAATCGTAAGTCCATGCGCTTTGCAACCAGTCTGATAGCGAACCTACAATTGGCACACCCGGTTTGTCTTTTGAATTTTCTGATTCACATTCAAAATCTGTAACATCAATATCCTCGTCGTCATGCCACTCTGCAACTTGACAAATCTCCGATTGTTTTAAAATGCAAAGGCTTTTCCCCTGTCCGCGTTTCAAAATTGAAACTGGTTGAATCATGTGAGAACGACTAGTCTTTTCTTTGGAGTTTTTTCTGCATTACAGTAGCTTTTTTCGAGGCAAAGTACTGGCCACAAATATTACAAACTCGATCAGTTACAAACTCGATCAGCTAAGACGCTTGCAAGTGAAGGACAAAACAAATCGTAAGGCATGATTTTGAACTGTAGATGTACTTTTGACCAATCGTAATTTAGCGCTAAGCGAAGAAATAGAGGGTAAAACGAATTGCTGTTTTGGTCTACTATTGAAGAAGGAATCGAAAGCAATCTTCTTGTTGAAGAGGGCAAGGGAGTGGCAAAAAACCGGGACAACAACATTTCAACGTCGACGTATTTGCGTGTAAATGCCTGAATAATAGCAAACTTGTGAGACGGAGTTACAAGACCCTGCGTGTAAACAACATACATATTTCATTACATAAACAGAAGAGAAGTTGTCCCGTTCAGAGTCGATTACTTTAATCGATATTTCTGAATCTTTCGTGACTGTCGAAAATTCAAATATATTTCATTACTGCCACAAATGACGATGCGTTAATACAACTTTTATGTATGAATACGCATTTTAAATCTTACGTAAGATGATAACCGCCAAAAATTGCTTTGTAATTATTATTGGTAAGAAATATTATATTGTTACGAAATTTCTGTCTCTTTGACGATAATTTCGATCTCTCACACTTTTCTGAGTTCGATCACTGGATTGTGTAACAATTAAAAACACACAAACTTATTTAGTTATGAAATGGTTTATTTTATTAACGTTCAAATTCTAATATTAACTTAACACTGTATAGAAAACTGTTTTGTTCTAATACGGATCACACTGTATTCACTTTATTGCTTATTGCTTCGCTGTTCTAACTCAACTGTTCTGCTTCGCTGGTTTAATTCTACTGTGTCCTCAGCTCAGATGACAACCCTTTTTATACTGCAGTCATCACTCTCTCGAATAATCCAGTACCTTCTAAGTGGCGTATATTCTACCATTATCTACAACCCACCAGTGCTACTTTGTAGCGTGCATTCTACTACTATCCACAATTCACCAGCATGGCGCACTGACGTTGAGCTAGCTATTATGCTAGATGTTAGATGGCGTTGTACGTTGTACGACGGCGATAATTTCTCTCGGTTGTTGACTTTTTATTGTTTACTGCAGCGTCTGTTCGGTTTATTATTTCTAGCATTTTGCGCTAGATGGTGCTAATATCGTTTAGTTTCTTTCGTTGGTATTTATTTCAAGAGTCTTCTAGCATAAACCAAATTTCGCTACAATATTAATTGTTGATAATTATTATTTTTCAATATATTGTAGCGAAATTTGGTTTATGCTAGAAAATTCTTGAAATAAAAACCAACAAAAGGAACTAAACGATACTAGCTAGCATTCTGGCTGTATAAATACTTTTACACCATCTAGCGGCAAATAATAAACCGAAGAGACGCTGCAGTACACTATAAAAGTCGAAAACTGAGAGAAATTATCTCAATTAACTCAACGTCGATACGCCATACTGGTAAATTATGGATAATGGTAGAATACACGCCACGTAGAAGCACTGGTAAATTATGGATAATGGTAGAATACACGCCATCTAGGAGGTAGTAGATTATTCGAGAAAGTGATGCCTGTAGTATAAAAGGGTGTCATTTGAGTTTTCGGACACAGTTGAATTAAAACAGTGAAGAAGAACAGTGTGTTTCGTAATAAAGTGACTTTAAGTAGTAAAGTAAAACAGTTGTGTATACTGTGTCAGATTAATATTAGAATTTGAACGTTAATAAAATAAACCATTATACCGTGTAAAAACTAACTATTGTGATTTAAATAAACCATTTTATAACTAAATAAGTTGGTGTGTTTTTAATTGTTACACAATCCAGTGATCGAACTCAGAAAAGTGTAAGAGATCGAAATTATCGTCAAAGAGACAGGAATTTCGTAACAATATGTACAGTGGTTCACAGCTTATTGTATGCAGTGCATACTTTTAACTTCAGCGCTCTAATGGAATATGAAATAAAACTTGATGTCACTTGAAAGAGAAAAAATTAAAGTTTAAAAATTAATTTTTTTTATTGTTCAATCCTGTTAAATATGTAAGTGGCCAATTTGATGGCACCGCCAGTATAGTCGCCAGATATTAGTGTTATTGTAAATTCATGGACGATTTTGAAAAAAAGTTTCCGAAAATAAAACATTTCAAGCAAAAAAGGCCTAAAAGAGGCATTTTAAATTGAATGGCGTAATATCCGGCCTGATACCACTAAAAAACTTGCTGCTTCGATGCCAAACCACATTTAAGCCGTAGTTGACCGAATAAGCTACCACACTAAGTATAAAAAATTACAAAATCATTATTTTTGACAATGTATTTACAGTTTAACATTTCTGCATACAATAAGCTGTGACTTGAAACATAGTAGTATGTTTTGATTTTCTATGTTTAAAATTTCAGTTAGTATTTTTTAACAATAAAAAAAATAATTTTTAAACTTTAATTTTTTCTCTTTCAAATGACATCAAAATTTTTTTCATATTCCATTTAGTTTCATAGTTGAAGAGCGCTGAAGTTAAATGTATGCACTGCATACTATAAGCTGTGAGCAGGCGCGTATCTAGAATTTTTTTCTGGAGGGGGTCACAGGATAGAAAAAAATCAAAAATAACAAGAAAAACCAAATAAACAAAGCAAGCCGAATTTTTTCAATGAATAAAAACAAAGCCAGAATAACTTTATGCAAAAACTTGTCCAATTTGTTTTACTTGAAAATTCATTACATGTATATATAAATTTATTGTTTACATAAAATTATAAACTTTTTTTATGTAAAAAATGTACTCTTAAAACTAAGAAATGTCTTAGCTGATGAATGTTTTTATTTCGAATTTCTTCTGAAACGTTTCCTCGTGTGTTTTCAAATGACTTGGCGCCTTTTATGGCAGCGTGGCTAACTTCACAGTTTGCAATCAAAACATTAGATCTGAAGAAAGCAACCGGTTTGATACAAGACACTTTGACAGTGCTTGAGAAGAAAAGAAGCGATGCTGATTCTGTTTTTCAACAGCTATTTTCTGAAACTGAAAATCGCGCAACGCAGTTGGATGTGGAGTTAAAAGTACCACGCGTTGTTTCTTGTCAAAAACATCGAGATAATCACCAACCAAATCAAACTCCGGAGGAATATTTCAGGAGAGGAACTTACGTTGCTCTGTTGGACAACGTTGTGACGGACCTCAAAGAAAGGCTCTCTCCAGACGTGATGAAGCTTTTTGGGTTGAGAGTGTTTCTGCCTCGGACTTCCTATACAGCGGAGGACATTGAAGAAGTTCATCTTGTAGCAGAAACGTACCAGAAGCTTCTGAACACTCCCCCTTCGAACATTATTGCAGAATTCAAGTTGTGGGTAGCTAAATGGAACCGAATTATTGCAAACGGTGGTGAACTCCCAGATTCGGTTCCTCTTGCCCTTGATGCGTGTGATGAAGTTGTTTATCCGGCTATTAATACACTGCTTTGGATTTTTGAGACGCTTCCTGTTTCTGGAGCCACTGCAGAAAGGAGTTTTTCAACTCTCCGTCGCACAGTGTTGTATTTTGAGAAAAAATGGACAAAATCAAATTCCCGTCGATAGGAATGCCCAAAAAAAAACGAGGTCGGTCTCATTCGAAAGGTGATTTCATGCTTTTTTTAGAAAAATTGTCCCGAATCGAAATCCCAGCTTTGGGCGTTTCTCAGAAATGCCCAAAATATGGTCTTTTTCAATTTTAGACAGTTTTTCCCAATTTTAGTACAATTTTGACTCGTATACATATCCGATGATAATTTATTTTGAAAGTCGAGAAAAATACCTTTAATTTGGTATTTTAAAAATTTTTCTAGGTGCTTGGTATCGAAAAATACATCTATATTTAATTAGGGGTAAATTAACGTTAATCTATTATATAAAACTCATTTTTTGTCTGTCCGTCTGTCTGTCTGTCTCTTTTGCACGCGGAAACTATCCAGCCGATTTTGATGAAAATTTTACAGTATGTTCGCATCGATCGGGCGGGTGTCATAGGCTATAAAACTTTTATTTAGGGTACATATTTAGGGTGGCCCTCATACACAAATATTTTAAAAATAGCGATTTCTCCAAGACTGGCAAATCAATTCTCATGAAATTTACACAGTATGGCTTTTATGTTAAGGGGCACAGATTGAATGGTAAAAATTTTATTTAGGGTGCATACTTAGGGTGGCCCCCATACAAATATATTTTTAAATATCATTTTCACGAAGACAAACAAATCGATTCACACCAAATTTACACTACATATCTCTTATGTTAAGAAGCATAGCTTAGTCCACAAACCTTTTGTTTAGGGTGGCCCTCATACACAAATATTTTAAAAATAGCGATTTCTCCAAGACTGGCAAATCGATTCTCATGAAATTTACACAGTATGGCTTTTATGTTAAGGGGCACAGATTGAATGGTAAAAATTTTATTTAGGGTGCATACTTAGGGTGGCCCTCATACAAATATATTTTTAAATATCATTTTCACGAAGGCAAATAAATCAATTCACATCGAATTCACACTACTACTTGGCCAAGTATCGTTTATTTTTTCGTTTGAAGATTACTATTTTTAAAATATTTGTGTATGAGGGCCACCCTAAATAAAAGTTTTGTGGTCTAAGCTATGCTTCTTAACATTAGAGATACGTAGAGCCTATGACACCCGCCCGATCGATGCGAACATACTGTAAAAATTTCATCAAAATCGGCTGGATAGTTTCCGCGTGCAAAAGAGACAGACAGACAGACGGACAGACAAAAAATGAGTTTTATATAATAGATTAACGTTAATTTACCCCTAATTAAATATAGATGTATTTTTCGATACCAAGCACCTAGAAAAATTTTTAAAATACCAAATTAAAGGTATTTTTCTCGACTTTCAAAATAAATTATCATCGGATATGTATACGAGTCAAAATTGTACTAAAATTGGGAAAAACTGTCTAAAATTGAAAAAGACCATATTTTGGGCATTTCTGAGAAACGCCCAAAGCTGGGATTTCGATTCGGGACAATTTTTCTAAAAAAAGCATGAAATCACCTTTCGAATGAGACCGACCTCGTTTTTTTTGGGCATTCCTATCGACGGGAATTTGATTTTGTCCATTTTTTCTCAAAATACAACACTGTGCGTCGCCTCAAAACTTGGTTGAGATCAACTATGGCAGAAGACAGACTCACCGGGCTTGCATTGCTACACATCCATTGAGACATTGAATTGGACATCGATGGGATCATTAACAGATTTGCGAAACAAAATAGAAGATTGTATTTTGTTTTATAAATGATGCTTTTAGTTGGAACTTGTAAACAGATAATAGTATATCAAGTATAGCTACAATCCAAATATAGAAAAAATAATAAAAAAGTCAGTCTTGTTTAAGAAAATTAGTCAAATTTGTTGATTTAGTCATTTTTTGATTCCAATTTTTTCAGAGCGCAAAAAAATAAGTTAATTTTAGTCGTTTGGTTAGTTAAGGTTTTTACTTACTTACTTACTTAGATGGCCATAACAACCCGTTGTCAGGTTACGGCCGACCTCATTAGCTCTCGCCAGGCGCCTCTGTTTTGCGCGCGCCTTCTCCAATCGTTAATGCCAAGCGCGGTTAGGGCTTCCTCAGCTTGGTCTATCCACCGGAGGTATGGTCTCCCTCTTCGTCGTTGACCGGGGACCTTCCCTTCGAATACCTTTTTCGCTGGAGCTTTTTTATCCGTACGATGGACATGACCCAGCCAGCGTAGTCGCTGTATTGTTATACGCTTAACTATGTCAATGTCGGCGTAGAGCTCATACAGCTCGTGGTTCATTCGAATGCGATAGTCGTCGCCAACTCGAACAGGACCAAAGATTTTGCGGAGAACTTTCCTCTCGAACACACCAAGAGCGGCTGCGTCTGTTGTCGAAACCACCCATGCCTCAGCGCCATAAAGAAACACAGGTAGAATGAGCGTCTTGTAGAGTGTTAGCTTTGTCGATCGAGAGAGAGCTCTGCAACGTAATTGCTTACTGAGACCGTAGTAGCACCTATTAGCAATTGTTATTCTCCGCTTAATCTCCAGACTGACATCATTTTTGCTGGTTAGGGGCCGTTCATAAATTACGTAAGACAATTTCATGACTTTTTGACCCCCCCCCCTCCCCCGAGTAAGATTTAGTAAGATTCTCACTACCCCCCCCCCCCCCCATCCCTTCCGAAATCTTACGTAAGATTCATAATTAAGGTGAAACTAGTCAAAAAATGTATTTTTCATGTGATGTACTATATTACTATGTATATTTAATTTTAATATACATACATGTGTTACATATTAAATAAATATAACGAAATTACAAACTATACATTTGTTTTTCAAGATGAATAAGAAAAAGTCATCGTAAGTCATCGTTAGTCCATGCGCTTTTCAACCAGTCTGATAGTGAACCTACAATTGGCACACCCGATTCGTCTGTTGAATTTTCTGATTCACATTCAAACTCTGTAACATCAATATCCTCGTCGTCATGCCACTCTGCAACTTGACAAATCTCCGATTGTTTTAAAATGCAAAGGCTTTTCCCCTTTCCACGTTTCAAAATTGAAACTGGTTGAATCATGTGAGTGCGACTACAGTCTTTTCCATGTAGTTTTTTGTGCATTACAGTAGCTTTTTTCGAGGCAAAGTACTGGTCACAAATATTACAAACTCGATCAGCTAAGACGTTTGCAAGCGAAGGACAAAAAAAATCGTAAGGCATGATTTTGAACTGTGGATGTACTTTTGACCAATCGTAAGTTAACGCTAAGCGAAGAAATAGAGGACAAAACTGATTGCTGTTTTGGTCTCCTGTTGAAGAAGGAATCTAAAGCGAATCTTCTTGTTGAAGACGACAAGTGCAAGGGGGTGGTAAAGAACCGGGACAACATCAACAAAATTTCAAAGTCGACGTATCTGCGTGTAAATGCATGAATAATATCAAACTTGTGAGACGGTGTTACAAGTCGACCCTGCGTGTAAACAACATACATATATTTCATTACATAAACAGAAGAGAAGTTGTCCCGTTCAGAGTCGATTACTTAAATCGATTGTAATCGATATTTCTGAATCTTTCGTGAATCTTTCAAATATATTTCATTACTGTCACAAATGACGATGCGTTAATACAACTTCAATGAATGAATACGCATTTTAAATCTTACGTAAGATGATCATTCACCCCCCCCCCCTCTCGTAAGATGTAGTAAGAATCCGCCGACCCACCCCCCGCCCCCCCCCCCCCCCTTAACGTCTTACGTAATTTATGAACGGCCCCTTACGGCAGTGCCAAGGTAAATGAATTCCTTGACAACTTCTAATTTACAGTTGCCCGCTGTAACATGAGAGTCTAGATCCCGTGCTCTCTTGTTGTTGTTAGTAGACATCATGTATTTCGTCTTGCCCTCGTTTACCATCAAACCCACTTTGGCTGATTCCTTTTCAATAGCAGTGAAAGCAGCAGTAACATCTCTCTTACTCCGATCGATAATATCAAGATCATCAGCGTACGCAAGGAGCTGAACACCTTTGAAGGAAATGGTGCCATTATGATGCACACCGGCTTTTCGTACGATCCCCTCCATAATGAAATTGAAGAGATCGCCTTGTCTGAAACCTCGCTCAGTATTAAAAGTTCCGGAGAGGTCATTCCCTACCTTGACGGAGCTAAACGTATTGCTCAACGTCATCCTGCAGAGCCTTATCAACTTTGCAGGTATACCGAACTCAGACATTGTTGCGTATAGGCAATCCCGCACTGGGCTATCGAACGCAGCTTTATAATCGACGAAGAGATGGTGAGTGTCGATTTGATATTCATGGGTTTTCTCCAGGATTTGGCGTAGTGTAAAAATCTGGTCTATGGTGGACTTACCAGGTCTAAAGCCACACTGATAGGATCCGATCAGCGTTTCTGTATGTGGCTTCAATCTTTCACACAATACGCTCGAGAGGATCTTATATGCGATGGAAATAAGACTGATACCCCTGTAGTTGGCGCAGATTGTCGGGTCTCCTTTCTTTATTACAGGACAAAGCACGCTGAGATTCCAATCGTCGGGCAAGCTTTCCGCTAGCCATATTTTGCTGATGAGTTGATGCATGCACCTTATCAATTCATCGCCACCAGCTTTAAACAACTCAGCTGGCAGGCCATCAGCATCCGCTGCTTTGTTGTTTTTGAGTCGCTGGATAGCAACTCGAACCTCTTCATGGCTAGGTGATGGTACTTCCACTGCGTTATCATCGATTGGTGGTATCGTACTGCATTCTCTCTGGGCGGAATTGGTGGGATCATCGCCCGTAAGCAAGTTGGAGAAATGCTGCCTCCATAACCTCAGTACACTCTGTGTATCTGTAACCAGATTTCCATTTTCGTCTCTACAAGTGGATGCTCCGGGCTTGAAACCTTCAGTTAGACGCTTAACTTGTTGATAGAATTTTTGTGCATCCTTCTTGCCCTGGTACACCTCAAGTTCCTCACGCTCACGCTTTTCCTGCTCCCTTTTTTTACGTCTAAAAATGCGCCTCTCTTCCTTCCTCTTTTCGCGGTAGTTTTCTCGCACGGCTCGCGTTGCGGCTGACTGCAGCGTCTTCTTGTATGCGGCGTTTTTTTCAGCAGTCGCATCGCGACACTCCTGGTCATACCATTGGTTTCGAGGTTGTGGGCGCCGAAAACCATTGACTTCCTCGGCAGCAGCCCGCATGGAGTGGGAGATGTGTGTCCAAAGTCCACCGGCGTCGTCGGTTCCAGAGGTTGGTTGGTTGAGCTTAACCGAGAGTTGAGCGGAGTACGCTTCGGCAGTCCGTTGTGATTGCAGCTTGGCAACGTCCAGCTTTCGTTGCATGCCCGTGCGTACATTCTTCGCATTGCATAGCCGCATGCGGATCTTAGCTGCAACAAGATAGTGGTCGGAGTCAATGTTGACCCCCCGAAATGTACGCACATCCAGAATGCAGAAAGCGTGCCTTCCCTCGATCACAACATGATCAATTTGGTTTTTCGTTTTTTGATCCGGGGATAGCCAGGTGGCCTTGTGAATGTCGAGGTGTTGAAATCTGGTACTACTAACTACCATGTTTCGCGCCGCGGCGAAGTCGATCAGTCTCAGACCGTTGTTTGAAGTGGTCTCGTGGAGACTGCACTGACCGACTGTAGCGCCAAAGATGCCTTCTCTTCCAACCTTTGCGTTAAAATCGCCGGGGACTATTTTTACATCGTGGGTCGGACAACGGTCATACACGTCCTCTAGGCTCGCGTAGAAGTCATCCTTGGTGGCATCGTCCTTTTCCTCCATCGGGGCGTGCGCGCAAATTAGGCTTATGTTGAAGAATTTTGCCTTGATACGGATCGTAGCCAGCCTTTCGTTTATTGGCGTGAACCGGGAAACTAGGTGGCGTAATTTTCGACTTACAACGAATCCGTAACCAAATTCGCGCCTCTCCGCATGGCCGCTGTAGTAGATATCACAGTTCGTCCGTTTAGAGCAGCCTTGTCCTTTCCATCGCATCTCCTGGATGGCGGTGATGTCAGCCTTTATTTTTACGAGGGCTTCCGCCAGTTGGATAGTTGCACCTTCCCTATGGAGGGTCCGGACATTCCAGGTGCATATCCGTAAATCATTGTCCGTTTTTCGTTTGCAGTGGTCGTCATCGTAGTGGGGGCTATTATCCGAGGCTGTTTTGGTTTTCATTGGAAATGATGATAATGTGTGGTGGGACCCAAACCCTACG
Source organism: Tricholauxania praeusta (assembly GCA_949775025.1). Classification (NCBI taxonomy): domain Eukaryota; kingdom Metazoa; phylum Arthropoda; class Insecta; order Diptera; family Lauxaniidae; genus Tricholauxania; species Tricholauxania praeusta. The sequence continues at coordinate 6,419,954 of OX459032.1, read as the reverse complement.
CACCCATTCCAAGTTTTAAGTCTAGGAGTTAAGGTTTTTAAGTTTGCAAAAACTAGGTCCCGACTAGAATTTTTCTTAGGCATGCCTAAATATACTTTCGGCCCTAACTGGGAAATAATTAGGCTAGCCAAAATTAGGAATGTGTACTAGCAGCCTAATTAGGCAATTGTATGGCATTCCTAAATTAGTTTTACCTACTTATCATTTACCTGATTAGGCCCTACTGCAGCATGCCTATCTTTGGTTTGCCTAAAGGCTTAGTCATTGTAATAACCTAAGGAACGCCTGAATTCAGTAAATCTGGGGAATAAGTAATGTGGTAGTCGTGATTAAGTTCGAATGTACTCCTGAACTGTAAGAAATGACCGCAGATAAAACTAAACTTACAAAAGGTAACATTACTACAATTCGCTGGCACGGGCAGTCGCCGACTATCTTGTTTGGTTCCCTTGCTTCGTATAAATTGGAACCAAGAGCAAATTTTGAACATGTTATTTTCTGTCAATTCAATTTCAATTTCATTGAGACTTTTTTACAATTAGGCCAAGAACCCGCTGTAGAAAAGTTGAGTGTATAAGATTACAGCATGGTAATGGGAAAGATAGTGAGCCAAATTGGTTAAACTAATGGGTCAATTTTTATTAATATATATTAATGCTTGAAAAGTGTGTCAAACGATAGAGCTCGAAAAGCCTAAATTGAATATGCCTTGTCGAATACGGTCTTAAACATGGGTTGCCACTCGATTTTAGGGCCAATTTTTCTTAAATGGTTGGCAATACATGTTTGGGACAGGATTTGACAAGGCAACCTTATGTGTTCTTTTTAGGCTCTTCGAGCTCTATCGTTAGGAACACATATAAAGCTGTTATCTTCATTAATGAAAATTGACCAGAAAACCGGTAGCAACCCATGTTGGGAACAGGATTCAACAATGCAACCCTGTATATTATATTTAGGTATCTTCGAGTTCTGTCATTTTACATATATTTTAAGGCAAATTCGACATTTTTGGGCATCGGGACAGGCTTTTGCAAGGCAACCCTGGTTCGTAAGTTTCACCAAAATATCTCAGTATCTTTCCCGTGCTTCCAATTCTGTAATCTTATACACTCGACTTTTCTTTCTTATACAGAGAAATATTAACAAAGTGTCGAAATACATGTACAGTGAAATTCCCCATTACGGACAGCCCCCATAACCGGACAGCTCAAATAACCGGACATATTTCAGCGACACTCACTAACTTTTTTATACAAAACACATTCCGATAGCCGGACGCTCCAATAACCGGACAACAATATTGCGACGGTGGGTGTCCGGTTATGGGGAATTTCACTGTATGTATTAATAACTCTTGCTCATGTATTTTGTTATTTGTTGTTTCGACTTTTGTGTCATATATCATACAAATAATATTATTTTCTATCAGTCAAAGAAATAAGTTTTGAAAACTGTGAAAAAAAATTCGATTAAAAACAATTTTCAATTAAGTGAAAAAAAAGTAAAATTAAATCTTTTATCAAACGCGAAAATGGTAGAATACGATTTCAAAGGTTTCGCGCAGCTAGCCGTAATTTAATGATATCGCGCGAAATCAGTGCTCTCAAAATCAGTGAAAATGATGAAGACTCGCTTGAAAGTGGTACCAATTTTGAATTTGGAAATGCATCCGTGCAGAGGATGGAGGAGGATCAACGACAGAGTGTTGACACTCCCGAATCCACGCAAATATTCGATGAGGAAGATACCGTAAGTACACTTAACAAATGCAAATTAAATAAATCAAATAAAAAAACCTCCCCCTCAGAGGACAGAGGAGGGTTAACTAGAAAGTGCTGACACTTTCGAATCTGAAGAAATATCCGATGAGGAGGAAAACTCCGTAAGTACATTCACTTAATAAATACAAATTCAATAAATTAAAATGAATCACAGGATCTGAAAGACTTACACGATTTGCGAAAATGGGCAATACAGGATCCTCCAATACCCCATACTCGACTGGAGGCGTTATTCTCTATTTTGAGACGCAAGTATCGAACATTGCCAAAATGTTCCAAAACTTTTTTGGGTACGACAAAAGTAAGTTATGAAATAGAGAACATGGACAACACAAGAAAATTTGTTTATTTCGGCATACGGGACACAATAAAAAAAGTGGTTAATATCACATACCATGAGCTTAATTGCATTGAGTTGATGTTTAATGTTGATGGCTTGCCTTTATTTAAATCAAGCAACAAACAAATTTGGCTAATTTTATGCAAAATTTTTAGTAGTCCAGACATTTATAAGCCATTTCCGGTAGAAATTGGAGACCACAAACCGTGCGACATCGAACATTATTTGGACCAATTTATAACCGAAACTAATAGCTTACAAATGACAGGAATTGAAATATCCAGTAAAGTGTTTAATGTGTCAATTAAAGCCTTGATATGTGATACACCAGCTCGGAAAAAGTGTGCAGTTATTCAAAGAATGACCTATATGTATTCTGTACGGTTATTTTCGACTTTCAGAAAATTTTATGCTCGCACTGAACTTATCCGATGAAGACACTACTATAGATCAAGTCAAAGGAAAGAAACCGCAAGAGCAAACAACTACTGAAAGTGACTGTAATGACAAAAGTAGTCAAAATGGTAATGCAATTCATATTCATAAATATATTAGCGATTATCGTGTTCCATTACTATGACAATGACTACGTTAAATTTCCATTGAATGCTAACGGGATACCATTAAAAATATTATTAATTAGTTGCAAATAGAACTATAAGTTGATTGTATTACAGAAAACCGATTTGACGTTCAATATAAAAATATATTGACAGAAATGACAAAAATCACTGAAAAGTTCAATCTCTTAAGCAAGCAGATGGGCCACCTCAGTAGCCAGATGCTGGAAATGAAAAAACTCTTAGAAATTCATACGGCGACTGGATTAGATTTTAACGCAATTGCAGAATCCCTTGACTTAAAATTACCTTGCACAACATATCAAGAATTTGACGAATTTGAAAATAAATTAAAAAAAGATGTAGATGTGCGCCAAAAGCTGGTAAATTTTGTTTCAAAAATTTATTTTTATTCGCGTGGGGTCGTAGAATTGCACCAAAGACATTTACATATATACTTGAATGAAATAATCCATTTTGAATTGCTTTATTCATTCAGCTCATTGTCATTAATATGCTACATTTCTTTTTTACAGACAAAAAAATTTATTATGATGATGAACAAGCAGCAGTCTCTTACAATAAATGCAAGATATATACTGCGTTGCGTTTTAAGCCGTGAGCTAGCTTTAAAGTTTAATTGCACGAAAGCCGTGCGCTAGCTTTAAAGTTTAATTGCACGAAAGCGGCGGAGGGGAAGCTTTATGTCCTGAGGGATACATACATTTATCAAACTATAAGAGGTACAATTTATTTAAAAATGTTGCATTTGTAAGAGTGATAGTAATTTTTTTTGTTTTTTTTCAGATGCACTCATCAAAACTTTTTCAAAGTCTAGCGATGATGTGATAAGCGAATGCGATATCATTCAATCATTGGCATCCATACTTCACCACTGCAGGGATTGGGACGCTGGCCGTGCTGCACGCAAAAAAAAGGACACTTAAATTATGAACGTCTAAATTTGTCGCGCTTAAGTTTCCTAAGTTTTGTCTATTCAATATCGTTACCTTAATATAGAAAGGCCCTAACTAACATTTGAAAATCAAGTTCTTTTTTGTAGATTTCGGTAGGTCAACCACTAATACACCATTGATAAAAAAGTGTGTGTGCTACGATTGAAAATAAAGTAATTACAAGCAAATAAAAAAGTCATAACTCACTTTAATGTCTTATTCTCCTGTAAAGTAACAAAAATGGTAGATAGATCGAAACCATTTTGTAACTATTTTTTGCGTTATGCTAAGAAACAATTATTTTATACTTATTATATTATTAATGGAAAATAATTAAATAAACAAGTTTAAACACAATAAAAGTTTCGATTTTATATACATATCGCACACATTCTACTAAGGAAGCACAACTCAAAATTCGTAATTTTGAGTTTACTTCATAAAACAGTGTATCACACACATATGTATCTACCAGCACAAAAGACATAAGTTAATTTTTTGATGCAATTTGCTGTCAAAAAAGAAATGTCTCTCTTCATGTTGCAATGGAAACTAAGCTACAATATGCAAAACTTTTCTATTTTTAGTTGTGTCGGAGAGTATGTACATGCTGTTGTGATTGCTACTTGGTCTCAAATCATATTTAGTACTTTCTTCTTAATAATCAACACTTTATTTCTGAAAAATAGCTCGAGCTCTAAAACAGTTTTTTGCGTTTTCTGAAAATTCAAAAATTTTGAGTTGTGACTCTTTAGTAGAATGTGTGTGGTATGCATGTATGTACTTATTTAGAACCAAGTGCGGAAGCAATTAGAAAATCTCGTTAGGCGTAAATTAGGTACGCATTGGGATTGCCTAACCAGAACGTGCAAAAGCCCAATGAGAGCCTAATGAGGTAGGCGTTGAACAATCCTATTTAGGAAAATTTGGGGCACACCGTTACAATCCAAATTAGGTTGTCGTTCGCGTTCCACACTTGGCCTTATCGTCTGGTTAGGCAAAACCAATGGGCACCTAATGAGGTAGGCGTTGAACAATCCTATTTGGGAAAATTTGTTGCACACCGTTACAATCCAAATTAGGTTGTCGTTGGGTTTCCAAACTTGGCCCTAACGTCTGGTTAGGCAAAACCAATGAGGACCTAATTTTTGCCTAACGACATTTTTTTGTTTTTCGGTTTGCAAAATATTGTTTCAGCTCTATTTTTTGAAATGCGGGCTGATTCGCACCTGGCTGTGAGCCACTGTATATATGTATTTTTCTCGATTCATACCTATTATGCATAAGAAATTGTTTTTCTATTGTCAATAACTATTATATGTATTTATATGAATATTTTTTACGTAGATTCATAGCTAGGAAAGAAATTGAAGATAAGATAAGAAATTGTTTATCCATTGCCAATAAGTATTGATTTGGAAAAAATATTTTTTTACGTTGTTTTGAAAAAATGTTCAAAGAGTCTCTTATTTTTGTAAATTTTTTTGTCACCAATCGATTGAGGTGGTTTCTATTACCAGAGGTGGTTCTCGGTTGCAAAAAGTGCGAGATTTTGATTCATTTCTAAATTTTTTTTTTGCTTTAATCAATGAAAAGAGGTCTAAAATGGATTTTGGCCATCACTAGAAGTGGTCCCGAGTCCTAAAATTGCCCAATTTCGGTCTATTTATTTTTGTTTTATTTTTTATTTTATTTAAACAAAATGGTACAATAAGAATTATTTCTTTTTTAGTACATCAACGATATTAAAAATTACGACAATGAAGAAAAATAAAATACATCAATAATAGTCTTACAATACATTAATCTCTTAAGCTAATTCATAAACGAAATTAGAAATCAATAAATATTATAAATTTATAAAAAAGAAAAAAATAGAAAGAGGAGTAAAAAAAAAATAAATAAATAAGTTTAATTATTTGGGTTTGAAATCAATTCAAATAGAAAAACAAAAAGCTAAAAGAAATAATGCACTAAAAAAATATTGCAAACCTCTATTTTGAAAAAAAAAAAAACTGTCTGCACCAATTAAAATTAAAAGGTCGAAAATAGATTTTTGCCATCATCACAAGTGGTCCCGAGTCCAAAAGGTGCCATTTTGGTCCATTTTCGAAATTTTTTTTGCACCACTCTATGGAAAGAGGTCAACAATGGGACTGGGCCATCGCCACAAGTGGTCCTGAGTAACAAAAGTGGCCGATTTTGGTCCATTTTGAAAATTTTTTGCACCAATCTTTGGAAGAGGTCCGATAGGAACTGACTAGGGGTGGCAATCCCGGGATTACGGGATCCCGGGATTACGGGATCCCGGGATTTGCTCTAAATATAGGCTTAAGTAATCACGGGATTACAAAGAGACAATTACGGGATTAAAAAAAAATGTTATATTATATAATAAATATTCTTTTATATGACATATTTAAGTACAAAATCTGCAAAATAATTGTTTTCAATACATTTGATGTGCATGAAACATTATTGCATCAACCTGCAAAATGCACTTCAATTGTGTCTGAACCTTGTATTGTAGCAATTTTTTGTTTAAGATTTTCTTAAAAAAAATGTCACATAGCAGAAAGAAATATCTTTTTTAATACTTTGACTAATTTTAAGAGTTTCTTACCAAGTGCCATTTGTATTGAAAATTGATAGTTCAGAAGAAAAATGATAAAATGTGAAATTTAGACTAAAATTATTTTTATCAATAACGGGAATACTAAAAATGCAATAGAAAAATAACATAAGCAAAACATATCTATTTTTTATAATAATATACAAATCTGCAACAAAAAATATAGGCTTGTCTTAAAAAAAAAGCCACAGCCGACCTTGATTTGACATTGAAATTTTGACCCATACCTAGACCTACCAAAATTTAAGTTCTAAGATATAATTAAACTTTTGTCTGAAGCTTTTTTTCTGAAATCAGCTTCTAAAGATTTTGATAACTTAAATGAAGCACACTTATGGGTGCGTCTTCTGAGAGCGAGTCATTCGGTGCCACTTAATACCATCACTGTCACATTTGAAAAGTATTAATCAAGTACAAAGTGTAGTACACGAATTTTTAAATGTAAAAATAAAATTGAATAATAAAATTGATAGTTTGGTCATAAATGCTTGATTATCCTCTATAATCTTCTTTTAATAGTGACTATCTTCTACTAGTCAAACTTAGTAAATATGATTTAGATGTATTAACACTCGAAGTGTTCTTAGTCAATTTTTAAGCTACTATTTTTTCTATTATTTTGCGTTTTTATTCTTCATTGATACGCTGTGAAATAAGGCAATTTTAATTTTATATATACAATAGTATAAACTTCTCGTTTTATTTTTCTTGTAGTTTTGTATGCATTTACTAGAGCTATCAATCCCGGGATTGGAAACTTCGATCCTGAAAATCCCGAAACTCAAAAAAGCTCCGAGATTGCCACCCCTAGTACTGACGTAATAATGATGGGACAATTTTTGTTTCAATTTTGTTCGTGCCTAATAGTGCCGAAAATTGATAAAAATAAAAAAAAAACGGTTTTTTTTTGCATATGTCTTGAAATTTGTATGTTATCCGAAATTTATGCTAATATTAATTGAAAGCTCATAAAATGTTCTATTGATCATATCGCAAATGCTTAATCCATAAAACATAGATGATATTTATGTTCCTGAGTAATGACTACGTCCAACGGGTCATATGAGTGATCATCATACATAAATCTAGTTCTATGTAAATATGGTGCGCGCCTTCAATAAAAAATTCATATTTTCCAAAGTTAAGGTGGGAATTTCAATCTGAAAGCAGATACATTTTTAGGATCATCAAAGAATAACATATTTTGAGGAGCATTTTTATAAATTAAAAAAAAAAAAATTATTTTTAAGCAAATTTATTTAAAGTAAATTAATTTTTTTTTGTTAGATAAACAATAATAGCCGTGTTTTATTGGATTTGGTTAAACCAAAATTGCATACAAGTTCGTGAACCAGCTCAGTTTCTAGTTCAATCGATTGAACTTTTTTGTCTTTGCTAAATTGTACGATAGTAAAGAACAGATGGCGCTTATCGCAAGAAGATGTAGACACAAACCTAAAATAATCAAAAATAAGTATATGGCAACTTTGCCGGAATTTTGAAGAAGCGTTCTTAGGTCACGCGAGGCCTTGTGCACCGAGTCAGTGCTAGGCTCAAATATTAAAATAGAGACACATAATAAAAATAAAAACAGTAATGAAACAACAGAAAACGGAAAGAAAACTTTGGTAATAGCGTTTGAAATGCTTTGATGGCAATAATTTGAAAAAAAAAAAAATGTGCGATACGTGAGGCCCCTCACTGCGCTAGGCTCCGATCAGCCACACGACCATAAAGTCGGCTCTGATTTAAAAATAGAGTTTCTTTCAAACACTGTCATACCACCTGTTGGCCAAATGCAGAATTATAAAAGATTAAACTTATGCGTTTTTTTCACTTTTAGGTTTAACCAAACCCAATATAACATGGCTAATGATCATATCTTTTTTTTATTCTACTCCCCATAGTTTTTGAGACTCATAACTTTTTAAAAAAAAAATTTTGAAGTTGAAAGATGTTCAAAATTCACCAATATATAAAAGGCATTCCATGCCAAATAACCTACGTTTTTGCTCGACCTTCTTCGATTTCGCTAATTTGATATGTTTTAGTGCGTAATAAAAGCAACAAGCACACCGATTTTCAGTCTCGTATTCAAAACCGTTATAATTTTTTTTATATTTAAATGTAGGTTCTAAAAAAATTACAAAAATCAAGTTATTGTGTTATCTTCGGCCAGGGCGAAGCTCACATACCCTACACTGCACTGAAAGTACCTTTTAAATAAATGTTAAAAAGGCGTTGAAGAGGTTGAATAAGTCGAAAAAAATGTGAAATGTTAGAAAGGTTGACAGAGGTTTAAAAATGTTGAAAAAGTTGAAAATATATGCAAAATGTTGAAAAAAGTTGAGAGAGGTTGAAAAACTCTAAAAAAGTTGAAAGAGGTTGAAAATATTTGAAACTATTCAAAATTGATGAAAAAGTCGAAAAAATAAAGAAACTTATGAAGAAAGTTGAAAGAGGTTGAAAAGTCGAACAAATACATATAGGATATATGTAACAGGGTTGAAAAAGTCGAAAGAATAAGGAAAATGTTGAAAAAAATCGAATAGAAATGAAAAATTGGAAATATGCCACGCTCACTTGTCCAATTCCGCCCACTTTTGGTTCAATAAACTATATTCGTGATCGACATCCTCATATTAAATTTCAGCAAAATAGCTTGTATATCTTGCGATATGTGCCGCAGTTAAATTTAAAATTTAGGGCGGTGGCACACCCACCGGTACAATCCAGCCAGTTTTGATCCAGAAGTAGCTTTCCATAACCAAATCTCTTACACCAAATTTTAGTATGATTGCTCACATATTTCGATAAATATGCCACTTACCGTATTTTACTTGCATGGGAGGTGCCACGCCCACTGGTGCTATTTCAGCCAATTTTGATTCAGATATACTCTATAGCAACTGAACCACTTACATTAAATTTCATAGCAATTGCTGCAATAGGTCACTTAAATTAGCGCTTACAAATTTATGTTTATATGGGAGGTGCCACCTCCACAGATGCAATCCTGTCAAAATTCATTTATTTTTAAAGCTTTTAGTAACTGACATCTATAGACCAAATTTTATGAAAATTACTCTCATAGCACACTATTTATAACAATAAACGTTTTTTGTTTATATTGGAGGAGCCACGCCCACAGGTACTATTGAACCAAATTTTTGTTATAAGAAACCTTATATGAAGTATATCTACCTCATTAAATTTCATAAATATTACGTTGTTAGTTCTCTTTATATAACGTTTATAAATATTGTGGGCGGTGCCACGCAATTGAGCAAGTTTTCTCAGTAAAGTAGCTGAGATTGTATTGATGACTGCTTTCAGCGACATCATCCCCAAAATTTTTATGGAAATCGTTTGTGCCAATTCTGAGATATACAGAATCTAAATTTTTAACAGTTGAACAGTGCCACACCCATTTTCTCGATTCCGCCCACTTTTATCTCAAATCAAGATATATTTGATATGTAACCGTTTACCAAATTTCATCGCAATATCTTGAACGGCTTACAAGATATGGTAGTTTAAATGATAAAATTTAGTGCTGTGCTACGCCCCTGTACGACCTTTTGCCTAATCCTAATTTGGTTCACATGTGCACCAAATCACCAAGTTTCATCAAAATCGCTGTAACTTTTTTCAAAATTAACCAGGGTAAATTTACATAGAGTATGGGCGGTAGGCGTGTGCGTCAACCGATTTGGCCCATTTTCATTAGCAATATGCCTGCAAGAAGATGTGACCTATGTGTGAAAGTTTCATTCAATTAGCTTTCTTGGTTTTCCCGTAAACTTGATTTCAACAGACAGACAGACAGACAGACAGACAGACAGACAGACAGACAGACAGACAGACAGACAGACAGACAGACAGACAGACAGACAGACAGACAGACAGACAGACAGACAGACAGACAGACAGACAGACAGACAGACAGACAGACAGACAGACAGACAGACAGACAGACAGACAGACAGACAGACAGACAGACAGACAGACAGACAGACAGACAGACAGACAGACAGACAGACAGACAGACAGACAGACAGACAGACAGACAGACAGACAGACAGACAGACAGACAGACAGACAGACAGACAGACAGACAGACAGACAGACAGACAGACAGACAGACAGACAGACAGACAGACAGACAGACAGACAGACAGACAGACAGACAGACAGACAGACAGACAGACAGACAGACAGACAGACAGACAGACAGACAGACAGACAGACAGACAGACAGACAGACAGACAGACAGACAGACAGACAGACAGACAGACAGACAGACAGACAGACAGACAGACAGACAGACAGACAGACAGACAGACAGACAGACAGACAGACAGACAGACAGACAGACAGACAGACAGACAGACAGACAGACAGACAGACAGACAGACAGACAGACAGACAGACAGACAGACAGACAGACAGACAGACAGACAGACAGACAGACAGACAGACAGACAGACAGACAGACAGACAGACAGACAGACAGACAGACAGACAGACAGACAGACAGACAGACAGACAGACAGACAGACAGACAGACAGACAGACAGACAGACAGACAGACAGACAGACAGACAGACAGACAGACAGACAGACAGACAGACAGACAGACAGACAGACAGACAGACAGACAGACAGACAGACAGACAGACAGACAGACAGACAGACAGACAGACAGACAGACAGACAGACAGACAGACAGACAGACAGACAGACAGACAGACAGACAGACAGACAGACAGACAGACAGACAGACAGACAGACAGACAGACAGACAGACAGACAGACAGACAGACAGACAGACAGACAGACAGACAGACAGACAGACAGACAGACAGACAGACAGACAGACAGACAGACAGACAGACAGACAGACAGACAGACAGACAGACAGACAGACAGACAGACAGACAGACAGACAGACAGACAGACAGACAGACAGACAGACAGACAGACAGACAGACAGACAGACAGACAGACAGACAGACAGACAGACAGACAGACAGACAGACAGACAGACAGACAGACAGACAGACAGACAGACAGACAGACAGACAGACAGACAGACAGACAGACAGACAGACAGACAGACAGACAGACAGACAGACAGACAGACAGACAGACAGACAGACAGACAGACAGACAGACAGACAGACAGACAGACAGACAGACAGACAGACAGACAGACAGACAGACAGACAGACAGACAGACAGACAGACAGACAGACAGACAGACAGACAGACAGACAGACAGACAGACAGACAGACAGACAGACAGACAGACAGACAGACAGACAGACAGACAGACAGACAGACAGACAGACAGACAGACAGACAGACAGACAGACAGACAGACAGACAGACAGACAGACAGACAGACAGACAGACAGACAGACAGACAGACAGACAGACAGACAGACAGACAGACAGACAGACAGACAGACAGACAGACAGACAGACAGACAGACAGACAGACAGACAGACAGACAGACAGACAGACAGACAGACAGACAGACAGACAGACAGACAGACAGACAGACAGACAGACAGACAGACAGACAGACAGACAGACAGACAGACAGACAGACAGACAGACAGACAGACGCGATATCGACAGACAGACGGACATCGCTAAATCAACTCAGGTGGTGACGCTGATCAAGAATATATATACTTTTCCATACCTGCCACGCCTCTTTCTATGTGTTACAAACGGATGGACAAAGTGAATATACCCTCGGTGTAGGGTATAAAAATAAAATTTGATTTTTGGTCCGAAAATTTTCAAAGTATTTTATAAGCAAGTAATAACAATATTTGCTTCAATAACTAGACACATGACACAGTGCACACAGTTTAAAAAAAATATAAAAAAAATTTAATTTTGAATGAAACATTTTTTTTTTTTATTTATTTTTTTAATGAAAATTCATGTATTTTCATTGACAATTTCAAGTTACAGTGTATTGGTGATTGCAGTGAAAACAACAAAGGATTTGAGCTGTTAAACAATAACCACCAAAGCTCTACTCGCGGAGAGATCACCGTTTTTCGCCTTAAGTATTAAAAATAGCTTTAAAAATAGCGGTCAATTTTTTTTCGATACTTCCTTATGTGTATATGGTGTAAAACACGCGAAACAGCCAGCGAAAAAATTTTTTGGCTCCAATTTGACTGAAATTTGGCATTATTGTAATATCGATGTCCAGCAATAGAACTGCGTTCAGGAATTCACCCTAGTATTATTTGTTGTTGAGATACTCGGGAAAAAATTCTTTATATTTTTTTTTTAATTGAAAATATTTTAACTAACTACTTGCCCTCATGTTATGGCATATCATTTTGAAGCTTGCGTATCAAGCTGTAATCTGAAATTCACCGAAATTATATTCAGAAATGGATTTTTCAAAAAAAATTCAAAAATTCATTTCAATTTACAAAATTTTAGCTCTTTAATTTTTGTTAAAATTAAAAAAAAAATATAAATACTTTTTTCCCCGCGAAAATTTTTACGGCATTAAGGGCAGAATAAATCAAGGTTTTTTTTTTAAGAAAAAAAAAAAAAATTTTGGATGTGGGTTTCTTAAAACAAATGCAAAAATATTTTTCAATTCGCAAAATTTTTGAGAAAAATTTTTTTTTTTTCAAAAACAGTATTTTTTTCGAAAAGTACAACTAAAAACCTAAGAATGTAAAAACAAAAAAATATTCAGAAATGCATTTTTCAAAAAAATTCAAAAATTCATTTCAATTTTCAACATTTTGGCTCTTTAATTTTTTTTAAATTAAAAAAAAAATATAAATTATTTTTTCCCCATAAAAAAATTTACGGCATTAAGCGCAGAATAAATCAAAGTTTTTTTTTAAAATAAAAAAAAAAATTTAAAAAATGGTTTTTTTAAAAAAAATTCAAAAATAATTTTAAATTCGCAAAATTTTTGCGAAAAATTTTTCTTTTCAGAAACAGTATTTTTTTTCGAAAAGTACAAGTAAAAACCTAAAATCGTAGGTATACCAATTATTAATTGATAGAGTTTGCTGTAAGCTATGAATTTTCGAAAAAAACACTTATTCTGAAAAAGTACAAAAATCGTGTATTTCATACCCGCGTATCTCAACAATAAATAATACTAGGGCAAATTCCTGAACGCAGTTCTATTGCTGGACATCGATATTACAATAATGCCAAATTTCAGTCAAATCGAAGCCAAAAAGTTTTTTCGCTGGCGTTTTCGCGTGTTTTACCCCATATAAGGAAAATCGAAAGAAAATTAAAAAAAAAAATATTATATATAAGAAAAATCAAATTTTCTTAATTTTTTTGGCCAAATTCCGAAAAATTAAAATTTCGAATTTGAATAAATTTTCGAAAATCGAAAGTTTTTGAAGTATTTATTTGAACAAGTCTGGTGTTTATGTTATGATTCGATATTCAGTTATCATAACGTAAGTACCTTATTCTGGGAGATACTTGAAAACACTCGTCCAAAACTCTTTCCACATTGATTTTAATATCGCGATTCAGTCGATCTTCGGACATAGTTAATCTGAGGCATGTCTTTAGACGACGTAGCGCTGAAAAGGAGCGTTCATTTGTTACTGTTGTCACAGGAAACGCGTCTTCATTGCAAATATCCAGTGCTTCGAGAGAATTTTTGATGTCTTGCCCGGCAATGCGTTGATGCCAAAGTTGAACTTCATTTATCCACATGTCACGTGAACCATTACGCAAAATTGACGTGAATAGATTTGTGCATGAATTTTCAATGAAGCTGATTTATTGATGCCAGAGTATGCTTAAACGCGCATTGAAAAAACGCTCGTGTTACTTAGCCTTAGCGACGCGCAGTGGTCCCAAATCGTGTTTTTTTGTTTCAAAAATAGCTAGAGAGCACAAATCTTGTCGAAAATGAAAAACTCGGGCTTCGACGATTTATTGGCATTTTAGTTTTTTCATTTAAAAAAAAAAAAATTTATTGTGTCTTTTTGATTAATCGTTCAAATGTCAATAAAAGCCTATGTGTGAAATTTCCCAATGGGGGGGGGGGAGTTTGAACCCCCGAAATCCCCCCTTGCGCATTTTGGTATTTTGGTGTGCTAAAAACGAATCCAGATTCAGAATTTACCCATCGCCCTTAAATTTTGACATAACCTCAAAATCATACCATAAAATACGTTAAAAAGATAGTCTCTCAAATTACGTATTTAGGTATGCTAAAATAATATGTAACAATAAAAATGAGTTTTAGTTGCACACTTTTCCCCAGCACCCCCATTTATCCCCAAAAGGTCGAAAATTCACTCCTTATACAAATTCAAAATTAATGCACCTCCACAGGATTTTGGTGGAAATAAGGAAAAAATCAAATTTACTTCACTTTTTTGGCCAAATTTCGAAAAATTAAAATTTTGCAGCTCTGGTAGCAACCTAGGATTATTTTTTAAAAATTTTTTAAATGAGGATATACTCGAATATGAATAAATTTTCGAAAATCGAGTCTTCTTGATGTATTCTAGAACATGCCATTTATTTGAACATGTCCAATGTAGTGTAGAAATCTACACACAAGGGACAAACCTAATTTTTTGAATAAAATCTCCAAAAAAAAACTATTATTTAACGAAAAACCCATTTTTGTTTGTTATAAAATTTGGTAAATTTTTAACTGATGGTTTTAGAAATGCCATCAAAAATTAAATTCTCAAATGTGTAGTTTTCTACACAAGGAGCAGATGAAAGTTAAAATCTTTTTTTGCTACTAGGGTAGTTAGATATTCACACATAAAAAACGAAAAATCTTAAATTTTCCTGCATAATATAATCTCGTAATTTTTTTTTAATTCCATTGAGAATACAAAAATTTCTCAAAGAATAAAAGCTAACTAGAAACGCGTGGATGAAGTTGGAGTCAAAGGGACGAAATTGACGTACCAGCTTTTTCTTTAGTTAATTACATATGTAGTTTGCTGGCTGCTGCCGCTACTGACTTTCTTTCATTTTATTTTCTTTCTTGTTTAATGTGTATTTTTCTTCTATTCCGTTTCTTATTCGTCTTCTTTTCCGCGCCGTAAAATTGCAAAAAAGTTGTGCGCAGCCAATAAGAATTCAGAGATTTTCCTCGAATAATTTTCCGGATTGGTTGAAGAAAATTTTCGCTGGAAAAAGTGCTGACGCGGCTGCAAAATTTTGTTGTTCTTTCGCCTAACATACCAGAGTTGTGTGTGGAAAAAATATTGGAGAAACAAAAAAACAACACGAAAACTAGTGGCAGGAAAAATTCCGAACTGAAAAACTTACTTCTTATTCGTTGAAAATTCACGCGGCCCGTTCTCGCCGCGTTTGATGCCTGACAACAGTTTTTACTTTTGCTACTACTGCTGCTGCTGTTTCTTCAGCTATTCTTTAAGAAAGCAATTAAGCCAGCTGTGGCTAAAAAACTTAGCGCTCTGGGTTTTTGTTTTACGAACCAATGAAACGCATTTGCAAAACACGCGTGTTGTTGGCGCGACCTCGCTGCAGCGTGGGTGTGTAATTCGGCTACCAAAAGGACTTGCTATGAGATGAAGGGTTTCCCAGCAAAAACACCTTCAAAACAGAATTTAATTAAAAGAGTAAAGGAAATAAAAAAACTATATAATCAGTAACTTGAGTTGACATGAGAGAGGCTAAGAAGTTACGTGATGTAAGCGAGAAAAAGACAAACTTTTATATTATGTTATTGGGAATATTTAACTGCAGTGATTCAAAAAAGTTTAGAAACGCTAATTTTTTTTATTGTAATTAACGAAAATATTTTTAGTACAATCATTTGACAGTTTTACCTGAAAAGTTTACCGGGAGTTTGAAAATGCGTAATTTTATAGATTTCAATGTGCTCCTTCCGAATTTTAGCTTTGCCATCTCGTGTTTTTGGCGCTAGCGCCGCCATACTGAAAAAATGGCTCCTAAGAGCTCCTAAGAGCAATTTTTAAACAATATCTCCTTTGCGACTCATTTCACGCTTACAACATTTTTATTCAAAATGAAACTAGGACAAGGCCCTAACTAACATATTTTTAAAAATCAACTTTTATGTAGATTTTGGTACACGGTTAGAAATTTTGGAATAAATTTTTATACTTTTGGGCTTACATATATGACCACACCAGAATTGAATTAAAATTCAATACTGTCTAGATATTAAAATTCATTTTTAATACAAATTTGTATTGAAATTTAATACTCGTTTTTATTAAATTTAAAAAAAAAAGTTAAGGTGTTATCTTCGGCTAGGCTGAAACTCACATACCCTGCACTGCACTGAAAGTACCTTTTCAATAAATGTTAAAAAGGAAAAAGTTAAATGTTAGAAAGGTTGACAGAAGTTGAAAAAGTCGTAAATTTATGCAAAATGTTGAAAAAAGTTGAGAGAGGTTGAAAAACTCTAAAAAAGTTGAAAGAGGTTGAAAATATTTGAAACTATTCAAAATTGATGAAAAAGTCGAAAAAATAAAGAAACTTATGAAGAAAGTTGAAAGAGGTTGAAAAGTCGAACAAATACATATAGGATATATGTTAAAGGGTTGAAAAAGTCGAAAAAATATGGAAAATGTTAAAAAAACCGAATAGAAATGAAAATTTGAAATATACCACGCCCACTTCTCCAATTCCGCCCACTTTTGGCTCAACAAATTATATTTGTGATCGACGCCTTCATATTAAATTTTAGCACAATAGCTTGTATAGTTTGCGATATATGCCGCAGTTAAATTTAAAATTTAGGGCGGTGACACACCCAGTGGTACAATCCAGCCTGGATTTGACCCAGAAATAGCTTTTCATAAGCAAACCCCTAACACCAAATTTTAGTATGATTGCTCACATATTTCGATAAATATGCCACTTACCGTATTTTATTTGTATGGGAAGTGCCCACTGGTTCTATTTCAGGCACTTTTGATTCAGATATACTCTATGGCAACTGAACCACTTACATTAAATTTCATAGCAATTGCAGCAATAGTTCACTTAAAACAGCGCTTACAAACTTATGTTAATATGGGAGGTGCCACGCTCACTGATGCAATCCTATCAAAATTCATTTATTTTTAAAGCTTATATATAGTAACTGACATCTATCCACCAAATTTTATGAAAATTACTCTCATAGCACACTATCTATAACAATAAACGTTTTTTGCTTATATGGGAGGTGCCACGCCCACAGGTACTATTGGACCAAATTTTTGTAATGAGAGACCTTATAGCAAGTATATCTTCCTCATTAAATTTCATAAAGATTACGTTGTTAGTTCTCTAAATATAACGTTTATAATTATTGTGGGCGGTGCCACACCCTTCATTGAGTTTTTTCAGTTAAGAGGCTGAGATTGTATTGATGAGTGCTTTTAGCGGCATCATCTCCAAAATTTTTATGGAAATCGTCTGTGCCAATTTTGAGATATACGGAATCAGAATTTTTAACAGTAGAAAATTGCCACGCCCACTTTTTCTATTCCGCCCACATTTATATCAATTCAAGATATATTTGATATGTATCCATTTACCAAATTTCATCGCAATATCTTGAAAGGCTTACAAG
Organism: Tricholauxania praeusta; assembly: GCA_949775025.1. NCBI lineage: Eukaryota > Metazoa > Arthropoda > Insecta > Diptera > Lauxaniidae > Tricholauxania > Tricholauxania praeusta. The sequence goes on along the minus strand of OX459032.1, from coordinate 6,402,069 downwards.
ATATGTTGGTATAAATAGTGAAATTTAGGGCTGTGCCACGCCCATGTAAGACCCTTTGGAAACTTGAAACCAAGCCTAATCCTAATTTGGTTCACATATGCACCAAATCACCAAGTTTCATCAAAATCGCTGCAACTTTTTTCAAAATTGGCCTGGGTAAATATACATAGAGCATGGGCGGTATGCGTGTCCGTGAACCGATTTCGCCCATTTTCAATAGGAAGATGCCTGCAAGAAGTTGTGACCTATATGTCAAAGTTTCATTCTTGGTTTTCCCGTAAACCTGATTTCAACAGACGGACAGACAGACAGACAGACAAACAGACAGACAGACAGACGGAAATCGCTAAATCGACTCAGGTGGTGACGCTGATCAAGAATATATATACTTTTTCATACCTGCCACTTCCCCTTCGATCATTTTTTAAATTTTTAATATTTCTTAAATTTTTGAAATTTTCAAAAAAAATGAAAAACTTAAAAAAATTGAAAAACTTTTAGAAATTGAAAAAAGCTGAAGATTTCGAAAGTTTGAAAATATTATATAAATTACAAAAAAATATCGAAAAATTAACAAAAGTATCAATGGAAGATCCAAATTTTATTTTTAATTTTCATCAATCTTTACTAAAATGCTTGTCAAATCAAATAGGGTGCAAAACCATAAATGATACTTTCAGCGATGGTACTCCTATATGTTTTGAACATTTTGAAAAACTCAGAGTTTTTCAATCTATGCCAATTTTTGAAATTTTTCTATTTTTAAAATTTTAAATATTTCTTAAATTTTTGAAATTTTCAAAAACATAGAAAACTTAAAAAAATTGAAAAACTTTTAAGTATTGAAAAAAGCTGAAGACTTAAAAAGTTTGAAAATGCTATAAAAATTACAAAAAAATATGGAAAAATTAACAGAAGTATCAATGGAATATCCTAATTTTATTTTTTAGTTATAAATCTTTAGTAAAATGCTTTTCAAATCAAATAGGATGCAGAAACATGAACGAAAGCTTAAGGAGTGGTACTCCTATATGTTTTGAACGATTTGAGCCTAAAAAAGCTGAAATCGATTTTGGAGTATTTGAGAAATCGATATTTTCCTGAAACGTAAATTTTTTTTTCTTTCAGTGTATATATAACGCTTAGGCGTTAATTTTTCCAAACTTGCAGTTTTTTTGTCATCTACTAGTACACAGCTACCTAAAAATAATATAAAAGCGAATTTGAATTGTGTTTGTTTGTTTATATTTATCATTCAAGTTTTTGTGTTATTTACGAGCGGCTCTGAACAGGGTTAAGAAATTAATTTCTTTATCAAAACTGTTGGTCGAAAAAGTTTGATATAATATTTTTCTATATATTAGATAATGCCTTAATCACTCAAAAAATTTTCAGCCAATTTAAAACACGTCAGGGTAAAAAAAGCAAATTATAGATGGAACGACCCATAAGCTATTTTATTAAAAATAATTAGTAATTAGTTGACCGCCCATTAGCCCTTTTAACAGCATTTAGTCTACGTGGCATACTTTCAACTAAACATTTACATTTATTTTGGGAAATTTTATTCAATTCTTCTTTTATGCACTCAATCATTTGCAGCTTGTTTGAATAAGACCTTCTGTGCACCTTGTCCGTTAAAATTTTCCATTAATGCTCGATCGGAGATAGGTCCGGTGACTGTGCTGGCCAATCAAGCAGCTGAACGCCTTTCTCTGCAAACGGACAGAAGTATGACATGGCGCATTGTCCTGCTGAAAGAAAAATCACATGTTGTTCCCTATATTGAATAATTTTGCCAAACTTGGCTGGAAAACTGTATCCAACATGGATGTGTACGTGTCCGAACTCATTCTTCCCTCGCAAATATACAACTCTTCGACACCTGGCGTATTCATGCAGCCCCATACTATGATACTACCAACTCCACATTTTACTGTTGGAATCAAACAATCCGGGTGATATGCTTCGTTCGTCCTGCGACTTACGTACTGAGTCCCAGCGAGGCCGAAAAGCTGTAATTTACTGTAGAATTTCAATACTTTTGGAAATATTAATTTTTGATAGTAAATACTGAATAATGTAGAATGTTATATTGCAAAAGTGTTAAGTATCGATAGTAATTTCTTGCCTCAATATTACTTTCATCGGACCAAATCACCTTGGACCATTCAGTAATCGACCAATTTTTGTATTTTTTAGCTCTTTCTAGTCGTTTTTTGCGGTCCGATTCTGAGAGCCATGATTTTTTTCTGGCTTTTCTTCCTTATAATCCTGCTTCACGTAGTCGACGTTGTACAGTTTCCGCGGAAATGGTTAAATCTGTCTCTTTATGGAGCTCTGTAGACATCTTTAATAATGGTTCTATCCGATCACGAAGTGAAATTCTTACCAGTTTTCGGTTTTTTCGGATCGAAGTAACACGCTTTCGCCCACTTCTAGGCTTTTTTTTGCAGGAACCAGTTTCTGCGAACTCTTTCAAAGTAGTTTGTACGGCACATCTTGAACACTTCAATTTTCTCCCGATTTTAACTTAACTCATGCCGTGGGAAAAAACCAAAGCGATTTTCATCCGTTCAAACTCACTTAATTCTTTACGCCTTGGCATATTCCGAATTTTTGAACAATACACTTCAAGAAAATATAACAATCAAAACCAAATTTTGTAGTTAACAACGACAATCACGCTTCAAAAAACACCGAACGACTGACTCAAAAACGCAGTAAATTAAAAAATAGACGCTACCGCTGTGGCGTAGCAACCCAGATATAATTTTTTATGAATTATAACAGTACATGTGCTCACGTGACCATTTCCACGTAATCAGATAGACGTACAGTGTGTCATATCGTAGATATTAAGAATTTTTAGGGGTGCCTAATACTTTTGACCACGACTGTATGTCGTATCCACTGGGATTCGAACCTTTAGGTTACCCACTAATACACCATTGATAAAAAAATGGTATGATTGAAAATAAAGCAATTACAAGCAAATAAAAAACCCATAACTCACTTTAATACGTTTTTTAATAATTTTTATTAAGTTATTTCGTTCTCCTGTAAAGTAACAAAAATAGTAGATAGGTTCATTCTATATTAAAGTAACGATATGAACATATACAAATCTATAAGATCATTCAAAAAAAGTCAAATAAGGAAGTACATATCGATACGTCCAACGTATAAGTTGGTAACTCGAAAATCGTCATTCTTCAGAAAGTCCATTTTAGTTTTGTTTTCGTTATAATATAATTTGGACAAAACAAATGCATGTGAGTTGTTACTTAAGTTACCAACTTGTCTTCGGCGACATTATTATATTTGTAGTTGTAAGTTGAAGTGCATACATTTTGCAAGACTTTTTTTGTAGGTAAATGTTTGGTACTTTAATTTACAAACATATTACATGGAGAAATAATTATCGAACTGATTTGTAACTGATCTTATAATTATATTGAACGCAATAAATATGAAAAACAGAAAATTGCACATGAAACATAATAATTAAACTATAAAAACAAAGAAATATTTATTCAAATTAAACTATAAAAACAAAGAAATATTTATTCAAAAAATAAAATTAAAAACATAAATCACATTATTCATTGGTTCGGAAAAGATTTTTAGTACATAACTTTTGGTTAAATTATCGTCAGTGCTTTCGGCACTACTACTTAGATGTCTTGTTTTCATCTCTATGATTTTTATAAAATGCATGGTAGAGTTTGGGAACATAATTTCCTTTTTTTTTCAAAGATATCTGTAAAAGTCCCTTGAAAAGCTTTGCCAAATCTGTTCCTTATAGATTTTCAACATTTTTTTTTTCTTCCACGTCTAATATTGGAGATTGGTGGCTCATAAAGGACTCACTCTTGGTAATCTCTTTCGAGAGAGTCATATTTAAATAACATTGTAAAGGGGTTATTTGCTTATCTTACTAACATACATTTTTGGTTAAAATTGATCTTGTTCAAAATTATCAAAGTCGTCAGCAACCACCTTAATTGCCTTACATGGCTTACCAGAAATCTTGGAGTTTTGAATAATTGAGTAGCACTGCATAGGGTACCACTGAGTACCACTGCTCTGGGTGTGACCTTTTTCAAGAAAATGGTGTTGTACTCTGCCGTACAGATGAAAAAAAGCACTATCTGCCAGAGCTGTGAAAGAGTGCATTCATTTGCAATTGAAATCCATTGAAGTCACTGCCAAAAGACAGCATTCAGAGTGCAGCTATATAAAAATGAAGTCACCTGTAGACTTCAATGCAATAATCTTGCAGCCGTTTCTATCACAAAAGAATGCAATTATTTTGGTGACGTCATGTTTTTGATTGGAAGAATTTTGATTGCATTGAAGTCACCTCAAATCATTTTTAATTTTTTGCAATCACTTGAAGTCGCTGCAATCATTTGAAGTCACTGAAGACACTTGAAGACATCTGCTCTGAATTAACTCGAAAATCTACAAAAATATCTTCTAAGCATACATGTAAAAGTGAATGTGTGTACATATGTATGCATATATGTATGTATGTATATACATATGTATATGTGTAGATTTTCGAGTTGTCTTCTTCTCAAGCTGATAATATCCCAACAATAATGTCTGATGACGATTTCTAATTCTAATATACTCACATCAATCTCTAACAAACAAACAAACAAACTTAAATTATTTTAATATTTCAAAACCTCGAATGTTTTCACTTCTCCTTAAAATATCAATATATATGCCTAAATTTAATTTTTTTTTTTTGAATATAAATGTTTAAAATTTTGCAGTGGAACCTTAAAGGTTACATAAATAATTAGACTGAACTTCAATTGCTTATAAAAGATCTTAATCCTGACGTAATTTCCCTGCTAGAAACACATCTTCCGTTCAATAGTAGTAATATTATAATGCCGAAACAGTATTCTGGCTACTTCCATAACTTGAAATCCAACACCTCTTTTAAACAAGTCATTGCATTGCTATTAAAAAAAAATTGTCCGCACAATTTTCAAATTTTAAGCTCACCCTTGTCCACAATTGCAATTAAAATCAACTTCGGGTTTTCTTTCACCATAGTTAACACCTATATTCCTCCTCCTCCTAATATGAATTAATCATGACTCCAATCTTCCCCCTTGATCTACAGTTTCATACAGTGCTGAGCTGGTTCAGGATGTTTTTTTAAACTAATTTTTTCAAATTGAAATAAATCACATAAAATTGTTAAATACCCCGATTTTGGATTAGCTAGATAATTTTATTTATTATGCCATTCAACATTTAAATATGATTTCGTACATATGAGCGCCGCAATAGGCCAGTCTGAAGGTCAAACTTACGATTGCCTATTCCGCAATGAAACCTTATTACCGTAATAACAAAAGCTTTAAATATTGCTGGTTTATCAGTATAAGCCTGAGGCCCCACATATTAATAAATAACCCAAATGATTTCTTAATTGCAAAACACCATGTAAGTTTTGAGTGAATTTAAAGTTGAAATTTTAGTAAATTTCCAGACTATTTTCTACTTAGTCATGGTGCAATAGCACTGAGAAAAATCAACTGTTACTAGAAACAGTGTTCTCAATTTAAGAACCAAACCTCTAGAGAAAACGCAGAAACAGAAACTATTTCTGAAAATTGTTCTTGTTTTGTTGGCAAGAGGGGAAAAACGAAATTGTCGAGATGCAGAATTTGTCGTTTGTCGCAAACGCAAAACGAAAATCACATAAGAAAATAGACAAGAATTTCTATCATGAGCCTTTGGTAACTATAAGCTTTGAAATTAAATGGGTTTTGGACGGATTGCATCAGCGGGCGTGGAACCTCCCATGTTAACATTAAGTTATAAGCGTGAAAAATGTTGTTTAAAAATTTTTTTTATTTGTTTAATTTTTGTTGGATTTGTAGTCAAAAAACTTTTAAAGCCCATAAAAGATAGAAAAAAAAAATCTTTTTTTCACTAGTTTTTCGGCCGACGAAAATAATATTTTTTTTTTTTGTATCGACTTTTTTAGATGAAAAATGGTGATTAACACAAAAACATTTGCATATTTGCAAAATTTAGTGACTTCATCGTGTTCAGTGACTCAAAATACATAAAAAACAATTATCATAACAGATTTTAAAATTTCACTTGATCTTAAAAGCATCAAAAACTGTACACTGTGCGCTTCATAATTTTATTAAAATTATCTGTGAAAAAACGAGTAAGTGACCAGGTACGATTTTACAGATCTTGTTTTTAGAATATCCGAACACTAAATAATAATTGTGCATTCTCAGATTTGGTTGACAATTTTTACCGATCTTGATCTTGCTTCAAACGAACCGTGTCGGTCAAAGTGCTAACCTTAGAATGGCTATAAAACGAGTAAATGAGCAGCTCTGATTTTGCGGATTATGTATTTGAAATTTCCGGACACTATATAATAATTTTGCATTGTCAGATTTGGTTGTCAATTTTATCGATCTTGATCTTGCTTGAAGCGAATCGTGTATATTGTTTCAACCAATGCAACCTCAGTCAATTGTTTTCGACTTTTTCAACCGTATTAAAATTTTACGTAATGTTCTATATCTTATCAACTTTTGAACCTTCTTCAATATTTCTTAAATATGTATATCGGACTTATTCTATCTCATTCAACTTTTTTCAATATTTTCCATATTTTTTGAAGCTCAATCGTTTTAATCTTCTCCATTAGCGATTTTTAAGCATTTGAACCTCTTTCAACTTTTTCCATATACTTTCAACCTCATTCAACTTTTTTCGACTTCTTCAACCTCATTCAACATTTTGGAGATTTTCAACCTCTCTCAACTTTTTTCAACATTTCCTCTTTCAATTTATTTAAACGTTTTCAACCTAATTCAACTTTTTTCAAAATTTTCCGTATTTTTTCCACTCCTTCAGCCTTTTTCTCCTGTTTCAAAATTTTTTCAACTTCTTTCAATTTTTTTCGATCATTGGTCCGACTTTTTCAACATTTTTCAGCTTTACAGTCCATTTCAACATTTTCCATACTTTTTTAACCATATGTATTCTTGATTTAATTTTTTTCAACATATGACATATGTTTTCGACTTTTCAAACCTCAAAACGAAAAACCGAACTATGTAACTGTATGAAAAGTATCGTTAATATATTTTCATATGAGGACTAAACCTTTTTTTTTGTTAAAAAACTTATGACTTTTTTATAGATCTTTTTTCAAAAATCATTTTTATAAGCTTTCACATAGTCATTTTTTCTAATGTATTTCTCACAAAATCTGTTTTACATAGTGTCTATTCTTTATAAAATCGTTTCTATATAGTGTCCGTCAAAATATTTCAGAAGGTTCTATGCATAATGGGGTCCCTCAAAGCTCTCCATTATCTGTAGTTCTTTTCATAATCGCATTTGATGAATTTAGTAAAATTTTTGCAAAATATAAAAAATTTGAACACTCCATTTACGCGGATGATGCAATAATTTTTACAAAAGTTTCTGACAATAATGCGGTCATAGCAACTTTTTCAAAAATTTTGTCTGATTTCAAAAAATGGAGTGAATGCTCGGGTGCTAATCTAGCTCTTGATAAATGTAAATTATTACACATATTTAAAAAGAAAAACTGTTCTTGCCCTAGTTTAAGCTTCAATAATGTAAATATTAATGCAGTTGATTCTATAAAAATATTTCTTAGGTGTATTTTTTGACTCTAGATTTATTTTTAGACCACATTGTATGTATATTATATAAAGAGTCTCACTACCAGACTAAGCATTGTAAAGTACTTATCATCTAAGTACTGTTTAATTCATATATCAACATTAATTGATATAACTAGGTCTCTTATCCTATCGAAAATTGACTATGCTCTGCCGATTTATGGAAGGTGTGCAAATTCAAATATAAAGCTTCTAAACGCTTCTTACCACACAGCCGTACGTCGAAGCATCAACGCATTTCCCACATCACCAATTAAATGCATACTAGCTGAAGCCGGCCTTCCATCTATCTCTGAGAGGACGTGTTATTCCAAAGTTATTCAACTCTTGTAACTCTATTTTATCAAAAGATGTAGTCGACGCCTTTAACCACAAGCGCTCATATCGCACTAAGTCTGCCATTCGACGCTGTATTGAATTTGAGCTCTCTTTAGATACAAATTTAAAACCGAAACTTACAAAATGTTATAGCGAACCACCATGGCATTTTAATTCCTCGTCGCTCATACTTGACTTTGATGCGTTTCCGAAATCCAAAACTGATGCGAAATCATTCCGCCAAATCTTCTACGACGTTCCTTACAACTTCACCAACAATAATTGTCAGTTTTTATACACGTATGGATCCAAATCAGAGTATATCGCTTCATTCGCTGTGGAGTCTCACGATGAACGCACTATAGCCATTGGCCTGCTTTCACACCGCTGTTCGGTATTTACTGCAGAAGCCTTAGCAGCAAAACTGGCCACTGATTTTGCTTTCAAAAACAAAGGTAAATTCGTTATATGCACTGACAGTAAATCAGTTGTAGAAGGTTTGCAAAACATCAACTACAATAGTGACATTATATCCGATATTAAGAATAGTCGTATCAAATCACCTAATAAAATAAAAATAATGTGGATTCCTGGTCATGTAGGCATCAAAGGAAATAAGTATTCAGATAATATCGCAAGCGAAGCTCGCACAGACCTTCTACTCATTTATAGAACGGACGAAAAAAAAGATTATTGCATCTAAAACTCGAAATGGACAAAAAATCAGCTTGGGAAAACATGACGCATCGTTATAAGCAATTTAACATGGATGGCTCCAAGCCATGCTTCCCGACTTCCTCTTCCCGTTCTCAGGCAACATTTTTTGTCAGACTACGCATGGGTCACACAAGATTTTCCCATGCCCATCTACTACAAGGCAGCGGTGCGCTGCCATGCCAGTTTTGCAAGTGTCCAGCCACTACAGACCATATTTTACTTCACTGTCCGTTTTTTAACTCATCTAGAAACCCTATATTCGGTAACATCGATCCGTGCCAGCTACTTAAGCACTGTAACCATAAAAATCTAGTTATTTTTGAAAAATTCATAAAGCAATGTAGTATATCCCATTTAATATAATTACTAAATTAATCAGGCCCGTGCGTAGTAATCATCCATGGGAGGGGGTTTTAAACTCGAACATTTCTTATCAGATTATGTTCATAAAAAACGTAAAAAACGGGATACTTTTAATATAGACATTTAATTATAATTAAATACATATGTACATTAGGGTGATTCAAATTTTTTTTTTTTGTTTTTTTTAAGGTGCTGTTGCTTAAAAAGTAAGTCTATGATATGAAGAAAAAGTTCACGAAAGTTCAGCTCTGTAACTCAATTTTATAAGGTGGCGCCGGAGCCTGTTAGTTTTACATGTAAATTGTATGGAAAAATGAGTTTTTACAAAAAAGGTATCTAAATGAATAAGTGATAAGTGTTGTTGAGCTGAAAAGGGTTTTTCGACGTAATTTATTACGCTGAATCCGAATCTGGCTTCAGAATTGACCCACCATGTCGGAATCCTGAAATATTTGAGATTAATTACATGAAACATGATGTTTTTTGTCTACTTTCGAGGCCATGTATAGGATTCAAAGAAAGTTGATCAGCTTATTTTTAACAAAAGCATCATTTAGTACCATCCTTGCCCTTTAAAATGAGCTTTCAAGTGGTGATCTGTGATGTTTCCTTGCAAAGTTATAGCCATTTTAAAGTGACATGAATTGGATCCCCTACAAAGGGTTGCAACCCAACAATATTAACCAACGGGTTTCAAATTCATGTCACCTTGAAATGGTTGCATTGATTCATTTAGATAACTTTTTTGTTAAAAATAATTTTTCCATACAATTTACATGTAAAACTAACAGGCTTCGGCGCCACCTTATAAAATTGAGTTACAGAGCTGAATTTTCGTGAACTTTTTTTTCATATCATAAACTTACTTTTTAAGCAACAGCACCTTAAAAAAAACAAAAAAAAAATTTTTAATCACCCTAATGTACATGTGTTTATTAGACATGTTCAAAAAATTATCATGCTCTAGAATAATTCAAGAAATCTCGATTTTCGAAAATTTATTCATATTCGAGTACATCCTCATTTAAAAAAAATACTCTTAGGGTTGCTACCAGAGCTGCAAAACTTTAATTTTTCGGAATTTGGCCAAAAAAAAGTAGAAAATTTGATTTTTTTCTTATTTATAATATTTTTTTTTAAGTTTCTCTCGATTTTCCATATTTCCATTAAAAAATAAATGAGATAGACAAATAAAATTTGATTTTTGGTCAAAAAATTTTTAAAGTATTTTATAAGCAAGTAAGTTCAATATTTTGCTTCAAGAGCTAGTCAGTGCTTGATTAGCTTAAAAAAATATAAAAAAAATTTAATTTTGATAACTTTTGGTCCAAACATGAAAACATTTTTTTTTCTCATCTACATATTTTTTAATGGAAATTCATGTATGTAGTGGCATTGACAATTTCAAAACAACAAAGGATTTGAGCTGTTACACAAAAAACACCAAAGCTCTACTCGCGGAGAGACCACAGTTTTTCTCCTTATGTATAGGCTTAAAAAATAGCGCTTAGGTTTTTTTCTATACTTCCTTAGGTGTACTTTAGGAAAATAGAGAGAAAATTAAAAAAAAAAATTTATAAATGAGAAAAAAATTAAATTTTCTTAATTTTTTTTTTGCCAAATTCCGAAAAATTAAAATTTTGTAGCTCTAGTAGCAACCCTAAGACTATTTTTTTTTTTATTTTTTTAAATGAGGATATACTCGAATATGAATAGATTTTCGAAAATCGAGTGTATTGAAGTATTCTAGAACATGCCATTTATTTGAACATGTGTAGTGTTTATGTTATGATTCGATATTCAGATATAATAACGTAAGTAGCTTATTCTGCGATGTACTTTAAAAAAAAATTCGTCCAAAACTCTTTCCACTTTGATTTCCATATCGCGATGTATATTTGCGAGGCTAAGCCATTCAGCCGAATTTCGGACATAGTTGTTCTGAGGTGTGTCTTTAGACGACGTAGCACTGAAAAGGAGCGTTCATTTGTTGCTGTTGTCACAGGCAAAGTTGCCATAACACGAAGCATTTGATGGACATTTGGAAACGCGTCTTCATTGTAAATATCCAGTGCTTCGAGAGAATTTGTGATGTCTTGCCCGGCAATGCGTTGACGCCAAAGTTGAATTTCACTTATCCACATGTTACGCGAACTATCATGCAAAATTAAATTATGTGGCGCGAATAGATTTGTGCATGAATTTTCATTGAAGCTGTTTTTATTAATGCCGGAGCAATTCATAAACGCGCATTGAAAAATCGCTTTTGTTAGTTAGTCTTAGCGACGCGCAGTGGTCCCAAATCTTGTTTTTTGGTTCAAAAATAGCTAGAGTGCGCAAATCTTGTCAAAAATGAAAAACTCGGGCTCCGACGATTTATTGGCATTTCTGTTCTCTCATTTAAAAAAAAAACTTGTTGTGGTTTTTTGATTTTTCGTTCAAATTTCAATAAAAACCTATGTACGAAAATTCCCAATAGGGGGAGGGGTTTGAACCCCAAACCCCCGCCACCCTTGCGCACGGGCCTGTAATTAATAGTTCAACACTTTTTGTATAGCCGAATCGTAAGCCCTGGTAGCTAGTACTCGTATTTTTATATTAGTTTTTAAAATTGTATCTTTTGACTAATTTTAATAAATAAATAAATAAATAAAATAAAAATGTAGATAGTGCATTTGTACGGTAGTACTGACACTGAATATTTATATGAAACCCATGAATAAAAACAGAACACTATTTTATTACGATTTTGGCCAGAACAATTGTCGGACCAAAATCTGAAATCCTTGCAGCCATTCGTTGCTTTTTGAATTACAAAATTATGAAGGCAGTTTGCTACTTCATTTGCTCTCTTTTTAGCAATCGATTCATCCTATAAATAGCAAAATGCTTCCTTTTCACTCATATCGAAAAAAGTGAAATTGAAAGCGATGCGATTCCTGGCAAGGAGTTCTTAACTTGTAAGGCACTTGTGCCGGCAGCAAAGTCACAACTTTTTTGAATTGCATCATTTGTGTCTCCATCATGGCCTTATTTATTAATTATTGCTGAAAAATATTCATGAAAAAACCGAATCACCTGATTTTTGCGAAGTCTTTCTTCCCTATCAACAATATGCAATCTGACGGTAAGCAAAATGCAACCACTGATCACAAATGTCAATTTTCCCACCCAAGCTTTGCGGTGCCAGTAAACAAAGTACCATGAAAAAAGTTGGCAGCTGAACTTTTCAACGCGAATTGACTAAAATAGTTTGGGCAATAGGTTGGTATTTATAGTTTACAACCAGAGTTTTTTTCGGTAAAATTAGCTTATAACTTTGTACATGTAGTTACCAACACAAATTGTTTTTTGTGTCCCATGCACAAGTTGGTAACTTAAATAATCAACAAAAACAAAATAAAAAGTTTCTGCATTATATTTTTAACTTAAGGTCCCAAGTTCTTGGTTGGAGACCTCACCGATATACACCGAAGTTGTAACTCTTAAAATAGTTGGCAACCTCTCAATTTTTGAGCTAGAGTTTCAAAAAATTGTCACCAGATAGAGTCCAATGAGCAGATTCTGGTAAGTCAGTGTCTTTTTTTTGCACGTTTTGAAAAATTTTTCCCTCTTTTTAATTAAAGGAGGGAAAAACTTGGGTTAAATCATAATTGAGACACAAAAAGTTGGGGGTACTTAAGCGAGTGAGGTACTTAAAAGGAGAAATTTGTGTGAGATGAGACTTGGTGTGGAAACATAGAGTCCCAAAAAAGTGGGTACTTAAGCGGGATGTGCACTTAAGCGGGATTCACTGTATATTTAAAATATTTTGAAAAGGTATGAAATTTTTTTAAAATGTTGAAATATTTAAACCAATTTATTCTCGACTAGCTTTCCACCATCTGTCCATTCCTTTAGTTTTTCACAAGTCACATAATTTTTAGCACACGTAAGCTCATCAAATAATTTGCTGTAATTAATTTTAATTTGGCTCCTCTTCCCCATAATATATGTCAAATTTCTTTCAACCTTATCCCAAGATGGCATTGTAGGCAGCAGGCCCGTGTGCAAGGGGGGGTTGGGGGTTCAAACCCCTCCAATTGGGAATTTTCGCACACAGGTTTTAATTGACATTTGAATGAAAAATCAAAAATGAAAGAACTGAAATGCCAATAAATCTTCGAAGCCCGAGTATTTCATTTTCGACAAAATTTGCGTTCTCTAGCTATTTTTGAACCAATAAACACGATTTGAGACCAATGCGTGTCGCTAAGGCTAAGTAACACAAGCGTTTTTTCAATGCGCGTTTAAACATAGCTTCGGCATAAATAAAATCAGCTTCAATGAAAATTCATGCACAAATCTCTTCGCGCCATATACAGTGAAATTCCCCATAACCGGACACCCACCGTCGCAGTATTTTTGTCCGGTTATAGGAGCGTCCGACTATCGGACTTTGGCGTCAACGCATTGCCGGGCAAGACATCAAAAATGCTTCGTGTTATGGCAACTTTGACAACAGCAACAAATGAACGCTCCTTTTCAGTGCTACGTTGTCTAAAGACATACCTCAGACAAATATGTCCGAAGATCGACTGAACGGCTAGTGGATAGAGTTTTGAACGAGTTTTTTCAAGTACCTTGCAGAATTAGTTACTTACGTAATGATAACTGAATATCGAATCCTAACATAAACAGATGTACATATTAGGGGTGGCAATTGATTGCTCTAAATATAGGTTAAAGTAATCCCGGGATTTTCGGGATTAGAAAAAAATTTTATATTATATAATAAATATTCTTTTATATGACATATTTAAGTAAAAATCTGCAAAATAATTGTTTTCAATACATTTGATGTGCATGAAACATATTGCATCAACCTGCAAAATGCACTTCAATTGTGTCTGAACCTTAAATTGATTAAAAATATTTTTTTTATTGTAGCAATTTTTTGTTTAAGATTTTCTTGTTAAAAATGTCACATAGCAAAAAAAAATATCTTTTTTAATACTTTGACTAATTTTAAGAATTTTTTATTAAGTGCGATTTGTATTGAAAATTGATAGTTCATGAGAAAAATGTTAAAATGTGAAATTAAGTGTGTTTGTTTACTTTTTCAGTAACAATTATCCAGTAAGAAATTTTAGAGAGTAAGAAAGTATTTGCTCGCAGAGAAAAAAATTTTCATAAAAGTAAAAAAACACAATCCAGTAAAAATTCGTACAAACTGACAAGCGAAAAAAAAAAGTTTTCCAAAACAATTTGCTTTTTTATTTATAAAAAAATATTGACAATCGTCAAAATCATGTTTTTCTTTTTGAAAAATGTAAAGGTAAAATTTTATCCAGTAAAAACTAACACGCTCTCTCGCAACAAATTGTCACTTTATTCTCTCACTGCCTCTCTCGTTACTGGATATTTTTCGTTAACAAACACAATCCAGTAACAATTGTTACAAATTTGTACAAATTCGTACAAATTTTCAGTTAACAAACAGACCTATTTGGACTAAAATTATTTTTATCAATAACGGAAATACTAAAAATGCAATAGAAAAACAACATAAGCAAAACATATCTATTTCTTATAATAAAATACAAATCTGCAACAAAAAATATAGGCTTGTCTTCAAAAAAAAAAAAACCACAGTCGACCTTGGTTTGACATTGAAATTTTGACCCAAACATAGACCTACCAAAACTTAAGTTCTAGATATAATTAAACTTTTGTCTGAAGCTTTTTTTCTGAAATCATCATCTAAAGATTTTGACAACTTAAATGAAGGACACTTATGGGCGTCTACTGAGAGCAAAGCATTCGGTGCCACTAAATGCCATCACTGTCACATTTGAAGAAGGTGATAAAGTATTAATCAAGTACAAAATGTGGTACACGAATTTTTAAAAGTAAAAATGAAATTGATAGTTTGATCCTAAATGCTTGATTATCCTCTATCACCTCCTTTTAATAGTGGCTATCATCTATTAGTCAAACTTAGTAAATGTGATTTAGATGTATTAACACTTGAAGTGTTCTAAGTCAATTTTTAAGCTATTATTTTGCGTTCGTATTCTTCATTGTTACGCTGTGAAATAAAGCAATTTTAATTTTATATATACAATAGTATAAACTAGGGCAAAACAAAGTATATGCTGTCCACAAACAGGGAGACGCGGCGTATTGGATCCTTTGTTACTGCGAACAACTATACTTTCGAAGTTGTCAAGGAATTCACCTATCTTGGCACTGCCGTGAACACTCAAAACGATGTCAGCCTGGAGATAAAGCGAAGACTAACTCTTGCTAATCCTCTCTCGCCCGACAAAACTGACACTCTACAAGACGCTCATCTTACCCGTGCTACTTTACGGCGCAGAAGCATGGGTTGTGTCGCAGACTGATGCAGCCACGCTTGGGGTGTTTGAGAGAAAAATTCTTCGCAAAATCTTCGGTCCTGTTCACGTCGGCGACGACTACCGTATTCGAATGAACCACGAACTGTACGAGCTCTACGCTGACATTGACATAGTCAAGCGCATCACTATTCAACGTCTGCGCTGGCTGGGACATGTTGTCCGTATGGACGAAGAAGCTCCGGCGAAAAAGGTGTTTGATGCGGAAGCCGCTGGGCGACGACGAAGAGGAAGACCATGCCTCCGATGGAAAGACCAAGCCGAGGAAAGCCTATCCCCGCTTGGTGTGAATGATTGGAGAAGGCGTGCGCAAAGCAGAGGCGCCTGGAGAGAGCTTTTGAGGTCGGCCGTAACCCGGTAACGGGTTGTTATGGCCACCCAAGTAAGTAAGTAATAGTATAAACTTCTAGTTTTTTTTTTTTGTAGCTCTGTATGCATTTACTAGAACTATCAATCCCGGGATTGATTGACGCGATATCTGCGTCATTTTGTATTCGTTCCGAGAAAAACCAAAGGAGCAGTTTTGATTCTCCTAAAGGTCCTTTTTGGCTAAAAAAAACGTGTTATTTGCTCGTAACTTTTATTCATTCACGGAATGGATACCCGAATTTAGTCGAAAAATTAAGATTGTCTCCTTGCAAAAAATTCGACGCTAAAAAATTTTAAATTATTTTTCTATTATAGATAATATTCAGTCCAAAAATTCTATGTTTTGAAATTTTTTATATGGAAAAATCAAAATGACACAGATAGTGTGTTTAAAGGTTCTTCTAACGTTTGAGTCGGTGTCCGGCTGACTTTATTTTGCTTCATACAAATCACACGGTCTAACGTCTATATTAAAAGTAAACCGTTTTTTGTCGTTTTTTATGAACATAAAATAATATAAAATGTCCGAGTTAAAAACTCCCCCCATGGATGATTCCTGCGCACGGGCCTGGTACGCAGCAGTACCCATTCCATCACTTCAACTTCTTTAAATTCATAATCCCACTGTTGTAGATAACACTAGTCAACATGAATTTTGTCCTTGGGCTCTAGTAGTCATATTTTGATTTCTTTCAAATAACTAATGAAAGAAAAAATAGTTTTATTAGCTGAATTTTGCTTTTGTAGGAACCAGAACGACCAAAAAATGCGAAAATCATGGTTTTTTGACATATTTGAGGCAAAGGTAACAATTTCTTACAAAACTATTAATGAGGTCCAGAACAACTACTCTTTTAAGGCACATTTTGAGTTATATGGTAAAGTGGGGCACATTGGTTAACTTTTTTTTAAAGCCTTGTATTGGTTTTATTAATGCATAGAAATCAAACCTCTGAGGAATTTTAGACTATTTCGATATTAGAGAACTGTATTAAAAATACATTTTGTAGATATTGTTGACAGTTTCAAATAATTTTCGCATTTAAAAAAAGCAAGTCAATTTGCTGAAAGTGCCCCGACACGGGGCAGCTTCGGCATTTCATGGGGAACATTCAGCATTCAAGTAATTTCATAAAAAAAAATTTAGAATTCTTGCATTTTTATTTTGAAAAATGAGAAATATATGTATATATTGTATTCAGATAAGATAATGATGAATTACTTAACATTAAATTTATCATTGTTAAAATTACAATTATGTTTTGTACGATACCTAGAAGTCGATGCCGGATTGGAGGGATCAGGTAGTTTTAGCTCAATTTCAGCTTTTGAAACAACCGGTCGGAGGGTCAATGAAATCGTTTTTTGAGTAAAGTGCTCTTCGAAGAAAACTGACATTAAACGCAGTATCGCCAAACGCATTCGGCACCTACTTAATCTGCCCCCACCTAGACGACGAAACTGCCCCACTTTTCAGAATTTTAAAAAACTACACAATTCTCGAAAACTTTTTAATGCAATCGAATCTTAACTTAAGATTTCACTTTCTCATATAATAACATAGCAGGTCGCAAAAAACCGTATTAAAATTCAAAGAACTATTATTGAAAATCGTTAACTTACCTGGTATTCAAAACTACAGCGAAGAACGAAAAAACACAAAATGCATGCAACTTGTTTGAGCCCGATTTCACATACATTAAACTAAGAGAGTGAGTATGTATTCGATAAAGGTTGCGTTCGGCATGATAAATAGTTCTTAAATAAGAGTGCGTCATATCTAAATGGGCCTTGACGAATGTGCCCCGATAATGAATGTGCCCCACTTTACCATATCGATATATTTGTTTTTCTCCGAAATATCGTCAATTAAAATTTATTGTGCATTTCTCCATACAAATCTTTATAAGTTTTAGTGGGGCAAATTTGCAATAAACTTCAATTTACGATATTTCAGAGAAATAAAAATGATATCAATAAAATGTAAAAAAGGATTTGTAGATAAAGAGTTGTTCAACCCCGTTAATGGTCTAACAAAAACAAATTGCCTTTCAATGTAACATAGCCTCAAATATCTCGAAAAATTGTGATTTTTGCACTTATAGGTCAGAATATCTTGAAAACCAGAATGATCAGAGTTCTGATATTGGATTCGAGCTCAGAGCATCAAAAACACTCGGAAAAGTATATTCAGGTTTCAGAGCCAGAGATTTGACCAAATTTTGTCGCCTTGTATAATCAATGCAATTATTATAAAAACTTTTGACACATTCTTTCATTTCACTTAGGTTTCCTGTTTTTTCAAATACCGAAATTATTTTCTTGATAATGAAATGTAAAAAAATGTCATCTCTGCGTTCAGCGAAAAAACAGCGAAAATTTGGGTTCAGATCCAAACCGACAAACGTCACGGTAATTACATTGCACAATCAGCTTTTAAATAGGGATTGCTAATTTAACAACTTACATATCGATTAGCAAAGGGTTGCCGTTAGTAGAAATAGATTCATAATGTAGATTAGTAAATAATAGTAAAGCAAAACAAAAAACAGAACATTTGCGAAAAACAGAACTTTTTTGTAATTTTCCATTAAAAAAAAAATACGCAGAGCAAGCGCCTCAAAAACAGAACTGTTCTGCTAAAAACAGTGATGAATCAGTTAAGATCCATTGAACATGGCTGGTTTTGACATAGTAATCAACGAATTTTGTTTGAAAAAAAGTGGACTTGATCTGTTTTGATATCAATATACTGAACTTGGCCGGTTTTGATTTCCACTCCATGCACTTTAAGCGGTTCTTTTGATGATAAAGTGTGTATAACGTGTCACTCTTCCATTATATGCAGTCCCTAAACGCAGCGCATTTCGGAGACTTACAACTTGGTTAGACACTTTTCTAAGTCAGCAGTTATTTTTGGAGCTCATACATCTGCAGTTTTCTAGACCTCCGCTAAAATAGAACGTTCCTTCTTGTGATATTTTTGACTATAATTTCGTATGTTCTCACGCTTCTTTCATTTTTATACTAACGGGAAGGTTTTTTAGTTTAAGTTTTGTCGTTGATTTGAAAAAAATATGTAACATATCTTGTCACACAGAGAAATAATATATGTTTTTAACTTTCAAAGTGCATTTTTTGTTAAATGTTAAAAAAAAATCTTAACGTTTCCGAGCTTTTTTGACACACTGTAGGTATATGGCAAATCTTACCACACTCATTATAACATGCACGTATTTGGCGTCAACTTAGAATAGCAAAGCAGAGGCTTAAAAAGTTGTTCAGGTTTCTTGCAAAAGTTAAAATGAAAGCTTAAATTTTTTCACCTGATGGTGAAATTATGCAATACTGTAGCCGCTCGGTTATATGAACTAATTAAGGAAGCGAGTCACACATAATCGACAAAAATAAAATAAGTGTGTAGTATTTTTTAAATGTGTACACTAGGGCGGATTCAATTCTTAAGTAGTCCAGAAATTCTATTTTTCTGAAAATTCGTCAAACTTTAAGCAAAAAAGTCCACTACAACATATGATAATGAAAGACTTTAAAGTTCTGAAAACTACCACGAGATGGCGCTATAAGCAGTTTGAATAGTTTCAGCTACTTCAAATGAAAACTTGTAAGTTTGAAATTCATTGTAGCCATATGGTGCAGTGGACTTTTTTGCTTTAAATTTGACGAATTTTCAGAAAAGTAGAGTTTCCGGTTTCAAAATTTGTCACCATACAATTTAATCCGCCCTAGTGTACACACATAAAGTTAACATTTTTAATTGGATTGTTTATAATTATTGCACACGAAAATAATCGTTTATATTTTTCGCATTTTTTATTTGCTGCATGCCTGCACATTTTGTTGTTTCTTTCAAAATTCGCTCCAATAATCTGATAAATTTTCTTTTGCATTCGTACGTATGTACATATTTTTTTACTGATGTCGGTGAAGCACACATTTTTAACACGACAAATGCTTCAAAAAATGCAACGATTGCAAGTTGTTCAGCAATCGATTTAACATTCCTTACATTTTTTTCGAGCGGGAATTGTGAAAAAGACCTTAATAAATTCAAGATGGTTGCTATTTTTGTTTTCGTAAGGAAACTTTCCTAAAAATCAATTTTTTATTAATTTCTTAAAAAATTTTTCCTTGGACTAAGTCAATAAATCATATAAGGGAAATCATTATTTTCCAATAATTAAAATACTTCATTTGTGCAAAATGTGTCCAAAAACAATTAGAATGCAAATTATAATTATTTTCTACTACTCAAAATATTTACATATCTTGCGACATTATTTTTTTTTTTTTTTTTTTACTTCCAAAAATATTGGCGATACGGGTCCAATTGTAATTATTATAATACTTAGTCTTATCGACTTTCTCAACATCATGAGAATTTTCCGATACTATTCGCTTCTCTTTAACTATCTTCAGCTTTTACCTTTTTTTTTCTATATCTTATCCACTATTTCGAAAAATTGCGAACTCTGGCATCGTTTTCTGTTTTGATAGTCTTTAATTTGAGCAGCTGCAAAATTGAACTAAAAATTACTTAAAATATAATAAAATTAAAACTGAACTAGCTAAAACTGTATTAAACTTACATTAATTAAAACATTAATACAAAGTTACAACGTAAGTGCGTGTTAAATTTTGTAACTTTGCGCCGCCATTTCCCTAACCGTCGTAAAAAGAAAGAGAACTTCAAACATGGAAGCACTAAGAGAAAAATGGTGAAAGCTAGAGAAAATAAGGATAAAGAAGCCGTTGCCAAATCACGTCGTATGACGGATTATGAAATCGGCCAAAATTTTAGAAAAATCGTCATGTCAAATCGTCTAAAACTGTCAGTTAATATATTAAAGATTAACTTATCATAATTGTGGCACATTAAATTATCTTTCTTATGACATCCATTCAGGAGTTCAGGAGTTATTTGTTTATCTTTTAAAAATAAATAGAGTTGAATCAAAACTTTTCAAAACTCTTTTTTATCAATTTTTCAATTCCAAATTGTGATTTGATTTGTAAAAGAAGTTTGATTCCATAAGGAATTTAATATAAGGGGAATTTCATTTCTATTTTAGCCATGAATTTTTAAAAAATAATTTCTGATGAAAAATAAACTTATTTTGTTTTGTGATTTGCGATAGATACTCGAAATTGTTGTCAACGACTTTCATAAAAATTTTTGAGATGATACCACTGAAAGCAGTCATCAATACGAGCTAAGTCGTCAATATACCGGCAAAACTTGACAATGGACGTGCCACAGCCCAAAACAACGTAATCGTTAAACTTTATGAAATTAAGTATATCTATCAGCTATCAACATTTTCTATATTGTTTTTACTTTTCAACCTCTTTCAACTTCATTCGTTATTTTCTTTATTTTTTCGGCTTTTCCATTAATTTTGAATTGTTTCAACATTTTTCAACGTCTTTCAGCTTTTTTCAACATTATCCATCATTCAGATACATAATAAAATATTATTTTTAAAAGGTATGTCTAAAAATATCAGCACTTTCAAAATTAAAAATTTGGGAAATACTTACTTAGAAGTGACATCAAATTTATCTATCCCACCAAACACTGAACAAATTTCTCCAGTTTTTATTTAATATTTTTGTACAGAGCTTCTTGTTCAGTACTTTTGAGTGCAAAAAAAAACAAAAAAATTACAAGCGCAAAATGCATTAAAATGGGCAACGAGCTGCTTTTACTAGTTTCAATGACCGATACGTCATATCATCAGCAAGCTTTGTAAGCCGAAGTTTAGTAGTCTGCAAGCCTACTATGTATATTCTGTTTCTTGCGTTGATCAGTTAAGAATCACAGCAGTAAACAGAACAAAACTTCTACATTTTAATACAATTGCTTTTGCAATCTCTTTGATATCACACATTTCTTGACGAGCACTTCGTTGTCCGCTTTTCTGGCGATCCGAACGAAGTTGCAAGTGCTACATGTAAAAAAATGGTATGCTTTTCGCTAAGCATGCTTTTGTGTTTGATTTCAGGTTTCAGAAATTCCAGCAGAGGTTTTACCATATCACCAGCACCAGTAAATTCTCATATACCTGTTCTAAGTGAAAAATTTTGCTTGGAAAATGAAAGTGGATTGTGGCCGGAGCTTATGACATTTGACAATATATTTTACTTTAAAAAAATGGGCGGTACAGCTCTTTAATATTGTGGTCTTACAAGAAAGTGACAAATAAGTTTTTTGAGCGAAGAACACGAAGCAGTGAAACCATAAAACGTTCATGGCTCTGTTTTTCTCTTAGGAATGGATACATCTACTGCTATGTACGCAAACTTTTTTCTCGAATACGCTCACAATTTACTCATAGAGGTTATTGCGATTGGAAAAATGCTACGGTATGTTTGATTGAACACGAAATTTCTGAATACCACATAAGTGCTGTAATTGATTTTGCAGCACTATCTGAAAAAGTTGGGCGTATTGATCAAGAACTGACACAACAAGCAGAAGATCAGCTTGAAATAGATTTGGCATTTAGAGGGGAAAATCAGACATTAGGATCACCGAAAAACTACAACTATCTAGGATTACTCGAGCTTATTGTAGAGAAACTGTGGTCACACAAACTCTCTTTCATCAACGACTTGCTAGGAACTTGTGTA
This sequence comes from Tricholauxania praeusta, assembly GCA_949775025.1. Taxonomy (NCBI): domain Eukaryota; kingdom Metazoa; phylum Arthropoda; class Insecta; order Diptera; family Lauxaniidae; genus Tricholauxania; species Tricholauxania praeusta. The sequence goes on along the minus strand of OX459032.1, from coordinate 6,379,535 downwards.
ATGTGGTGTTAGAATGTAGCAGTGGACGCCTTTTATACTTTCGTTCTTAACATAGGTTAGAGTAAAAGTAGTATATAAAAATTTACTAAAAATTCATAAGCCATAGGCCAAAGTCATATTACTGACCTTTTTTTTTTTTTTGCTATATTCAATAAATTTTCCAAGGGAGGGGGGGCGCGCCAAATGCTCAGCCTAGACACGACCCTGACTGTTCATCATACACATATCTACCAGCACAAAAGAGGTAAGTTCATTTTTCGCTGTACTTTGCTGTGAAAAACCAGTTATGTTTGTAATGGAAATTAGCCTACAATATGCAAAAGTGTTCTATTTATAAGTTGTCGCATAAGTTGCCAAGCTTTTGAGATCGCTACGTGGTTTCAAACCATATTCTGTTTGTACCTTCTTCTTAATAATCCACTTTATTTCTGAAAAATAGTTTAAGGGCTCCAAAACAGTTTTTTGCGTTTTCTGAAAATTTGAAAATTCTGAGTTGTGTTCTTTAGTAGAATGTGTGCAATATATATGTATGATATTTTCCGTAACTTTTTGACTGCTATGTTGTCTGGCTATGAAAACATATTTCCTGTTGGGGACGTGGCACCACTCACTTTGAACAAATACCTTTTCTCAAGGTTCCATCTAACTCCAAAATATATCTCATTAAAATCGGTCCATTAGATCAGCCGTGGTACGTATTATCTTATTATAGGCAACGCTGAAAAAAAAAAAACAATTACTACATTCGGCCCTGTCGCTCTTCTCAACTTTTCCAACAGAAAAAAAAACAGCTAAGATGTTATCCTTGGCTAGGCCGAAACTCACATACCCTACACTGCACGAAAGTTCCTTTTAAATAAATGTTAAAAAGACGTTGAAGAGGTTGAATAAGTCGAAAAAAATAAGAAATGTAAAAAGTTTGAGGTTGTGGTTGAAAAATGTTGAAAAAGTTGAAAGAGGTTGAAAAATGTTGAAAAAGTTGAAAGAGAAACTATTGAAAAAAAAGTCGAGCAAATACATATCGAATATATTGGAAAAAGTTAAATGGTTGAAAAAGTCGAAAGAATATGGAACATCTTGAAAAAAATCGAATAAAAATGAAAAAGTTGAAATATGCCACGCCAATTTCTCCAATTGCGCCTTCTTTTGGTTCAATAAATTTTATTCTAGATCGAGATCCACATATTAAATTCAATCACAATAGATTGTATAGTTTGCGATACACACTGTAGTTAGACTTAAAATTTAGGGCGGTGATACACCCACTAGTACAATGGAGTCCATTTTATTTCCAGAAATAGCTTCCTCTTACACCAAACTTTATTATATTGTTCACATATTTTGATAGATATGCAACTTTAGGAATTTTACTTGTATGGGGAGTGTCACGCCCACTCGGGCTTTTTCGGTCTCTTCTGATTCAGATATACTTATAGCAACTGAACCATTTACATTAAATTTCATTCTAATTGTTGCAATAGTTCATTTAAGACAGCGCTTGCAAATTCATGTTAATATGAGAGGTGCCACGCACACTAAATCAATCCCGTCGAAATTTATTTAATTTTAAAACTTTTAGTAACTGACATCTATAAACCAAATTTTATGAAGATTACTCTTATCGCACTAGGGTTGTCAGATCCAAATTATAGTAACTTCGGATATTGTAATATGGGTATTTTTGTATCTTATATTACACGTTACTTTTATAGCATAGCTTCTATTTCTTTATGTATTATGGTTTGTTGATGCATTGTGCAGTATATTACAACTTCGGAGCTTCATAGCATATGCCAATCTGAAGCTATTTCAACGAGATGGAAAAAAGCCAAGTGACACCTCTAAATTAAATTGGCGGGAAATGTGATATATAGCGTTCGGATAATGGCTGCGATCCGCTAGCACCTCATCTGGTGAATTTTGAGGAAAAAAAATATGCATCTAATAGGTCACAAATTGGTCATAATTAGTCAGTTAGTCCGATTAATTGGTCAGCAAGACTCAATATCTTAAAAATATTTTAAAAATTTCAATGTCATTCGAAGATTTTGGCACCTCATCTGACAAATTTTGAAAAAAAAAAACTGCATCTAATAGGTCACAAATTGGTCAGTTAGTCCGATTAATTGGTCAGAAAGAGAAGATTTTTTAAAAATATTTTTAAAAATTTCAAGGTCATTTTGAAATAAAAAAATATGTATCTAATAGTTCACGAATTGGCCATAATTGGTCAGTTAGTCCGATTAATTGGTCAGCAAGAGAAAGTTTTTAAAATTTTTTTGAAAATTTCAAGGTCATCTGAAGATTTTGTCACCTCATCTGACGAATTTTGAAATAAAAAAATATGCATCTAATAGGTCACAAATTGGTCATAATTGGTCAGTTAGTCCGATTAATTGGTCAGCAGTAGAATATATTTTCAAATTTTCTTAAAAACTTATTTGTCATGGAATTTTGACACCTCATATTAGGACAAAAAAAAGGAAGTTAAGAAATCGATAGGGTTTTTAACGCTGACAGTTGGTCAGCAAACATCTAACAAGTGGTCATGCATAGAACATTTTTTAAAAATAAAAATGACTTTTCTATGACACAACGCATGCGGGAACCTCGACTGTTATATCAGGTTGTCATGTGAATCAATAATTTTTTAATTTCTATAATATGTTGTTATGTCTGATGATTTAAAATTGGCCAGCGAAAACAAAAAATTGGTCAGGCGTATTAAATAAGATGTAAATAAAAAATTTCTGCGTATCACGAATGAGATAGTTGTACATATGTGGAAATCCATCAGATTTGGCCTTTTAGCTGGCCTCGTTTTTTTTTTTTTTTTTTTTTTTTGAGTACATCGTTCAGCCATAGTTTTTCTTGAAGCTAAGGCTGTCTTGAATTAATATTCAAGGTTGTTCAATTAAAATTCAGATAGCTATTTTTTTATTTACTTTGTATGTAAATTTTCATGTTTTTTTTTAACTTAATTGCAATTTTAAGGTAAGATGACAATTTCGATTTTTTTTTTATTTTTTTTTTTGAGGAGACTCTTCAAACATGGTTTTTCTTGAAGTTAAGACTATCTTTAATTAATATTCAAGGAGGAACAATTAAAATTCAATGGGAGACATATTTAAAATTGGATTTTAGTTAAAAACAACATGAAATGTTACATATAAAGTTAAATAAAAAAATAGCTATCTGAATTTCAATTGAACAACCTTTATTATGAGTTCTAGACTTAGCTTCAAGAAAAACTATGGCTGGAAGATGTACTCCAAAAAAAAAAAAAAAAAAAACGAGGCCAGCTAAAAGGCCAAATCTGATGGATATGCACATATAAGCTAATTTAAATTTTTTTTTAATAATTTATTATTATTATTTCTATCAATTTGAATGCTAAAACATCTGAGAATAGTTGGTCTACAGATTTTAAAACTGCTTTTATTAAAAATTGCTTTTGGTCGTATCTCTTATACATTTCCATTAATCTGCGTTAAATAGTCGATGAGATAAAATGATTTTGATTTTGTTATTATAAGATGGCGTGTCATCATAATTTTTTTTTTTTTCACACCAAACTATGCTAGGAACTTTCTCAGACCATATGAAACATAAGAAAAAAATATTTTTTAAATATTTTAAGTTTAATTGATCTTGATGGAGTCAATTTGACCTTCTTGAAATTTTACTCTTTCCAAACTATTTTTTGGTGTGTGGAAACAGTTTTGTTTGATGGTTAATACAGGCTGTTACTCCAAATATTGATGCAATGGAAAAAAAAAACTTATTATTAACTTTTCAATAAAGAAGTTTTCAGAATATCAAAAATTAAAATAAAGCGATTTAATTGAAATGTAATTATGTTGAATTAAACATTATGCATTTGTTAATTGGAGCGGTTGTCATGTTTATCGCCAGCGGTGAGCAGCTGGCAAAATTACAACACACTTGACTGAATGAAATGAAACATACCGCTGACGGTAAAATTAGATTTAATTTTAATTTGACCGTCGCGGCAGTGTTGCATTTCCAATCAGCTTGTGCCAATTTAATAATTTAAGTTTGTACTGTCAATTTTCTATTTGTGATAATAAAAAAAGGAACATAAACAAATAAAATAAGAACGAATTACTAATAGAAGAAGTATTTTCTCACATTGTAAAAAAGGTTTCATTCCGTCACAATCAAATATTTTTCAATACAAAAATTACTTTCTAGTAAACACAGAATGACAGCTGGATTTACCCTCATACGTTACAATTCTGTTTACTAAAACGGATTTTACGACGGTTTTACCGTTAAACGACTTTTACGCTGGTGGTATTTAAGTCAACCGCTGGAATTCTGTTTAGCTTATAAGTGTCCTCATCGAAGTTAACTGCATGATATTTGCGATGGGATTGATAGACAGTCAGTGTTCACATAATATTTTAATGAATAAAAAATACTTTTTTACTAAACGAGATTTGAATTAATTACGGTCAGAACTTATTGAATACTATTAACCTGCGTAACTTGATGGCTTATCCATACTTTACAAAAAATATAATGACCAAAAGGTAGGTGCAACTTTAGAATGACAGCAGCTTTCGAGGCCACTCCAAATAGTTCTTGAAATAATCAAATGATTTAATGCATGTAACCAATTGATTAAGTCTTTTTCTCATTAAAAGAAGAATTGTTTAATTCAACATAATTACATTTCAATTAAATCGCTTTATTTTAATTTTTGATATTCTGAAAACTTCTTTATTGAAAAGTTAATAATAAGTTTTTTTTTTTCCATTGCATCAATATTTGGAGTAACAGCCTGTATTAACCATCAAACAAAACTGTTTCCACACACCAAAAAATAGTTTGGAAAGAGTAAAATTTCAAGAAGGGTCAAATTGACTCCATCAAGATCAATTAAACTTAAAATATTTAAAAAATGTTTTTTTCTTATGTTTCATATGGTCTGAGAAAGTTCCTAGCATAGTTTGGTGTGAAAAAAAAAAAAAATTATGATGACACGCCATCTTATAATAACAAAATCAAAATCATTTTATCTCATCGACTATTTAACGCAGATTAATGGAAATGTATAAAAGATACGAGCAAAAGCAATTTTTAATAAAAGCAGTTTTAAAATCTGTAGACCAACTATTCTCAGATGTTTTAGCATTCAAATTGATAGAAATGATAATAATAAATTATTAAAAAAAAATTTAAATTAGCTTATATCTCATTCGTGATACGCAGAAATTTTTTATTTATATCTTATTTAATACGCCTGACCAATTTTTTGTTTTGGCTGGCCAATTTTAAATCATCAAACATAACAACATATTATAGAAATTAAAAAATTATTGATTTACATGACAACCTGATATAACAGTCGAGGTTCCCGCATACGTTATGTCATAGAAAAGTCATTTTTATTTTAAAAAATGTTCTATGCATGACCACTTGTTAGATGTTTGCTGACCAATTGTCAGCATTAAAAACCCTATCGATTTCTTAACTTCCTTTTTTTTTGTCCTAGTATGAGGTGTCAAAATTCCATGACCATAAAGTTTTTAAAACAATTTGAAAATTTATTCACTGCTGACCAATTAATCGGACTAACTGACGAATTATTACCAGTTTGTGACCTATTAGATGCATATTTTTTTATTTCAAAATTCGTCAGATGAGCTGACAAAATCTTTGAATGACCTTGAAATTTTTAAAATATTTTTAAAAAATTGAGTCTTGCTGACCAATTAATCGGACTAACTGACCAATTATGACCAATTTGTGACCTATTAGATGCATATTTTTTTTCTCAAAATTCACCAGATAAGGTGCTAGCGGATCGCAGCCTCGGATAATGTGATATACCATCATGAAAAGTATAACAAGTATAAAACAGTAGGAACACTAGTAGCATAAAAAGGTCTTCTTTTATAGGGGTTTTAAAGACAAGTTGAAAGACAACATATTATATGTATAAATTCTTTATAGGGGCTTATACACTCAGAAGAAAAACAAGCTTAAATCAAGAATATGAGGTGCCAAAATCTTCAGATGACCTTGAAATTTTCAAAAAATTTTAAAAACTTTCTCTTGCTGACCAATTAATCCGACTAACTGACCAATTATGGCAAATTCGTGAACTATTAGATACATATTTTTTCAATTCAAAATTCGCCAGATGAGGTGCCAAAATATTAAGATGACCTTGAAATTTTTAAAAATATTTTTAAGAAATGTTCTCTTGCTGACCAATTAATCGGACTAACTGATCAATTATGACCAATTTGTAACCTATGAGATGCAGTTTTTTTTTTTCAAAATTCGTCAGATGAGTTGCCAAAATCTTCGAATGACCTTAAAATTTTTAAAGTATTTTTAAAAAATTGAGTCTTGCTGACCAATTAATCGGACTAACTGACCAATTATGACCAATTTGTGACCTATTAGATGCATATTTTTTTTCTCAAAATTCACCAGATAAGGTGCTAGCGGATCGCAGCCTCGGATAATGTGATATACCATCATGAAAAGTATAACAAGTATAAAACAGTAGGAACACTAGTAGCATAAAAAGGTCTTCTTTTATAGGGGTTTTAAAGACAAGTTGAAAGACAACATATTATATGTATAAATTCTTTATAGGGGCTTATACACTCAGAAGAAAAACAAGCTTAAATCAAGAATATAAGTTCAAAATCAAGCCGATCCGTTGATGAAAGTCTATTAAAGTTGAAAACTCTTGAATCAAGTACGAAAATCCTATTTTGAAGATAATAAAATTAAGTCGAAATTTAATTGGAAATTCTTAATTTAAGAGAGTTTAATGCTAGTTTTAAGAATATATAAGCTTAACCTAAGACCGAAATAAACTTATTTAAAAATTGCTTTGGGCTTAATTCAAGACTGTTAAATCTTGATTCAAGATTGATCGTGTCTCCATTTTTATTTTCGAAATTCGAAATAAGCTTACCCCAAACAAAAAACTAATCGTATAACTTATATATTTTTTCAATTTTATTTTATTTTTTATAATTTTATTTATAAATATTTTTCAAATATGTAATAGAGAATATTGTATATATTTCAGATTTTCATAAGTCTTACCATTATTTATACAATATAAATGCAAGGGTATTCTTATAAAATCTGATATTTTTTTATACTTATATTTTCCATTTTACAACCAATTTCATATGACTGATACTCGTAATGGCAGCCAAACCTCTTTACTTGAATTGAATAATATAGTACATAAATATATTCATTTTGATATAAAAAGTTTTTAATCTTATACAATTCAAAACATTTTGTATCAATTGCTTAATAGTAGTTACTTTTATAAAGTCTACCTTTAAAGGAAATTTTGTTTAATATTTCTGTATTTTTGAAATCCATTCCACTTTCTAGACTTAATTTGTAAAAATAATTTTCTTTTGTCAAATTTATAATTTTAGAATAGTTAAAATAAAATATTTGTTCAATGGAATTTTCCTGGTCAAGCTAAAATTTTAAAAATTTCATTCCTGACTTGGTTGCTAAGGAATAAGGCGGATTCAGTTTTGAATTCATATTGTAAAATACATCTTTGCCTCTTTATACTTTGCTTCGAAATGCATGCACCAAAGGTATTTTAAAAGGCCGCATATTGTATTGCAGTGGCATTATGTATAAATAACTACCTGAGCATCAGTTTCACTTGAGAAGACTGAACAAATTTCATTAACTCCTTGGTTGAAAATCCTCAGTATTTAGGATGATGTTGTTACGTACAATTTCTTCGACGATTATATTGATGAGCTCATCCTTGTGCAAGCTCGTTGAATTTTATTCTCATTAAAATCTTCAATCAGTACTTTTCCTTTAGATGTTTCACTTAGCAATGTAGCTAAGTCCTTTAAAGAGATAAGTTGTAATTTTAAGATAATATAAGAATTATGTAATTATGACTTAAGCTTTTACCTTAAGTATGAAGTTTTTTTCTCCACAAACTGTTGATGAGCTTGATGGTTGTTCTGACTTTCGACGGCATCTACATCGTTTTTTTGTCGATTCTAAGCTATAAAAAAATCATAAAATGTTGGCCAAAATTTAGTCAAACTTAAAACTTAAAATTTATACTATTTACCTCATTTTTCACCCAAAAAAACAGCTTCTCTTGGAACTCCATGTGGAGCTCCATAGGTTGGACAGCTTTTCTCAAATCCTCTTTTTTCATGTGCTGCAAGCTTTTATACGTAACCTGTGCAGCTGAAAAATGTTAAAAGAACATTGGTACTTATTGTATCTGTGTCACTACGTAATTGAATCAATAATAAACTAACCCTTTAAGTATTCAAAAATGCAGTCTAAATTAAAGCTCTTCAGTAAAGTTCTCATATTTTCATCACCCAAACACTTTCATTTGTAAAAGAATATACGGTTCACGCTTACGATGACCCAATTACCTACCTCTACAGCACCAACAGGATCCACAGCACTATTAATATCAAAATTTTCCATTATTAATAAAATAAATAACACTTTTTATTAAGCAGGCACTCGAATAGCTTAAAGGATGGACCGCAATGGCGAAATATTTGCATAACTCAAGGGTTGCTGCAATTCGATCTATTTATAAGAATATTTCGGCTTAATTTGAAAACTTATTCTTACTTTAAAGTTGCTTTGATCTTTATTCAAGAACGTGATCTTAAAATAAGATTCTCAGACAAAATTTTATACTTGAATCAATATTTATAATCTTAATTTAATAGTTCATGGTTTGTTTTAAAATTTTCGATATTGCTTTAGGAAGTGATGACCTTCTTTCAAGATTGAACTCAGAAAGAATGGAACAATGTTAAAATAAGTCCGATTGGACTTATTTTTAAGTCGTGATTTTTCCCTGAGTGTAAGAACCATTTGGCGTATGAGGTATAAAGACACTTTCCCCTCAATGTTATCTTTCAAGAGACTCGGTAAAGTATCTTTCTGAACTGTTTTAAAGACACCTAAAAAACATTAAAAAAAAATAGCCTGTCTTGTTAAGCTTTGTTGTACATAATTTTATTTTATTATCAAATTATTTAATAAATATTGAAATTGTAGAAAATTTATTATACTTATTAATTTGATTTTATCATCAAATTTAATTTTTACTTACGATTTACCACTTCGCAAAGTCAGTCTCGAACCCATGTCCCAGCGATTCATAGTCCTGCGCGCTATCTACTAGGCTACCTGTCATATATTATATTACATGTCAAAGGCGAATCATATCTTTCTCTCATTTGTTTTGGTAAAGCGACAAAAAAATTGGCAATAATATGCCCTATCTCGTGTGTCTCTAAAAACATCAAAAGTCAAGTTTTTCAAGACTTATATGGCTACAGTATTAAGACTGATTACAAACAAATTAAATCGCATTGCAGGCATTGAACTCAGGTCTGAATTTTTGTATCCCCTTGGAAGGATTTGTTGCAAAAAGCACAGGTAATGTCTTTGCTGGGTGGACCAAATTGGACTATATCACATTAAACGAATTTCAGTTTAAATATACTTGGGCTATTTTTATCAAAACACATTTCAGCAAATAAAGAATTCACATTATTTATGACAAAGTACATATATTCATCTACTAACAAATTTAAGTACTTCAGCTATAATACTTTCTTTATTTTGGGCTTAATTCACTTTTGAAATGCACACAAATAAATTCTCGACTTGTGGCTAATCAATTTCACCGCACTGAGGCCAAAAACAGTGAAAACAAAACCTTGCAGCACATATCTTTTTCCGTTACTGATATGTTGACAAAAAAAATGTTGTCGAGAATTGCTTATTTAAGGAAATATGATGGCATATCACATTACATGACCATATCACAATAGCCGAAGTTACTCTATGTTTCACCTGGACTTAAAAAAAAATCTGGATTTTTCTGGACACTTAAAAAAAATCTTGATTTTTCTGGACAATAAATAAAACTAAAACTTAGTTTCAGAAGATCATATATATTTGACTTGAACAAATTAAACATAACATTTACACAGAAAAAACAGAAAATAGTAAAAACAAATAATTGCAATTCTATGAATAAAATTTCTAGAATTCAATTATTCATTTCTTTAAATTAAAGAAAAAATTTCCAAAATCAAAACACCTTATTTGTTAAATTTTCAAATTCAAATTATCTGATTTTACAACAAAATATTTAAGCTTAATCAGCTAAATGTTTCACAGTTAGTGCAAATAGAAAACTTCGTTACTGAATTAGAATTCATATATGTTTAAGTTTTATCAATAGCATTACCCTGTGCACCTTAAATAGAAAATTTCGTCCTAATTTTTTTTTTTATTTCAATAAAATAAAATCAATTATTTTTATAATAAAAAAGTCACTTTAATTTTTATGTAAATTTAACATAAACACTCGAAACACACTTGCTTTTGAATTGGTTAAAACTGTATAACCGGTTCTTAGAACAATTATTGAAATATGTCAATTCCAATGCAGTGTTGTCAATTCTGCAGTTTTGCTTATAGCCTTGGGGGCGTTCAAGTATTGCGAATGCATGCTAAGGAGGGAATTCAATATTTTCTTTCTTACGTAACGAAAAATCTTGCAAAAGCTATGCTATGTATTTAAAAATATTTTTGTATAAGGGCCACCATGTGGTGTATTTTCACCATGAGAATCGATTAAGCGGACTTCGAGAAAATTATACTTAAAAAATATTTTAGTGTGAGGGCTACCCTAAACTAAAATTTTGTAGCCTAAGCTATGCATCTTAACATAAGACCTACGTGGTGTAAATTCGGTGCGAATCGACTAACCTGTCTTCGTGAAAATGATATATGTATATAAATATTATGTATGAGGGCCACCTTAAGTATGCACCCTAAATAAAATTCGTACTATCTTATCTGTGCCTCTTCAAATAAAAGCCATGTGATGTGATTCCATGAGAATCAATTTAGCGATCTTTGAGAAAATGATATTGAAAACATTTTTTTGAATGAGGCTCACCCTAAACAAACGTTTTGTAGTCTCAACTATACCTCTTAACATAAGAGCTACGTAGTGTAAATTCGGTGTGAATCGATTAACCTGTCTTCTTGAAAATGATATTTAAAAATATTTTTGTATGAGGGCCACCCTAAGTATGCACCTTAAATAAAATTTTTTTGATCTTTTCTGTGCCTCTTAATATAAAAGCCATTTTGTGTAAATTCCATGAGAATCGATTAAGCGGTCTATGAGAAAATAGTACTTTTAAAATATTTTTGTATGAGGGACACCCTAAATATGCACCCTAAACAAAAGTTTTATAGCCTATGACAACTGCCTGATTGATATTAACATACTCTACAAATTTCACCAAAATCGGTTGGATAGTTTCCGCGTCCATAAAAGACATGCAGACACAAAATGAATTGTATATACATTAAAGATTATAAGATTTTTCAAATCATACTTTTCACTCTAATGAGCTAAATAGTTCTTAAATAGTTTCTGTCTTTTCAATGATATATTCTTTTCATTTTAGGTGAATTATATAGAAATAATTCTTAGATATACCTAAGGTATTATATGTTTGCACCAATGTTTTTTTGTAACTAATTCTTCCATTAAACCAATTTTTCCTCTAATGCTCCCAAAACCTAATTTGCTAAATGGTAAAAATAATTCTTTGATTTATCTAATTCATTCTATGTTTGAACCAAAGTTTTTTTTTGTAAATTTAATGAATTAAGTGAACAATTTATCAATTGTTCAATACTGCAAAAAAAAATTCGCTAAAGCCAGAAATATTTATTTAATTTAACAAATTTTAATTTTTATAATTCGTTGAATTTTCCAAATCTTTAAATAATTTTTCTTATTAAAGTTCGTTAATAAAACCAATGAATTAATTGAAGCAAAAATATTTTAGTTGAATCAAAGATTGACAGAAAAAATTCCTTGAAAATACGAATTAAATATTTGCAATATTTACAAATGTTTTTTTTGAAATCAACGAATTTATTTTAAGTTTCAACAAAAATTGTAGGATGAAAAACAACAAATCACGATTTGATATATCAGACAAACTGTTTCTATGACTAAAAATCATACAAAAAATTCGTTGAAATCGGACACGAAATTGTTTGATATCATAGAATCTTTTTTTTCTGTGTAGTAAAACAACATTTTCTGTGAGCGGTGAATTTGTGTGAATGTCCAGAAAGATTCAACAGATTCATGAATGGCTCAGATGCTAAGTGGCTCACTGCAGATCTCTGGTACATAGATATAAGCAGTAGGGTGATTCAAAAAAAAATTTTTTTTTTGTTTCAAACAGGTTGCAGGTACATCAAAGAAAATGCTGGTGCAAGGAAAGCTCATAATATTAATAACTGAATAATAGAATTTTTCCAACAGCTATAACAGTTTTTCGTTTGTATCAATTGCGATTATGTTGTATAGCAAGCGTTTCTCCACAGCTACTTCAGCAAAAACTTTAAGCCCCAAATTTGTGTCTTGAGCGGCTGGACTGCCTGCCGCGCCTAGTACTATTTTGCCTTTTTTTATAGACACCCCAGCGCCTGCACCAAGCAAAATGTCACAATGCCTTGGAATATGAAAATTTCATCTGGACATGTTTCTGATTGTCTGGACTCTGACTCGGGACTAAAAATCTGGACAATCCAGGCTAATCCAGATCATCTGGCAACCCTATATAGCACACTTTCTATAACAATAAAATTTTTTTGATTTATGGGAGGTGTCACGCCCACAGCTACTATTGGACCAATTTTTTGTTATGAGATACCTTATAGCAGGTATATCTACCTCATAAAGATAACGTTGTTAGTTCTCTTAATATAACATTTATAATTATTGTGGGCTGTGCCACGCCCTTCAACAAGTTTTTGCAGTGAAGTGGCTAAGCTTATATTAATGACTGCTTGTAGCTGCATCATTTCTAAAAGTTTGTAAAAATCATGTGTGCCAATTTCGAGATATGCAGAGTCAAAATTTTTAATTGTTGCAAAGTGCCACGCCCACTTTATTCACAATTCAAGATATATATGTATGCAGCCGTTTATCAAATTTCATCACAATATCTTGCACGGCTTACGAGATATAGTGGTATAAAGTTTAAATATTAGGGTTGTGCGACTGTCCTGTGGGAACCTTTGAAAACTTGAAACCTAGCCTAATCCCAATTTGGTTCACATGTACACCAAATTACTGAGTTTCATTAAAATCGGAGCAACTTTTTTCGATATGGGCCTGAGTAAATATACGACCATTTTCAATAGCAAGATGCTTGCAAGAAGGTGTGACCTGTGTGTGCTAATTTCATTCAATTAGCTTTCTTGGTTTTCCCGTAAAACTGATTTCAACAGCTAGACAGACAGACGGAAGTAGCTAAATCAACTCAGGTGGTGACGCTGATCAAGAATGTTTACACTTTTCCATACCTGCAACAAACGGAATGACAAAGTGAATATATCCTCTATGTAGGCAGTGGCGGATACAAAGGGGGGCCGCTATGGGGGCTGAAGCCCCCCCTGAGAGCGAAAAACAATTTTTTTATTCAAGAAAGTTCATGGAGGATCGAACAAATCAAAGCAGTTCAGGCTTTGATATCTGAAAACCAACTCTTAGCATTTTATACTATTTGTTTTCAGTCAGTCTCTGAATTTGTGCGCAGGAAAATCATGTAATATTTCTGAAATTCGTAACATGCTAGGCACAGTTTCATCAGTGTCAAACTTTTTCTCGAATTCATCTTAAAGAGTAGAACTATTGAAAGATAAAATTATCGAACGGAGTCCAGAAAAATCGTTTAGAAGCATTGTGTGCTATGTTGATACTTTCAGCGAATTATTACTGTTTATCTCTTAAGCGTTACAAGACTTAGAACAAAGCAAGGAAACCGAAGCGTCTTCAAAAGCTGTCCAACTTTCAGCTTCGATAGCACGCTCCAATTTATTAGTATCGTTACATATTCTGAAAATTGTAAATGTTGCTATATTGTCGCTCAGTCGCAAACTACAAGATCCGACACTACAAATCTCTTCAGCCTGTACTCATGTCAAGCAAATTATCAACCTGTTTTCAGAAATGTGAACAAATGAAACGTTATTTGATGATATTTTTAATGAAGCATCTTCAATCGCTGTTGAGTTAGACACTTCACTGATTATTCCCCGCTCTTAAATAAATAAATAATAAAAAGAAAAATATACCCAACACTGAGTGTATAATAACTTTGTCATTCCGTTTGTAACGCATAGATGCTCTTTAAAGAAAAAAGTTCGACTTTATGAAACATTTTAGCCTTCATCGTTTATTTTCAGTTCACTTAAAAGAAACTTAATATCCGAAATGTAAGTCCTCTTCGTTTTTTTTTAAATTCTCAAACAAACTTTGATAAATATAAGAATTTTCGAGACCGGTCCGGTCGTGGAGAAGCTAAGTTCAAAAAATTTTTTTTTTTTTTTCAAATTCCGCGTTCCTACGTAATTTGACCAACAAATATTCTTATATTTACATATCTATTTAGTTATTATTGAAACTATTGCAGCGATTTTAATGAAACTTGGTGATTTGGTGCAAATGTGAGCAAAATTAGGATTTGGCTAGGGTTAATCTTTTAATTTTTTTAATCATTTAGAAATCGAGATTTTGCTGAGACCTACACTATAATGTTTTTTATGATTTTTTTTTTTATTTTTTTGCTTATTTGATAATTGTCTTATTGTATTGCCACTCATTTACTTCAACTTGAATGTAATTTTTCTTAAATTTTTACCTATATTTTTATCTTTCATTTTTGTGAAAAACATCCTAATTAAATTTTATATCTAAACTAGCATTACCCTGTGCGCATCGCCTCACCTCAACCGTGGTGTAGATTCGATGTGCGGTCTGCGTGAAAATTCTATTTAAAAACTACTTTTGTATGAGGACCACCCTTAGTATGCACCCAAAATAAAATTTTTACAACCTAAGCAGTGCCTCTTAATATAAAAACCACATGATGTAAATTCCTTGAGAATCGATTTAAGCGGTCTTCGAGAAAATGATATTTAAAATATTTTTTTGTGTGAGGGCCACCCTAAATAAAAGTTTTGTATCCTTAGCTATGCCTCTTAACATAAGAGCTACGTGGTGTAAATCGTTTAACCTGTTATCGTGAAAATGACGTTTTAAAAAATTTTGTATGAGGGCCACCCTAAGTTTGAACTTGAAATAAAATTTTTACGATCTTATCTGTGATTCTTTATATAAAAGCCATATGGTGTAAATTCCATGAGAATCGATTTTGCGGTCTTTGAGAAAATGATATAAAAAAAATTGTTGTATAAGGGCCACCCTAAATAAAAGTGTTGAAGCCTTATATATGACTCTTAATATAAGAGCTACGTGGTGTTAATTCGGTGTGAATCGATTAACCTGTCTTCGTGAAAATGATATTTAAAAATTGTTGTGTATGAGGGCCACCCTAATTTTGCACTTTAAATAAAATTGTTACAATCCAATCTCTGCCTCTTAATATAAAAACCATTATTGTAAATTCCAAGAGAATCGATTAAGCAGTCTTTGAGAAAATGCTATTTTTAAAATATTTGTGTATGAGGGCCACCCTAAATAAAAGTTTTGTGGCCTAAGCTATGCTTCTTAACATTAGAGGTACGTAGTGTAAATTCGGTGTGAATCGATTTATTTGTCTTCGTGAAAATGATATTTAAAAATATATTTGTATGAGGACCACCCTAAGTATGCACCCTAAATAAAATTTTTACCATCAAATCTGTACCCCTTAACATAAAAGCCATACTGTGTAAATTTCATGAGAATCGATTTGCCTGTCTTTGAGAAATCGCTATTTTGAAAATATTTGTGTATGAGGGCCACCCTAAATATGCACCCTAAATAAAAGTTTTATAGCCTATGACACCCGCCCGATCGATACTAACATACTGTAAAAATTTCATCAAAATCGGCTGGATAGTTTCCGCGTGCATAAGAGACAGACAGACAGACAGACAGACAGACGGACAAAAAATGAATTTTATATAATAGATTTAGTGATTAAATTCTATTGTTACCCCACAACACTTACATATATATATTCTAGAATTATGTTTAAAATGGCATTTTGAACTATATTATTTACTTTTATATTAAATGCCATACTTTTTTTTTGATACAAATGCTACTATGAATACTCGAATTAAATCGTTTGTAAAAAATAAAATTATTGTATCAAAAGCGCATAAATAAAATGAAATGAAAAAAATGATTCGAGCTTTCAAAGTCTCTCACAAGGGCGTGGATAGCCCACAATATTTATAAACCGTAGTCGATATAAAATTTTACAAGGCAGATGTACTTGCTATAAGATATCTTATTACAAAAAAAATAATGCGTTAAGTGGCATATCTTTCAAAATATGTGGGCAATCATACTAAAATTTGGCTTAAGAGGTTTGTTTATGGAAAGCTATTTCTGGATTAAAGTCAGACTGGGTTGTACCAGTAGGTGTGTCACCGCCCTAAATTTTGAGACTAATTACGGCATATATCGCAAAATATACAAGCTATTGTGCTAAAATTTGTTATGCGGATGTCGATCACGAATAAAATTTATTTAATATAGAACAGTAGGCGGAATTGAAGAAGTGGGCGTGGGATATTTCGACTTTTTAATTTCTTTTCGATTTTTTTTTCAACATTTTCCATATTATTTTAACTTTTTCTAAGCTTTTAACTTTTTCCAATACATATATTCCATAAGTATTTTTTCGTCTTTTTCAACCTCTTTCAACTTTATTCGTCATTTCCTTTATTTATTCAATTTTTCATCGATTTTGAACTGTTTCAACATTTTTCAACCTCTTCAATATTTTTTCGACATTTTCATTTTTTCAACATTTTTCAGCATTTTCCTTATTTTTTTTGCATTTTTCAATTTCTTCAAACAGTCTTTTGAAACTGTTTCAACACTTTTCAAACTTTTTCAATCTTTTTACATTTTTTCTCGACTTATTCAAGCTCTTCAACGTCTTTTTAACATTTATTTTAAAGGTACTTTCAATGCAGTGTTGGTATGTGAGTTTTGGCATTGCCGAATATTACTAGTTTTAATTTATTTTTATTTCACATTTCTTTCTCAAATCTTTCAGAGCCGCAATATTCTATCCTTATTTGGATCATAAAATTTCAGAATTAAAATCAAAATTCCCAGAGTAAGTCCAGAAGAATTAGTCGAAAAAATGAGAAAAAAAAAAATAATTCGTTACAGCAATCTGACAGCGGAATATTGTTGAAAAAGCTCTTGTAAAATCGGACAAAAAAATCGAACCGACAGCAGCTATCCGGGGTGGAATGGGGTGCGTTTTTAGAGGTCGAACACAGTTTTTCACGATTTCTGCCTAAACTATGCATCATATAAAAAAAAATTTTGTCCAAAAGTTGTAGGAAATAAGAAAGTCTACAACTTTTGCACTGATCATTTTCACCTTAACCTCAAAATTTTTCGAAAAAATGGCTGAAAACCGGTTTTTTGGTTTTTAATTTTGTTCTTTGACATAAAAGTATCTATGAAGCTGAAACTTGAGCAAAAGATACTCTTCAGTGTTACAAAAAAGCAGTAATTTTTTCAAGCGGAAATATTTAGAGATTGTTGTTAAATTTAATTTTTAGACTAAAAAAACCGAAATTTTTAACTGAGATTCCTCTTAAAACTACACCTCCTAAAAAGTTTTATTTTGGCTGACTTACTCGTCGTTATGTCTTCTTTAGATAAATGGTAAAAAAAGGTATACTGCAATGGAAAAATTGACCGAAAAATTGAAAATCTGTGGTCTCTCCGCGAGTAGAGTTTTGGTGTTTCGTGTGTAACATCTCAGATCCTTTGTTGTTTTCACTGTATTTACCTTAATACACTATAATTTGAAATTGTCAGTGCCACTACATTAATTTCCATTAAATAAATATGTGAGAAAAAAAAATTTTTAATTTTTGGTCCAAGAATTATCAAAATTTTTTTCTCATTTATTTTTTCAATGAAAATATATGTAGTGGCATTGACATTTTCAAATTATAATGTATTAAGGTGAATAAAGTGAACACAACAAGGGATTTGAGCTGCTATACAAGAAACACCATAGCTCTACTCGTCGGAGAGACCACAGATTTTCAATTTTTCGGTCAATTTTCCCAAGTA
The DNA here is from genome assembly GCA_949775025.1 of Tricholauxania praeusta. Classification (NCBI taxonomy): domain Eukaryota; kingdom Metazoa; phylum Arthropoda; class Insecta; order Diptera; family Lauxaniidae; genus Tricholauxania; species Tricholauxania praeusta. The sequence goes on along the minus strand of OX459032.1, from coordinate 6,361,336 downwards.
TACCTTTTTTCACCATGTATCTAAAGAAGACATAACAAATAGTAAGTGAGCCAAAACAGAACTCCTTAAGAGGTGTAGTTTTAAGAGGAATCTCAGTTAAAAATTTCGGTTTTTTTAGTTTAAAAATTAGATTTAACAACAACCTCTAAATATTTCCGTCTTGAAAAACTACTGCCATTGTGTAACACTGAAAAGTATGTTTTGCCCAAGTTTCAGCTCCATAGAAACTTTTTTGTGAAAGAAAAAAATTAAAAACCAAAAAACCGGTTTTCAGCCATTTTTTTTTCAAATTTTGAGGTTAAGGTGAAAATGATAAGAACAAAAGTTGTAGATCTTCTTATTTCCTACAACTTTTGCATTGAACTTTTTTTGATATGATGCACAGTTTAGCCAGAAATCGTGAAAAACTGTGTTCGACCTCTAAAAATGCACCCCATTCCACCCCGGATAACTGCTGTCGGCTCGATTTTTTTGTCCGCTTTTACAAGAGCTTGTTCAACAATATTCCGCTGTCAGATTTCTGTAAAGAATTATTTTGATGTTCAAACCCTATTTCTACTGGACTAAGTACATTTTTGAGGATTTTACCGGTAATCACTCGATGAGGCATGTTGACAAAATCATAGGGGCTGCCCTCACTTACGAAAGTGATTTAAATTTCAGTGAAGTTGAGCGCTCTTCCGAAATTAAATTGTGTTATCGGCATTGTTGTAAAACCGATTTCAAAGATACTTTGAATGCAATGAAATCATTGCCCATTACACTAGTTTACAATTCAGGGCCTCAGCTCGAGATTTGGTTTCTCATAGAAGTTTTCCTATGTATTTTGGGGCGTGGATTCCAAATATGACAACCATTTTTTTTCTTACGAATCGTTAAGAAAAATCCTTTTTTCTGCACTTTTTTCGTTTATTTGGTAATATTTCTATCAATTTTTTTTTCGACCTAAATCGGTTGCACACTATTCAAAAATTAATTTGATCTTCTGTCTAACGGTTTGCTGTTCAAGAGAATAGGATAGGATTTGATGGAGTTAAAAGCGGTCATATTCCAAAAAGAATGACTTTTTTCGATTTTTTTCAAAAAAGTCAAAAACTTTGTTTTTTATATCGAAAAACGTCATTCTTTTTGGAATATGACCGCTTGTAACTCCATCAAATCCTATCCTTATATCATGAACAGCAAACCGATAGACAGAAGATAAAATTAATTTTTGAATAGTGTGCAACTGATTTCGGTCGAAAAAAAAAATCATAGAAATCTGACCAAATAAATGTGCAGAAAAAAGGGTTTTTGGGGATATCTCGAAAACGATTCTTAAGAGAAAAAAATGATCCAAATAAATGAAAAAAGTGCTAAAAAAAGAGTTTTTTGGGGATATCTCGAAAACGATTCTTAAGAAAAAAAAAATGATCCAAATAAATGAAAAAAGTGCAAAAAAAGAGTTTTTTTGGGGGATATCTCGAAAACGATTCTTAAGAAAAAAAAAATGGTTGTCATTTTTGGAATCTACGCCCTAAAATACATAGAAAAAAGTATATGAGAAATCAGATCTTTTTTTTTTGTGTAAAAGGTGTTATCAACACCAAAAAAAAAATGTAATCGTTCTTCCAATGCATCACAATTCTACTGCAAGTATTTGCCACAATTCCAGCAAAACAAAGTTTTTCTGTGTTAAAATGATTGAAATTGTATTGTATTTAAGGTCTACAATGACAGAAGATTGCTTGAATGAATTGGCTCTAGAAAATAATCATAAAGAAATCTATATCAGCTCAGCTGAAATTGTTGAATTATTTTGCCAGAAGAAACCTCGCCGTCTTGAAACCCTTGACTGGACTACTGATTAGATTGTTGCAATATGTCAAAAAATATAAGTATTGCTCGTTGAAAAATGTAATCAATGTGTGTTTTCATTTAAGAAATATGTTAGCCCCCCCTGAAGAAAATCCTGGATCCACCACTGTGTGTAGGGTGTAGAAAAATTTTGCGAATATGTTGTGTTATGACAGTTAAATTAAATTCATAATGCAAGTCACAAAATCGAGTTTATTTTCAGAATATGCCCTGTTTTTCTTTCGGGGTTTCTGTAGCTTTGCCAATTGGTTTGAGCGCATTATTCACTTAGTTTCCCAGGCACATAAATACCAATCAGTGATAACATTTTTATGCAAGTATTATTACAATTTCCAATCAAGTTTTTACTGCTTAGCGTGTGAATAATTTCTAGTTTTTATGCTTTGGGACATAATTTTTTCGGTTTTACTACAAATTTTTCGATTTAATTTGAAATAAAAAGAAAAAAAACGAGTTTTTTGTTGTTGAAATATCACATAAAAATTTGATTGACCGCGCGTGACCTGTTGCATAGTACACAAGGACATTGCTTGCAACAACCCTACTTTGGACAGACATCTGTTTACGTACGCAGCCCTTGGTCATTCGTTTCGACGACGCTGCTTACTGCTGTTGTCTTCTTGTTGTCGCTGTCAAGGCAAGACATTTAAAGGGTTGCATGCATTTCTTAAATGTATGTACTCGTCGCATGCAATTAAAAATTGGACTTGTTTTTATGAGAAAAAATTCTTGTTTTATTGTTACTTGTTTAAATCTTTTTTAAGAATACTTTACTGGGTTTTTTTCACAAAATTAAAAAGACAAAATACTCAGTCTTAACGTGATATTCCATATGTATAGAAGTTTATATATATTTTTTTTTAAATTGTTAAAAAGGCTTTTTTTTAAACTTATAAAAAAAATGTATTGTGCTTACAGTGAAGATTTGAAGAATAAAATAAAATTAATAAGCGTCGCGGAAATAACTCAATATTGTTATTATTATGTTTATTGTACAATAAAGCGGAACCTTGTGTAGTACATCGAATACGAACGTTTGGTAATATAATGATGAAATAAGCTTAACCTAGTACAAATAGATGAATAATAAAGTATTGAAAATACACGTGTAATTAAAAGTTAAAGAAGTTATCAACAGCCAATTTGAATTTTTTGAAATATCGAATTTGTTTCATACATATAGGGAGAGAGTTCCACAGTTTGACAGCACTAACAAAGAAAGTTCTGGACGTTGAAGTATAGTTATGCGAAGGTGTGATTAGATTTCGCGTTCTCGATGACTGGACAAAACAGACTACTCCGTACAAATATTCAGGTACACAAGTCTGGATGAGCCTAAAGACGAATAATAAATTTGTCTTTCTATAAAAGGCAGATATATCACCGTTTATTATTTTAATTTAATTAAAAGAAAAAAATGGTAATTTTTGACAAGATATGCGCTTTCTAACCATTTTTGAAAAAAAAATGGTTTTTTCGGAACTTAACCTAAAATAAAAAAGATTACAACTTTTTTTTAAAATTCGGGCTCCGACGACTTATTGGCATTTTGGTAAGTTTAATTTAAAAAAAAATTGCTTATTTTTGAGAAGATTTGCGCTCTCTAGCGATTTTTGAACCAAAAAACACGATTTGGGACCACTATGTCCGTCTTGATTTTTTTTTACCAGTTTTTTCAACTTGTTCATTCTTTGTACGAATTCCATCTATGTATTCTTTGGCAATTTTGAGCTCAATTTCACTTGGTAATTGGTTGCCCAAATCGGCCAATGGCCGCAGCTTTTTCAAATTCATTTCATCAGCTGTATCGATAGCTGTGAGAATGGCATTGTTTGTATCAAAACGATTGGTCATTTCAATTATTACTATATCGATTGTCTTGTAGAATTTTGATTTCGGCATGATGACCGATTCGCTTCGCTTACCCAGTGTTTCTTCAGCAATTTTGGCTGCCGAATTGGGCGAATTGAGGCCTGAGCCGATCTTGTGAGCTTTAATTTCTCCAACAGATCTGTCGTTTGAAAATAGTATTTATCAAAACTCTATTGTGATCTAATTTTTTCAATCATCACATAAGCAGCTCTAATGAGTGGCATAGAATCTTTGTTTCTATTCACTCAGCCTTATTAAATACCCTAATGCGCATCATAAGCCAAAATCGCATTTCCCCTGATTCTAAGACCGTTGGTTTTACTCTTCGCAAAACAAGAACACATTCCAATAACCAACAAAGCCAGGAGTGAAGTTCTTTAGTACACCCAATTCTATTTTTACACGGTCTTTTTTAACACGGTATAGAACAAAAAAAAAATTTAATCCTTCGATTTAACACGATTAAAAAAAGCGATTTCATTGAAAATTTAAAGAAAAATATTTTTACTAACCGTAATTTTTAGAAATTTGGTTAAGGAATTGGGTTGGAAGGTAAATAGGGTAAAGGATATGGAACTTTTTTTAAACGGTTTTTTCTTACACGGTTTTGTCTGGAACGTATCTACCGTGTAAAAACAGAATTAGGTGTATATATTTATTCGCCAACTGCTGAATAATTGGGTAAGAAAAAAAAATTTTCAAAGAAGATGTTAACTATAGTTAAATTTGTTTGCTTCCCCACGCAAAGTCGGGTTGGTACGGGCCTGTTTAATGAGCCTCCTGTTCAGTACTGTAAGTGCAAAAAACACAAAAAAATTATAGCTATAGCTATATAAATAAAGCTATATTTTATTATCTCTTATGCATTTTACGCTGTATTTTTTTTTTTGTGTTTTTTGCACTTACAGTACTGAACAGGAGGCTCAGTAAAAAATAATAATTAAATTATGATCTGAAACACAAACACAAAAATTAAATTGTTTTGATATTTTCGAAAATGAGTTACAAAAAATATTTTTTCCTAGACGCTCAAAAACAAAAAAGTCTACAACAATAAAATTGTTCAAAAGTAAATCGGTATAGGGTTATAGAATCCACAAATATTATTGGGCTAATAATTTCGGTTTATTTTCTTCAAAGTATTTCCTTTACAAGGATGTTGGGTTTCGAGACAAAAACATTTTTGAATTTTGGTCACTACTTCTGTTTGTCGATGGCAAGATTTGCCTTTTCTGATTGCAAAAATCATAACTTCTGAACGAATAAAGATTTTTTGATAATTTCTGTTTTATATGATAGAAAATTATAGCTACTACAGTGGCAAATTTTGTATAAATAGCTTTACAGAGTCCGACGCAAGTGTTTGTTGAATTTGAATTTTTTGTAGGGAGAAAATATTACATTTCTTCATTATAAAAATTAACTTCTGTTTTGTTTGTCGCAAATAGACTTTGAAAACTGCACACATAGCTAATATTGTAAAAAAATTCAAAGATATTTTGTAAATAAATTCTTTTTTGTACGATTTGTGCTTATCCGTTTTTGTTTATATTCCGTTGAAAAACTATTTTCGGCAGGCCCGTGCGCAGGAATCATCCACGGGGGGGGGGTTTAACTCGGACATTTAATGTTAGATTATGTTCATAAAAATCGTCAAAAAACGGTTTACTTTTAATATAGACATTTAATTATAACTAAGCACATATATACATGCGCTTATTAGAGATGTTCAAAAATACATATGTTCTAGAATACTTCAAGCACACTCGATTTTCGAAAATATATTCAAATTCGAGTATGTATGTATATCCCCGTTTAAAAAAATAAAAAAAGGAATAGTCGTAGGGCTGCTATCAGATCTGCAAAATTTTAATTTTTCGGAATTTGGCGAAAAAAATTAAGAAAATTTGAATTTCTTTTTATAGTCGAGGAGAAATAGGGTTTGAACAACAAAATAATGCGTTACAGCAATCTGACAACGGAATATTGTTGAACAAGCTCTTGTAAAAGAGGACAAAAAAATCGAACCGACAGCAGCTATCCGGGGTAGAGTGGGGTGCATTTTTAGAGGTCGAATTTCAAATTACAGTGTATTATGGTGATTGCAGTGAAAACAACAAAGGATTTTAGCTGTTACACAAGAAACACCAAAGCTCTACTCGCAAAGAGACCACCGTTTTTCTCCTTATGTATAGGCTTTAAAAATATCGGTAAATTTTTTTCGATACTTCCTTATGTGTACATAAGGAAAATCGAAAGAAAATTTAAAAAAAATATTATAAATAAGAAAAAATCAAATTTTTTAGGCAAAATTCCGAAAAATGAAAATTTTGCAGATCTGGTAGCAACCCAAAGACTATTTTTTTTTTTATTTTTTTAAATGAGGATATAAACGAACTTGAATAAGTTTTCGAAAACCGAGTGTTTTTGAAGTATTCTAGAACATGCCATTTATTTGAACAAGTCTAGTGTTTATGTTATGATTCGATATTCAGTTATCATTACGTAAGTAGCTAATTCTGCGAGGTACTTGAAAACACTCGTCCAAAACTCTTTCCACATTGATTTCGATATCACGATGTATATTTAGCGAGGCTAAGCCATTCAGCCGATCTTCGGACATAGTTAATCTGAGGTATATCTTTAGACGACGTAGCGCTTAAAAGAAGCGTTCATTTGTTACTGTTGTCACAGGCAAAGTTGCCATAACACGAAGCATTTGATGGACATTTGGAAACGCGTCTTCATTGCAAATATTCAGTGCTTCGAGAGAGTTTTTGATGTCTTGCCCGGCAATGCGTTGAAGCCAAAGTTGAACTTCATTTATCCACATTTCACGTGAACCATCATGCAAAATTAAAATATATGGCGCGAATAGATTTGTGCATGAATTTTCATTGACGCTAATTTTTTTGAATGTATGCTTAAACGCGTACTGAAAAAACGCTCGTGTTACTTAGCCTTAGCGACGCGCAGAGGTTCAAATCGTGTTTTTTGGTTCAAAAATAGCTAGAGAGCACAAATCTTGTCATAAAAGAAAAACTCGGGTTCGACGATTTATTGGCTTTTTAGTTCTTTCATTTAAAAAAAAATTTGTTGTGTTTTTTTGATTATTCGTTCAAATATCCGGCCAAATTAGTTAACACGCTTCTGATGAACTAGTTTGGCCAATGAAAAACTAGTTAACCCTAAAAACTAATTTTGCCGATAACATATATACTTTAATTATTTTTTTGTTCGACTCTACCTTTAAGGTCCTTAGATCAACTGTTGCACTACCTGTAACCCCAAAACATAAAATACCTGTAACGCGAAATTCACTGAAAGGGTTAGTAAAAATTACTTAATTACTTTATAACAAAGCAGTTTAATTTTTTCTCTACACAAATCGTTTAAGATCTTTTACCTGTTCTTGTAATCCCTATGTAACTTTCAAGATTTCAGGAATTTTACCTTCAAAAAAGTGTAATCAGAAATATTTTTAGTTAAAAACTTATTGCATATAATAGATTCAAAAACTATAAGAGGTAGCTTTTTACCAAAACAAAAAGGTACACCTACTATTAAAAAAAGTGGGCAGGGCTGCAGTTTAACTTGAACGTTTTTAATTATGAAATATGACTAATCAAATAGGCATTGCTCATCAAATGAAATGTGTTTTAGTTAAAGGTTTAAGATTTAATATTTCTAATATGCATATGGACTTGGGGTGCTATATCCATAGGTTTGTCTATAAAAATCACTCTAGCACCCAAACGGGCAAATTCCGGTACCTAGTTTGTTCTGAGAATATGTTAAAAAAGAGTCAGTGATTATTTGTGTGGAAATTCAGTTTGAAGTTTTGTGCTCAGCTGAACACGGTTCGCTTCAAGCAAGATCAAGATCGATTAAATTGTCAACCAAATCTGACAATGCACAATTATTAAATAGGGTCCGGTGACTCCAAATACATAATCCGCAAAATCGGAGCTGCTCATTTACTTGTTTTATGGCCATTTTAAAGTTAGCACTTTGGCCGACACGGTTCGTTTCAAGCAAGATCAAGATCGGTAAAAATTGTCAACCAAATCTGACAATGCAAAATTATTATTTAGTATTCGGAGATTCCAAAATCAAGATCCGTAAAATCGTATCTAATCACTTACTCGTTTTATGTCCATTTTAAGGTAAACGCTTTTACCGATAATTTATATACAATTATGAAGCGAACCGTGTACAGTTTTTGCTGCTTTTAAAATCAAGTGAAATTTTAAAATATGCTATGATATTTGTTTTTTATGTATTTTAAGCCGCTGAACACGATAAAGTTACTAATTTTTGCAAATATGCAAATGTTTTTAAAAAAAATGTTTATAAATGTTATGTTATTCATCATTTTCCATGGAAAAGAATTGAAAATATTAAAAACAAATTCTTTTAGACCTTAAAACAGGTGAAAAATAATTTAAATTATAATTTTGTCTTATGGACTTTTGAGGTATTTTTGACTATAAAGCTCGCAAAAAACAATAAATAAAAAAGCTCTTATATTTGTTGTGTTATTCACCGTTTTTTAGGACAAAAAATAATTAAAAAATTCTTTTGGGCCTAAAAACTAATGAAAAATAATTTTTATTTATTTTTGTTTTTTGGGTTTTAAAATTATTTTTAGTTACAAAGCTCACAAAAAAAAACAAAATAAAAAAGTTTAAATGGTCACCAGTCTGAAAGAATTTTTTTTAATATTTTTTATTCTTTTCCATGGAAAATGATGAATAACATAACATACATATATAAACATTTTTTTTTAAAACATTTGCATATTTGCAAAAATTAGTGACTTTATCGTGTTCAGCGACTTAAAATACATAAAAAACAAATATCATAGCATATTTTAAAATTCCACTTGATATTAAAGGCATCAAAAACTGTACACGATTCGCTATTTTCAATTCTTTTCCATGGAAAATGATGAATAACATAACATATATGATTAAACATTTTTTTATTTTCTTTTTCTTTGTAGTTAAAAATACTTTTAAAGCCTGCAAATTCTTTTTTTCAACTGTTTTTCGGCCAACAAAATAAATTTTTTTTTATCGATTTTTTTCCGTGAAAAATGGTGAATATCACAAAAACACTTGTATATTTGCAAAAATTAGTGACTTCATCGTATACAGCGACTCAAAGTACATAAAAAACAATTATCATAGCATATTTTAAAATTTCACTTGATCTTAAAAGCATCAAAAACTGTACACGGTTCGCTTCATAATTTTATTAAAATTATCGGTAAAAGCGTTTACCTTAAAATGGCCATAAAACGAGTAAGTGATAAGGTACGATTTTACGGATCTTGTTTTTGGAATCTCCGAAAACTAAATAATAATTGTGCTGTGTCAGATTTGGTTTACGATTTTTACCGATCTTGATCTTGCTTGAAAAAGACCGTGTCGGCCAAAGTCAGACCCGGATTAAGAAATTTGCCGCCCCTAGGCAGTTGCAAAAATTGCCCCCTCCTCAAAACTTCTTCATTTAGTAGAAAAAATTTATTTTTTTTTTTTAGAAGAAATAAATTTTTTTTTTATTTATTTTAAATTTTAACATTGATTTTAGCTAAATGCAATTTATTTATTTATTTTTTGTGTGTGAATAGCGTAAATGGTGGAATAAGTTTGGTACAAAAAGTTTTTCAATCAATAAAATGCACCTTTCTGAGAGCAAATATTTTATTTTCTTAATCATGAATTATATGACATATGGGGCATTTCAGGCGAAGCGGGCAATGAAAATAAAATGAGGTCGTGCAATTGTTTATATTCCGGTAAGTTATACATCTAGTAGACATAAATGTGTACACATAATATTTTTTTTCGTATAAGGCTTAATTGCCGAGTTATGAGCTTCTGAAGAATTTGCGAAGTTTAAGTACCGTCATTTTTGAGCGCTCTTATTGGATTCAAGGAATTTATAATAAAATATAAATAATATTGGTTGAACTAGTAAAAAGGATGCTCTTTTTAATTTTTTAGTTGAATTCGAATTTTAAATTTTTTTATGTATGAAAACCCGGAAGTAAAAATTTTAAATCAAATTTTCAGTAACTTCTACATAATATTTTTTGAATGTTTTTATTTTTAAAAAAAGCCTTAAGTATATAGATGTTTCACAAAAAAAAATTTAACGTGATCAATATTAGTTAAGAGATATATAAATTAAAGTACTTAAGAAAGTGCCACATCCCATACAAAGTGCTTCACGTATGCACTTCAATTCATATACTTATCTCGTAAGCTAATGTAGATCAAGTTAAAAAAATGCTTTATTTTAAAGTTAAAATAAAAAAAATAAAATATGTCGAATGTATTTCAATTCTGAAATGAAATGTTCACTTCCGGTTTTCCACAAGAAAAAAAAATCCAATTTCCAATCTGATTTCATAATTGAAAAGAACAGTAAATTTCCTATTGAAGCCACAATGTTTCATATTTTATTAAGTTCGAAAAACCGCTTCCGAAAAATCCATTATTCATATTACGTCAGTTTTTGGAAATCCACAACTTGAAAACTAAGCCTTATATAAGAAAAAAATTTAGTGCTTACACCTTTTAGAAGTACAATTAAGCCGAATATGAACAAATTTCTAAATCTCATTTGTTTTGCATTGTCCGCTTCGCCTGAAATGCCCCATATGCCATTCAACAAATACCATTATATTTGTGATTGGTTTTTGTGAAAAAATTATTACTTATTGGTCGAAATTTTTACGGCTTGATGTTCGGATGGCAAAGTCATTGACAATGTCATCACAATCTGAAGGCATGAGCAAATGTGACTTTATAATTAACAAAGCGAGTGCGTTCAACCAGTGTTGATCTCAAGTAGTTTTTCACTCGTCGCAATACGGAAAATGGTCGTTCAGTGATACAACAAATTTCAACATAATGTTGGTACGCGTTCCAACGAAATAGGCGGGAAATTCAATTCCCACGAATAAAACAATTTTTCAAAGTTTCCGCCAATATTTGCCGCCCTAGGCACATGCCTACTCTGCCTGTAAGATTAATCCAGGCGTGATGATTGCAAGACCAAGACCAATGGTCTAGGCCAGGGGTGCACAACAGGCCCGTGCGCATGGGGGGAGGTTTGGGGGTTCAAACCCCCCCCCCCATTGGGAATTTTCGCAAATAGGTTTTTATTGATATTCGAACGAATAATCAAAAAGACACAACAAATTTTTTTTTAAATGTAAGAACTAAAAACCAATAAATCGTCGAAGCCCGAGTTTTTCTTTTATGACAAGATTCGTGCTCTCTAGCTATTTTTGAACCAAAAAATACGATTTGAACCACTGCGCGTCGCTAAGGCTAAGTATCACGAGCGTTTTTTCAATGCCCGTTTAAGCATACTCTCAAAAAAATCAGCTTCAATGAAAATTCATGCACAAATCTATTCGCGCCATATATTTCAATTTTGCATGATGGTTCACGTGACATGTGGATAAATGAAGTTCAACTTTGGCATCAACGCATTGCCGGGCAAGACATCGAAAATTCTCTCGAAGCACTGGATATTTGCAATGAAGACGCGTTTCCAAATGTCCATCAAATGCTTCGTGTTATGGCAACTTTGCCTGTGACAACAGTAACAAATGAACGCTCTTTTCAGCGCTACGTCGCACAGTGGTAAGATTTCACTTTTCTGATTGCGAAAATCATAACTTGTGAACGAATAAAGATTTTTTGCTAATTTTTTCTTATATGATAGGAAATTTTTATAGCTACTACAGTGCCAAATTTTGTTGTAAAAGGTTTTCTGAGTCCAACGCAATTGATTGTTGATGTTGAGTTTTTTGTAGGGTGGAAAAATTACATATCTTCTGCTTATAAAAATTAACTTCTGTTTTGTTTCTAGCAAGTAGACTTTGAAAACTGCGATGGAAATGTGAACGGGCTTGGTATATATAACTTAAATTGTAACTGAAATTCATTTTTGAACGATTTATGCTCATCCATTTTCTGTTCATATTCCAATATAAGTTGGATACAATTTTTTCAAATTCAGACATCTTATGCGTTGAAAAACTATTTTCGGTAATCTGAAGATAATCTCTTACGGCCAATATGAACTCTGCTTGACTTGATATGCTTTGAAAAAAGATTGATTGATGTAGCACTTTTTATGTACTTACTTACTTACTTGGGTGGCCATAACAACCCGTTACCGGGTTACGGCCGACCTCAAAAGCTCTCTCCAGGCGCCTCTGCTTTGCGCACGCCTTCTCCAATCATTCACACCAAGCGTGGATAGGGTTTCTTCGGCTTGGTCTTTCCATCGGAGGCATGGTCTTCCTCTTCGTCGTCGCCCAGCGGCTTCCGCATCAAACACATTTTTCGCCGGAGCTTCTTCGTCCATACGCACAACATGTCCCAGCCAGCGCAGACGTTGAATAGTGATGCGCTTGACTATGTCAATGTCAGCGTAGAGCTCGTACAGTTCGTGGTTCATTCGAATACGGTAGTCGTCGCCGACGTGAACAGGACCGAAGATTTTGCGAAGCACTTTTTATGTATGTATGTTTATGTTGAATTTTTAAAAAATTTATTATAAATTTATTACGTGTCGAAACGACTTTATATATGTTACCGGCCAAACTAGTTTTTAGGATAAACTACTTTTTACTTGGCTAAACTAGTTCATCCGAAGTATGTTAGGATGAACCAGTTTAGTCTAGGAAGTTATTATTTACTTTAACACCCTCACGATAATCTTAAAATTTTAGTATGTTAGGGTTCGGCCGCAGTTCATTCACTATGTCGAACACGGGCTTCGCTAGCACACATCAGCGTTGAATATATTATAGTGAACCTCGAAGCCGTTTTAGAACATATTGGAAGATGTAAACCCTGCGTCGCGATCAAAGGGTCCCCACTTACCGTAACATCTTAAAATTTTCCTAGGCTAAGCTGGTTCATCCAACATGCTTCGGATGAACTACTTAGTTTGGCCTACGAAAAACTAGTTTATCCTAAAAACTAGTTTTGCCGGAACATACTATGTACTGCAATTTTTGTTTTGTTCTACCCTACCCTTGAGATCCTTACATCAACTGTTGCACTATCTGTAACTCCAATACATAAAATACCTGTAATGCGAAATTCACCGAAAGAGTTAATAAAAATTTCTTATACCGTTATTACTAAGCAGGCAGTTTTACATATTCTAAAATTTTAGTTTGTTTTTTTCTCTATATAAATCGTTTGACATCTTTTTACCTGTTCTTGTAATCCTTATGTAACTTTCAAGATTTCAGGAATTTTACCTTCAAAAGGATTAGTGCAATCAGAAAAATATTTAGCTAAAAACTTATTGCATATAATAGATTCAAAAACTATAAGAGGTAGTTTTTGATCAAAACAAAAAGGTGCGCCCACTATTAAAAAAGTGGGCGGGGCCGTAGTTTAAAATAAACGTTTTTAATTATGAACTATGACTAATCAAATAGTTTTTTAGTTAAAGGCTTACGACTTAATATTTCTTATATGCATATGGACTTAGGGTGCTATATCCACATGTTTGTCGATAAAAATTGCTCTAGCACTTTTACCGGCAAACTCTGGTGCCTAGTTTGTTCTGAAAATATTTTTAGAAAGAGTCAGTGATTATTTTTGTGGGAGTTCAGCTTGAAGTTTTGTGAAGTTTACTTTTAAGTTCAGAAAGCTCGAAAACTTCGAAGAAACAGTGTTTCAAAAATAAAGAAAAAAACAAAAACAAAAAAAAATAACGCACTATTTTTTTTTTGTTTAAATAAAACCAATAATGCTTTTACAAAAAAAAGTATACATCTTTCTCTCAGCTGTTGGTGAATTTTTCAGCTCAAACATAAAATTTTTATCCCAAAAATTAAATTGCAAACTTCAAAAAATTTTCAACTTTGACTAAGTGTAAAAACTAAACTACTTATCCGAATGGGTTGAAATTTTAAATTTATCTGTTTTCGACATTTTTCTATCCGATGCAAGTATCAAATTTGTCAAACAAACCCACACCAAATTCGATTTTTGCAACGCTTTCTTAAAAAGTTTGCCACTATGCGTCGTCTAAAGACATACGTCAGATTAACTATGTCCGAAGATCGGCTGAATGGCTTAGCTTCGCTAAATATACATCGCGATATCGAAATCAATGTGGAAAGAGTTTTGGACGAGTGATTTCAAGTACCTCGCAGAATTAGCTACTTACGTAATGATAACTGAATATCGAATCAAAACATAAACACTAGACTTGTTCAAATAAATGGCATGTTCTAGAATACTTTAAAAACACTCGATTTTCGAAAATTTATTCAAATTCGTGTATATCCTGATTTAAAAAAATAAAGAAAAAAAGTCTTTGGGTTGCTACCAGAGCTGGAAAATTTTCATTGTTGGTGGAATTCGATCTGAAAAACTAGATGTGTTGAAACGAAACTTGGTCTCACAACAAAATATTTTTAAAAGAAATAAATTATAAAACATTAAAACCAGGGATGATGCAGAAACTAACTCATCGAAAGCAATTTTATGTGTTAGGTTTGTTTCACTTTATAAAAAGAAAACCATTATGAAAGCAAAATATGTTAACAATAATAAGTTATGCGCAGGATTGTTTGGTGGTGAGACCAGGCAAAAAATTTATATAAATGATAGTTTATCAACTTTAAATAGAAATCTTCTAAAGGCTGCTAGGAAATTTAAAAAAGAAAATAACTTTAAATTTGTTTGGGTTAAGAATGGAAAAGTTCTAATACGTAAGAAGGAAGGCGATAATGTAATCATTATAAATTCTATGGCGGATCTGAATACAATTAATTAGTTTGGATTTGTTTAAATAACTTTTTTTAATGTCAATTTTAGATGATTGTAAGGCAGATCCTCTAGATTTAGATTTATATTATCTTCCTTTGATGAATTGCAAAAATGTTAATTTCCAAAATATTGCATTTAACCCAAACCACTCTAACTCTTACAGCTTTTATATAATTTCTCAGAATAAGAAGAAGAAGAGAAGAAGAAGCCTGCGTAAGAACTTTGATAATTTTTTGTTACACCTTGAATCGTTTCTAACAAAGCCAGATTTTATTTTTCTAACAGAAATATGGATCTACGACCATGAGCAATCTCTTTTTAATATTCCAGGCTATACTTTATATGCCAATTGCTATAATCACTATGCTGCTGGTGGCGCACAGTGTTATATTTTGAGAAAAAATGGACAAAATCAAATTCCCGTCGATAACAATGCCCAAAAAAAACGAGGTCGGTCTCATTCGAAAGGTGATTTCATGCTTTTTTTAGAAAAATTGTCCCGAATCGAGATCCCAGCTTTGGGCATTTCTGAGAAATGCCCAAAATATGGTCTTTTTCACTTTTAGACAGTTTTTCCCAATTTTAGTACAATTCTGACTCGTATACATATCCGATGATAATTTATTTTGAAAGTCGAGAGTATATATATATATATATATATATATATATCTTTTAAAACTAATTCGTTATAAAAAAAAAATTTTTTTTCGTATTATAACTAAAAAAATGAAAAAAAATGACAATTTTTATATATATACTCTCGACTTTCAAAATAAATTATCATCGGATATGTATACGAGTCAGAATTGTACTAAAATTGGGAAAAACTGTCTAAAAGTGAAAAAGACCATATTTTGGGCATTTCTCAGAAATGCCCAAAGCTGGGATCTCGATTCGGGACAATTTTTCTAAAAAAAGCATGAAATCACCTTTCGAATGAGACCGACCTCGTTTTTTTTGGGCATTGTTATCGACGGGAATTTGATTTTGTCCATTTTTTCTCAAAATATAACACTGTGTGGCGTAGCGGCTTTTGTTGCTTCTGACATTGATTGTGAATTTTTGAGATTTAACTTACGGAGTTCAGATGTGATAAGGATTAAGTGTTTGGTGGATGACCAAAACTTTACTTTTATTTGTATTTACAGATTCCATGATGGTACTTCGCATGACATTTTTATAGGTCAATTAAATGAATTATTAGAAAATGATAGGTCCGAAAATCTAATTTTATTAGGTGATATAAATGTAAACATACTAGAAGAATCTGTGTCTACAGATAACTACTTATTCTTGCTTTCTTCTTATGGTCTTGAATCGTGTGTTAACGAACCAACTCGGATCACTAGCCTTACCGAAACTTGTATTGACCATATTTTTGTACGGTTAAATCGTAGGAATCCTATATCAATCAGTAGCTCTGTCTGTAATCTTTACTTATCGGATCATTGTTTAACTTGCTTAAGTGCAAATTCGCCTGTTGACTCAGCTAAAACAGTGATAAATTTTGAGCAGCTAAATTACTTACTTTTATGTGAGACTTGGGATAGTGTTTACAGTGAAACAAATCCTTCAACAGCATTCAGTTCCTTTATTGACAAACTGATGTTATATATCAATCAATGCACAAGACACATAAAATTTAGTTCTTCCAATATCAATAGAAAATTGAAGCAGTGGATGACTTCGGAATTATTTGATAAAATTAAGGAAAAAAATAAGTTGTACAGAAAATGTAAAAAGTATCCTCTGAATTCAATCTTAAAGGATCGCTACAAAAACATTTCAAAAAAAATTTCTGATGAAGTTTCAAAGTGTAAAAATGATTTTTATTTAAATCAATTTACTAATATAAAAGGGGATGTTAGAAAAGAATGGCAACTGGTAAACATAATTTTAAATAAATCTAATAGGAAGGATCCGATTCAAAACTTAAATGTCAATGGTACGGTCTACAGTTCTCAATGTGATATAGCTATTCTTTTCAATGAATATTTCTCTAGTATAGGTAGAGACGTGGTCTCTGAAAACGGTCTTGCTGTTTCCGCATGCTATTGTATAGAAAATGATAACATTGCTCCAAATAGTTTCTAATTTTAACCTGTCTCATCTTTAGAGATTTTTAAAATTTTTTAGCTGTGTTGATGAGCCGCAGGTCGTTTTGCAAAATTAAAGATTAATTTTTAAATTTTTCCAATTTAATTAATTTTATTTTTTAAGTTGATAACTGAAGGGCTTAAAGTATGGTGCAATAGATACATTTGTGCAATATTTTTTTCCCTCTGGATGTTAAGTGTTTATGTGTTTTTTGCTGTTTTAACGTAGTAGCGTCAATGTTTCGTTTTAAAGTTTTTTAATTTATTTAAATAGTTTTAAAAAAACCCTGAAGATGACTTCCAACGGAAGTCGAAATATCGGTTAAAAATAAAATTAATTAAATTGGAAAAATTTAAGAATTAATCTTTAATTTTGCAAAACGACCTGCAGCTCATCAACACAACTAAAATTATTATAAAAAGGTCATTAAATATCTAAAAGATTTTTAAAATTATCATGTCTCTTAAAAATACTAAATCCCACACGGAGAGAAGCTTAAATAGTTTTGCACTAAAGAAAATAGCATATAATATTTCGGATGTGCCTTGTCACTTGTGTAACGCAAGTATTAACACTGGAATTTTTCCTGACGATTTGAAAATAGCCGAAATAATTCCTCTTTTTAAGAAAGGTAATAAAAACTTACTGAATAACTATAGGCCCATCTCGCTCCTATCCAATTTTTCTAACATTTTAGAGAAGGTGATGAAATCGAGAATGTTAAATTTTTTGAATAAGTTGAAATTTTTCAGTGATTGCCAATTTGGCATCCGAGCAGGACTGTCAACAGAAGATGCTCTGCTTAAGTTCTGTTCTAACACTAGCTTGAATTGTAAAAATATTGCAGCTGCTCTTTTCGTTGATATATCAAAGGCGTTTGATACAGTCGATCATGAAATCCTATTGAACAAATTTTACAAATGCGGTTTTCGAGGCACTGTTCATAATTGGTTTTCTTCATACCTATCAAACAGAGTCCAAAGGGTAAAATTTGGAAATATCCATAGCAATTATTGTTATATTAACATTGGAGTTCCACAAGGCTCAGTCTTGGGTCCGGTTCTATTTTTAATTTACATAAATTCACTTTTTTCTCAAAAGTTTCTGAGTAATAGAATTGTATTTGCTGACGATATGGCTTACACATATTCTTCGGAAACTTATTTTGAAACTGCAGTTCAAATAAATCATGATCTTGAAGACACTGATTTTCAACCCATAAGCTAGTTGTGAGCGACAAAACAAAAATTATGTTTTTTAATGTGACAGGAAAACAAATTCTACAACCGAATTTTATATTTCACGGTGCCAACTGTGGTAAATACTGTATTAGTAACAGTACATGTAATTCGTCTAATCTATCGGACACCTATTTCCCTTCAACACAATGTTCGCCCAATTGTTTCTCCATTGAATGTGTTAAAACTTATAAATATCTTGGTTTGCCAATAGACTGGAAAAGGAATTGGTTAGCACATTCTACGGCATTAAAAAAATATTTATTGACAGCAACAAGACAAATGTACCATCTTAAATCTTTTTGCTCAACCAAATTACTTAAATGCATTTATTTCGGTATTTTTCATATGGCGTAACATGTTGGGGTGGTACACATGGAAATAAGCTAATTACTAAATGTTCAAAAACACGCAGTTCGGATAATGTGCAAAAATAATCGTCGTGAAAATAGTTTACCACTGTTCAAAGAATTGCGTATACTGCCATTGAATCATTTATACTGTTTCAAAGTCTTGAAAATGTTTTTTATAAAATCTGGTTACCTACTAACTAGATATCATTCAAATTATAATTTAAGGATAAACAATCAAAGTCTTGCTGCGGTTCCGTCACATAATCTGCAACACTTTTTCAATTTTTATACTTCTGTGGCTCCTAGATTATTTAATCGACTTCCTAATTATATTAAATGCCTTAGAAATGAAATTGTTTTTGGTAGAGAGGTGAAATCTTGGCTTTTTGAGTTAACGTATGAAAGTGTTAATATACTCACAAATGTTGTTATCTAGATGATTACATGGATTTTACATCTAGGTTATAAAATTTTCAAAAATTCAAAAAGATTCAAAAAAGTTCAGAAAGAAAATTATTTTAAGTTTTTTAACAGCCAAATTAGATATTCTTATATATTAATTTCATTATTGTTCTTAAAAATTTTATAATTTTTTTTTTATTATACTTAATTTTTAAATTCATTATATATTATTAATTAATTTTTATAAAAGTTATTAATATCCTTAACTTAAAGACCGCATGTCATTGTGATATTTGTCCTATGTAAGCTGCATTCGTCACTAGTTTCTTGAAGACTAGAGAATGTTGCATGATTATTTTAACTCAATACTAGTTAAGTTTTTTTGATGAATTTGTAAGTTTTTATGCTTGTATTGTTTGAGATAATAATAAAAAGATAATAATAATAATCTCGCACTTTTAATTGCAAAATCATCTCGTCCATTTACTGAAGGCGAATTTATAAAAAAATGTTTGATAACTGCTTCTGAAAAAATGTGTCCTGATGTCACCAAAAAGTTTGAAAGCCTGTTACTGAGCAGAACCACTGTACAAAGACGAGTTCTTGAACTTGCCGAAGATATTTCTTCCCAACTAAGAGACCATTCTGAAACATGCATGTATTTCTTTCATGCCACAGCACAATTAATTATTTTTTTTTCGAGGTGTAACTGGCAATTTTGAAATTATAGAGGAAATGCTTGCTATGAAATCGATGAAAGGACATACAACAGGTGAAGAATTGAAAGCTAATCTATTGGAAGCTTGCAAGGCTGCAAATTTAAATATGGAAAAGCTGGTTGGAATTACTACTGATGGTGCACCGGCTATGATTGGTGCTAAGAATGGTGTGGTGTCTTTGATCGATAAAGATTTCGGCGAGAGAAAACATAAATTTTAGCGTTTTCACTGCATAATTCACCAACAAAACCTTTGTGGAAAAGAACTTGGAAATGATCACATAATGAAAATCGTAATTTCAACAGTTAATTTTATTAAAAAAAGGGCAGTCTTGAAGAGATTGAAAATTAATATCATGACCTTGTATATTACAGCGAAGTACGATGGCTTAGTAAGGGAAATTGCCTCAAACGGTTTCCTTATTTGCTACCAGAGATAGAAATTTTCATGACTGATAAACAAATTAATGTTCCTGAAATTAATAATGAGAAATGGCGAAGTGAATAAGCTTTTCTGGTGGATATCACAACTTATTTAAACTTATTAAATTTAAAGCTTCAAGGAAAAAATCAATTTATATCAGATATGGTCAATCTCGTGGAAGCTTTCGAAACAAAATTGAAACTGTTCCAAACACAATTTTTAAATGGAGAATGTTTTCATTTCCCAAACTGTCAAAGTTTTATGAAAAATAGCATATATTGCAGATTTTATGCTACAAAGCTTGCAAAATTAATAGAAATTTTTGAGAGAAGATCCGAGGATTTTAAGACCTACAAATTTGACTTCAAATTATTTTCGAACCCCTTTTCAATAACTCCGGGAGAAGCTAGTACAAATATGCGATTGGAATTAATAGATCTGCAATCATGTGACATATTAAGACAAAAATACAATAATGATGGGAGGGCAAATTTTTATCAATGCTTGAATAAGGAGCAATACCCAAATTTTACGATACGGCGGCGCGTTACGCTTATTTGTTTGGTTCGACCTATATTTGTGAGCAAAACTTCAGTATAATGAATCTGAATAAAAGCAAGCTACGATCTCGTATTACGGACATAAATCTGGAAGGAGTTTTAAGGTTGGCTACAACTCAATTGACTCCAAACATTTCTAAAATTATAAAGAAAAACGTATAATAAAATTATATACAGTGTGGCCTATAATAACTATCACTAAAGCAAAAAGTTATAAACATCAAAGTCGTCCACAATATTTTTTTTATTTATCACGAACGCTGAACAACATTCCAAAATTTATTAAATTAATGATGAAGTTCGAAACTATCATTCTTTTCTTTGCGTACAAGACGTAAGCGTTTGAAAAAGGGTTCACAAGCGGCACGCACCATTTTCTGCTCCATTTCGTCCCAAATCCTTGTTAAACGCTGCTTTAACCCATCAATTGTTAAGCCTTTTGTTGACCTTACTTTACCTAGCATATGGCCTCATACTCAAAAATCCAATGTCTTAAGATCCGGTGATTATGCTGGGCAATCTTCCGCAGAGATGAAATCAGTCGAATTTATCGGCCCTTTTCCTATATGAGGTACTGCTCCATACACCTTGATTTTGGTCACGTTTTGGTAACGATCAGCAGTCAATTCATCTTTTGGAGCATTCGCAAAACTTCTTGTGTACAAATGGTTACTCTGCTGGTTGTGGCTGTCTTGCAGGAATAACAGTTTTTCATCCGAAAAAATTATTTCATCTCCAACGTGCCAGTGAAGTAGCTCCTTACTTTTTGTAAAAGGTAATTGCTTTTGCTTATTTGTTAGCCCATGAAAGCGTTTGCTTTTGTAGGCCTTGAGTCGTAGATCATTCCTGATAAGAAGCTGCTTGGAAGTTTTTTATGTTTTCATATCCTTTTCCAGGCCCGTGCGCATGGGGTAAATTTGGGGGTTCAAACCAACCCCCATTCGGAACTTTCGCACATAGGTTTTTATTGGTATTTGAATAAAAAATCAAAAAGACACAACAAATTTTTTTTTTAAATGAGAGAACTAAAATGCCAATAAATCGTTGGAGCTCGAGTTTTTCATTGTTGATAAGATTTTCGCTCTCTAGCTATTTTTGAACCAAAAAACACGATTTAGGACTACTGCTCGTCGCTAAGGCTAAGTAGCACGAGTGTTTTTTCAATGCACGTCCAAGCATAGCTCCGGCATCAATAAAATTAGCTTCAATGAAAATTCGTGCACAAATCTATATTTCAATTTTGCATAATGGTTCACGTGACATGTGGATAATTGAGGTCAACTTTGGTGTCAACGCATTGCCGGGCAAGACATCAAAAATGCTTAGTGCTATGTTAACTGAATAAATGAACGCTCCTTTTCAGTGCTACGTCGTCCAAAGACATACTATGTCCGAAGATCGGCCGAACAGATTAGCCTCGCTTAATACACGGTTATAAATTTTGGAATAAATTTTAATACTTTTGGGCTTAAATACATATATGACTACACCAGAATTGTATTAAAATTCAATACTGTCTAGATATTAAAATTCATTTTTAATACAAATTTATATTAAAATTTAATGCTCGTTTTTATTAAAATTTAAAAAAACAATATGTCGTATCCACTGGGATTCGAACCTGGTTCCCTTTCAAGGGTTGCATAAACATTTTAACGACATCAGCCAACGTAGTATCATATTTACGTTGGCTAAATGTAATACTTGCGATAGCATCAAATTGATTCCAAATGTTATAAAATATCGTTTTAATGTTTGAACTGTATTAGAATTTAATACAAAATGTATTACAAAATTTTGTAATATATTCAAAAGCATTAAATTTAATCAAAATTGTATTAAAAATTTTTGTAATAATTCGCTTGTATTAAAATTTATTCCAAGATTTCTAACCGTGTATGCGTCGCGATATCGAAATCAATGTGGATAGAGTTTTGGATGAGTTTTTCCAAGTACCTCGCAGAATTTGCTACTTACGTAATGATAACTAAATATCGAATCATAACATGAACACATTTACATATGTATGTATTTCATTATAATTAATTGTCTTTTAGACCGGCTCGAAATTTAGATTCAGGTTAGAAGGACCCTTAAAAACGATATCTGCGTCATTTGATGGTCTTTTTTGGCTAAGAAAACGTGTTTTTTGCTCGTAACTTTTATTCCTTCACAAAATGGATTCCCGAATTTAGTAGAAAAATAAAGATTATGTTCTTGCAAAAAATTTGACGTTAAAAAATTTTAAATTCTTTTTCTATTATAGATGATATTCAGTCCCAAAATTCGATTTTTTCACATTTTTTATGTGGATTTTTTCACATTTTTTATATGGAAAAATCGAATTTTGGGACTAAATATTATCTATAACAGAAAAGAAAATTAAAATTTTTTAACGTCAAATTTTATGCAATAACGCAATTTTTATTTTTCAAGCAAATTCCATTCCGTGAAGAAATAAAAGTTATAAGCAAAAAATACTTACGTTTTTTAGCCAAAAAGGACCTTCAGGAGAATCAAAAGTGATCCATTGATTTTTCTCGGAACGAGAACGAGTCTAGCTGACTTTATTTTGCTTCATACAAATCGACCCGGTCTAATGTCTATATTTCAAGTAAATCTTTTTTTGACGTTTTTTATGGACATAATCTAACCACATAATGGACCACTATCTTGATGCAACTAAGATCCGCATGCGGCTATGCAATGCGAAGAATGTACGCACGGGCATGCAACGAAAGCTGGACGTTGCCAAGCTGCAATCACAACGGACTGCCGAGGCGTACTCCGCTCAACTCTCGGTTAAGCTTAACCAACCAACCTCTGGAACCGACGACGCCGGTGGACTTTGGACACACATCTCCCACTCCATGCGCGCTGCTGCCGAGGAAGTCATTGGTTTCCGACGCCCACAACCTCGAAACCAGTGGAAGTACCATCACCTAGCCATGAAGAGGTTCGAGTTGCTATTCAGCGACTCAAAAACAACAAAGTAGCGGGTGCTGACGGCCTGCCAGCTGAGTTGCTTAAAGCTGGTGGCGATGAATTGATAAGGTGCATGCATCAACTCATCAGCAAAATATGGCTAGCGGAAAGCATGCCCGACGATTGGAATCTCAGCGTGCTTTGTCCTGTAATAAAGAAAACAGACCCGACAATCTGCGCCAACTACAGGGGTATCAGTCTTATTTCCATCGCATATAAGATCCTCTCGTGCGTATTGTGTGAAAGGTTGAAGCCGCATACAGAAACACTGATCGAATCCTATCAGTGTGGCTTTAGACCTGGTAAATCCACCATAGACCAGATTTTTACACTACGCCAAATCCTGGAGAAAACCCATGAATATCAAATTGACACTCACCATCTCTTCGTCGATTATAAAGCTGCGTTCGATAGCCCAGTGCGGGATTGCCTATACGCAACAATGTCTGAGTTCGGTATACCTGCAAAGTTGATAAGGCTCTGCAGGATGACGTTGAGCAATACGTGTAGCTCCGTCAAGGTAGGGAATGACCTCTCCGGAACTTTTAATACCGAGCGAGGTTTCAGACAAGGGAACCCGCTCTCGTGCGATCTCTTCAATTTTATTATGGAGGGGATCGTACGAAAAGCCGGTGTGCATCATAATGGCACCATTTCCTTCAAAGGTGTTCAGCTCCTTGCGTACGCTGATGATATTGATATTATCGGTCGTAGTAAGAGAGATGTTACTGCTGCTTTCATTGCCATTGAAAAAGAATCAGCCAAAGTGGGTTTGACGGTAAACGAGGGCAAAACGAAATACATGATGTCTACTAACAATAACAAGAGAGTGCGGGATCCAGACTCTCATGCTACAGCGGGCAACTGTAAATTAGAAGTTGTCAAGGAATTCATTTACCTTGGCACTGCCGAAACCAGCAACAATGATGTCAGTCTGGAGATCAAGCGGAGAATAACAATTGCTAATAGGTGCTACTACGGTCTCAGTAAGCAATTACGTTGCAGAGCTCTCTCTCGATCCACAAAGCTAACACTCTACAAGACGCTCATTCTACCTGTGCTTCTTTATCGTGCTGAGGCATGGGTGGTTTCGACAACAGACGCAGCCGCTCTTGGGGTGTTCGAGAGGAAAGTTCTCCGCAAAATCTTTGGTCCTGTTCGAGTTGGCGACGACTATTGCATTCAAATGAACCACGAGCTGTATGAGCTCTACGCCGACATTGACATAGTTAAGCGTATAACAATACAGCGACTACGCTGGCTGGGTCATGTCCATCGTATGGATAAAGAAGCTCCAGCGAAAAAGCTATTCGAAGCGAAAGTCCGCGGTCAACGACGAAGAGGGAGATCATGCCTCCGGTGGATAGACCAAGCTGAGGAAGCCCTAACCACGCTTGGCATTAATGATTGGAGAAGGCGCGCGCAAAACAGAGGCGCCTGGCGAGAGCTAATGAGGTCGGCCGTAACCTGACAACGGGTTGTTAATGCCATCTAAGTAAGTAAGTAATCTAACATGAAATGTCCGAGTTAACCCCCCCCCCCCCATGGATGATTCCTGCGCACGGGCCTGTCCTTTCCTACAAAACAGGCTGATTGAGCAGGATATCGTCCTCTCACTTGTCTTATGACGTTATTTGTTCCCACAGTCCGACTGCGTCCAACTTTTTTAAATGTACGAGCCTCCCGTGTCCTTATATCGTTTTATTGTCTTATGTATGAATTTTTCTTCTATGCCGAGTGGTTTTAGTGTTTTTATGATGACAAAATTTCTGTATTTTTTTTTTAAAAAAATTTATAACTAAGTCACGTTTACCTTCCATGGCGCTTCTGAGTTTGATATAAAGAATGTTTTTTTGCCGTGTACTTTCGTTGTGTACAATTAAATTGTGAAAAGCAATGCATCCTTAGATTTAAAAAAAAATCAGGTTTTCAATTTTTTTCGGAACAGTGAAATTTAGTGACAGTTATTATGGGCCACACTGTAAATTCATCTTTTTTTTCGTTTGTGGCCCACAGAAAAATGGTTTATTCCAAATATGGCTCCCGGCTTAACCCATTAAAGGCCAAGACCTTTAAAAATCAAAAATCATCGCCTTCGTGTATTTTATGTTTATGGGAATAACATAAAATAATTATATAATATGTAAAACAAAAAGAAAAAATTAAATCAGTAGGTTTTTGAGCCTAATCCCAAACGGGTACATTGCAGAATATATGAGCATTCGTTATATTTTTTATAATTTTTTCGATTCAACCAAAACCAAACTTTTTTAATTTTTAAAAGACTTACGAACACTGATCTCCTCGAAATACGCAAAATTGAAAAGGCAGTATCAAAACCAAGCAAAATATTGATAAACGATGTTCGTTTTCCCTTCATTATTTATGTGTATTGTTTAAGCACAGTGTGTATGATGAAATTGCGCAATAAACTTTGCAATATTTTTTTTTTCTGATTGAATTTACTGCTGTTTAAACATTCTGTACCCAAGCAGGCACAGTGGCCAGAAGCGGATCTAGGATTTCCTTGAGAGGGGGGAACTGAAAATTTTTTAAATGAAAAGACAGCTTGATTCAATTTTTCAATGAGCAATATTTATATTTTTGTCATATCAAGAGAATCTAATCAGTAGTCCAGACAACGGTTTCAAGACGGCGAGGTTTTATCTGGCAAAATAGTGCAACAATTTCGTCTGAGCTGATATCGATTTCTTTATGAATATTTCCCAGAGCCAATCCATTCAAGCGATCTTCTGTCATTGTAGACCTCAAATACGATTTGAATCGTTTTAACACAGAAAAACTTCGTTCTGCTATAGCCGAAGTCACTGGAATTGTGGCAAATATTTGTAGTAGAATTGTGATGTTTGGGAAAAACGATTCCATTTTTTTTGTTTTGATAATGGCCAATGCTTCCATTGCATTCAAAGCATCTTTGAAATCGGTTTTACAGCAATACTGACGCCACAGTTTAATTTCGGATTTGAGCTCAACCTTACTGCAATTTAAATCACTTTCGTACATAAGAGCAGCCTCCACGATTTTGTCAACATGCGCCATCGAGTAATTTACCGGTATAAAACCTTCTAAAGGTAAAATGCTAAAAAAATTTACCCTGAAATTTTGATTTTAATTCCGAAATCATATGATCCAAATATGGATAATATATTGCGGCTCTGAAATATATGATAAAAAAATTAAAAATTAAAATAAAATAAAACTAGTAAAGGTGTTATCTTCCGCCAGGCCGAAACTCACTGATAAAAAGACGGTGAAGAAGTTGAATAAGAAAAAAAAAAAAATGTAAAAAGGTTGAAAGAGTTTGAAAAGAGTTGAAACAGAGACAAAAGACTGAAAAGTCAACAATTCTTATAAGTAGAATTTTATTAAAGTTTTTTTTTTTTGAGACTTTTTTAAAAAAAATCGGAGGAGCGTACAATTCGGGAATCAATTTTTTTTAAATTAAACTAAAAATAAACGATGAAGGCTAACATTTTTCATAAAGTCGTATTTTTTCCTTAAAGAGCATCTATGCGTTACAATCGGAGTGACAAAGTGAATATAACCTCTGTGTAGGGTACAATAAGGATCAGTGGCGGATCCAGGATTTTCTTGAGGGGGGGGAGATAACATATTTCTTAAATGAAAACACACATTGATTAAATTTTTCAACGAGCTATACTTATATTTTTTGACATATTGCTACAATCTAATCTGTAGTCCAGTCAAGGGTTTCAAGACGGCGAGGTTTCTTTGGCAAAATAATTCAACAATTTCAGCTGAGCTGATATAGATTTCTTTAAGATTATTTTCTAGACCCAATCCATTCAAGCAATCTTCTGTCATTGTAGACCTTAAATACTATACAATTTCAATCATTTTAACACAGAAAAACTTTGTTCTGCTGGAATTGTGGCAAATACTTGCAGTAGAATAGTGATGCATTGGAAGAACGATTACATTTTTTTTTTTGGCTTTGATAACACCTTTTACAAAAAAAAAAAAGATCTGATTTCTCATATACTTTTTTCTATGTATTTTAGGGCATAGATTCCAAAAATGACAACCATTTTTTTTTTTCTTAAGAATCGTTTTCGAGATATCCCCCAAAAAAACTCTTTTTTTTGCACTTTTTTCATTTATTTGGATAACTTTTTTCTCTTAAGAATCGTTTTCGAGATATCCCCAAAAACCCTTTTTTCTGCACTTTTTTCATTTATTTGGTCAGATTTCCATGAATTTTTTTTCGACCTAAATCAGTTGCACACTATTCAAAAATTAATTTTATCTTCTGTCTGTCGGTTTGCTGTTCCTGATATAAGGATAGGATTAGATGGAGTTACAAGCGTTCAGAGTGACTTTTTTGGTCTTTTCATAAAAGTCAAAAAATTTCAATTGCTCCGTTTAAATCCAAAAACCTTTCAAAATCTATTTTTTAACAAATATGTATTTTAAGCAAATATATACGAGTATATATTTCCATATTTTCATGCATTCCTACATATCCAAGTCTGTTGGTTCATGTTGTGAAAGGAACCGTATTTTCATTTTTGATTAACTTTAACATTTTGTATCCGACTTGAGCAAATATATACTTAAAATATTTGTTAAAAAATAGATTTTCATCCTGAACATTAAAAATATAAAAAACAAAGTTTGTGACTTTTTTGAAAAAACCAAAAAAAGTCACTCTTTTTGGAATATGACCGCTTGTAACTCCATCAAATCCTATCCTATTCTCTTGAACAGCAAACCGTTAGACAGAAGATCAAATTAATTTTTGAATAGTGTGCAACCGATTTAGGTCGAAAAAAAATTGATAGAAAGAATTTTATCTTCTGTCTATCGGTTTGCTGTTCATGATATAAGGATAGGATTAGATGGAGTTACAAGCGTTCAGAGTGACTTTTTTGGTCTTTTCAAAAAAGTCACAAAATTTCAATTGCTTCGTTTAAATCTAAAAACCTTTCAAAATCTATTTCTTAACAAATACGTATTTTAAGCAAATATATACGAGTATATATATTGCTCAAATCGGACACAAAAAGTTAAAGTTAATCAAAAATCAATGAAAAAAGGTAATTTCTATATTATCATGCATTCCCACATATCCAAGTCTGTTGGTTCATGTTGTGAAAGGAACCGTATTTTAATTTTTGATTAACTTTAACATTTTGTATCCGATTTGAGCAAATATATACTTAAAATATTTGTTAAAAAATAGATTTTCAACCTGAATATTAAAAATATAAAAAACAAAGGTTTTGACTTTTTTGAAAAAACCAAAAAAAGTCACACTTTTTGGAATATGACCGCTTGTAACTCCATCAAATCCTATCCTATAGGAAAACTTCTATGAGAAACCAAATCTCGAGATGAGGCCCAAAATTGTAAACTTGTGTAATGGGCAATGCTTTCATTGCATTCAAAGTATCTTTGAAATCGGTTTTACAACAATGCTGATGACACAATTTAATTTCGGTTTAGCGCTCAACCTTACTGCAATTTAAGTCACTTTCGTAAGTGAGGGCAGCCCCTATGATTTTGTCAACATGCCTCATCGAGTGATTACCGGTATAAAACGTTCTAAGGGTAAAATGCTCAAAATTGTACTCTGGAATTTTGATTTTAGTTCTGAAATTTTATGGTCCAAATAAGGATAAAATATTGCGGCTCTGAAACATTTGAGAAAGAAATGTGAAATAAAAATAAATTAAAACTAGTAATATTCGGCCATGCCGAAATTCACATACCAACACTGCATTGAAAGTACATTTTAAGTAAATGTTAAAAAGACGTTGAAGAGCTTGAATAAGTCGAGAAATAATGTAAAAAGATTGAAAAAGTTTGAAAAGTGTTGAAACAGTTTCAAAAGCTGTTTGAAGAAATTGAAAAATGCCAAAAAAATAAGGAAAATGCTGAAAAATGTTGAAAAATTGAAAATGTCGAAAAAATATGGTAAATGATGAAAAATATTGAATGCGGTTGAAAAACTCTCAAAAAATGTTAGAGGTTGAAGAATGTTGAAACAGTTCAAAGTCGATTAAAAAGTTGAATAAATAAAGGAAATGACGAATAAAGTTGAAAGAGGTTGAAAAAGACGAAAAAATACTTATGGAATATATGTATTGGAAAAGTTAAAAGCTTAGAAAAAGTTAAAATAATATGGAAACTGTTGAAAAAAAATCGAAAAGAAATTAAAAAGTCGAAATATCCTACGCCCACTTCTTCAATTCCGCCTACTTTTGGATATTAAAAAAAGTTTATTCGTGATCGACATCCGCATACCAAATAGCTTGAATATTTTGCGATATATGCCGTGATTAGTCTCAAAATTTAGGGCGGTGACACACCTACTGGTACAACCCAGTCTGACTTTAATCCAGAAATAGCTTTCCATAAACAAACCTCTTAAGCCAAATTTTAGTATGATTGCCCACATATTTTGAAAGATATGCGACTTAACGCATTATTTTTTTTGTAATAAGATATCTTATAGCAAGTACATCTGCCTTGTAAAATTTTATATCGACTACGGTTTATAAATATTGTGGGCTATCCACGCCCTTGTGAGAGACTTTGAAAGCTCGAATCATTTTTTTCATTTCATTTTATTTATGCGCTTTTGATACAATAATTTTATTTTTTACAAACGATTTAATTCGAGTATTCATAGTAGCATTTGTATCAAAAAAAAAGTATGGCATTTAATATAAAAGTAAATAATATAGTTCAAAATGCCATTTTAAACATAATTCTAGAATATATATATGTAAGTGTTGTGGGGTAACAATAGAATTTAATCACTAAATTTAGATATAAAATTTAATTAGGATGTTTTTCACAAAAATGATAGATAAAAATATAGGTAAAAATATAAGAAAAATTACATTCAAGTTGAAGTAAATGAGTGGCAATGCAATAAGACAATTATCAAATAAGCAAAAAAATAAAAAAAAAAAATCATAAAAAACATTATAGTGTAGGTCTCAGCAAAATCTCGATTTCTAAATGATTAAGATTAAAAGATTAACCCTAGCCAAATCCTAATTTTGCTCACATTTGCACCAAATCACCAAGTTTCATTAAAATCGCTTCAGTAGTTTCAATAATAAATAAATAGATATGTAAATATAAGAATATTTGTTGGCCAAATTACGTCGGAACGCGAAATTGGAAAAAAAATTTTTTTTTTCAACTTAGCTTCTCCACGATCGGACCGGTCTCGAAAATTCTTATATTTATCAAAGTTTGTTTGAGAATTTAAAAAAAAAACGAAGAGGACTTACATTTCGGATATTAAGTTTCTTTTAAGTGAACTGAAAATAAACGATGAAGGCTAAAATGTTTCATAAAGTCGTACTTTTTTCTTTAAAGAGCATCTATGCGTTACAAACGGAATGACAAAGTTATTATACACTCAGTGTTGGGTATATTTTTCTTTTTATTATTTATTTATTTAAGAGCGGGGAATAATCAATGAAGTGTCTAACTCAACAGCGATTGAAGATGCTTCATTAAAAATATCATCAAATAACGTTTCATTTGTTCACATTTCTGAAAACAGGTTGATAATTTGCTTCACATGAGTACAGGCTGAAGAGATTTGTAGTGTCGGATCTTGTAGTTTGCGACTGAGCGACAATATAGCAACATTTACAATTTTCAGAATACTATATGTAACGATACTAATAAATTGGAGCGTGCTATCGAAGCTGAAAGTTGGACAGCTTTTGAAGACGCTTCGGTTTCCTTGCTTTGTTCTAAGTCTTGTAACGCTTAAGAGATAAACAGTAATAATTCGCTGAAAGTATCAACATAGCACACAATGCTTTTAAACGATTTTTCTGGACTCCGTTCGATAATTTTATCTTTCAATAGTTCTACTCTTTTAGATGAATTCGAGAAAAAGTTTGACACTGATGAAACTGTGCCTAGCATGTTACGAATTTCAGAAATATTACATGATTTTCCTGCGCACAAATTCAGAGACTGACTGAAAACAAATAGTATAAAATGCTAAGAGTTGATTTTCAGATATCAAAGCCTGAACTGCTTTGATTTGTTCGATCCTCCATGAACTTTCTAGAATAAAAAAAAAATTTTTTTTCGCTCCCAGGAGAGGGCTTCAGCCCCCATAGCCTCCCCCCCCCTTGTATCCGCCACTGACAGTGGCTAGTAATGGGTTAAAAAGTTTGTGCACCATTGGTCTAGGAGTTGAACCATTAAATTTATTGAAATGCCGGCCCTCTGCTGCTCTGGATGACTGCCCTCTAGATCTGACCCTGCCTTAGTATGCTTCCCACTTTCGTCTATCCGTTTCAATATGTTTAAACTGTTTCATTCCAAGATATTGCAAATCTGATCATTATTCAAAAACCGCATTGAAAAGAAAAAAGTTCTCTTTACGGTTCAATCTACTCTCTGTTATTTTAATACGAATTTCCTCACCCACTTTCTGACGCTGCTTTGTTTCATAGCATTTATCTAATTAAACTGTTTTCTTGTAGTTTTTCTTAAGATTGTCTTCCGCAAAAATACCAAGGAAACACTGAAGAGAAAGATCCAGAAAAAAAACTTCATTAAGTCTAAGAAACAACAACAACGAATAAGCAGCCACTATTTCTAAAATGATAGGGCGTTAACCAATATGATGGTTGTTGTTGTTGTTGCTTTTGCGTGATTTTCAACGCCATTATTCTAACTAATTTCGGTGCGGCAGCGCGCGATGGGCGTGTCCTAATAAAGGCTATGCCGTCGCCGAAAACAAGGAAATACCGCGACAGTCGCGTGCTGCTGCCAGCCTGTTTTCGCATGGAAGATAAAAAAATACACACAAGCAGCAGCGAAAGCAACAACATAAGCAGTCAAACAACCAAGGTAGCAGCGCAGCACAACTTATTATGAGTAATGAACTACAACAAAAACAAGAAATCAACAGCAACAACAAACTTCAGTGGTGGTTTTGCACAAGCAACAACAACACCAAGTTATAAAATCTTCTCAAGACATACACATACATATACACTAATTCTATCCCAAGTCTTATGCATGTATTTAACAAAAACAAAACATAATAAAAATGGCGGCCTTTTAACGCTTTGCTCTTCTTCGTTCTTGGGAGTTACTGAAACCTACAAAAAATCAATTTTTGATGCGAGTAGGTAAGTAATTACATAAATATATATGTATATACATATGTAAACTCTAAGGAATAGATATAGCGATGTGTGGAATCGTTACATTAATTACAGTTAAGTTACACATATAATTTGAATAAATACTATTAAATGCATTTATGTATATACACATCTCAAGTGTTTCGATAAAAACTGGAAATATTTTATACAAAAAGTGTATTTTTTACACACAATATATACATATGTAGATGGTATACAACGTTATAGAGAAATAAACAAACTTATGATTGTAAGTTCACTCACTTAAGGGGGCAATAGCTTTAGAAGAAGAAAGAAATAGAATTAATTTTTCTTTTCATAATTCGAATTTATAATATGTTAAGAATATACTGTAAAAGGAAAAAGCTAAGTATTGAATATACCGTCGTATCATATCGTATTAGATTTTTAAACGCGATTATCTCGACTGTATTTTCAAAAACTGTCAGCGCTGTAGCTCAAAAAGTTGTTGACCGAAAAGTCTGCAATTTGGGGAGTTACCTAAAAGTTTAAATTTTATCTTAAATCAAATTAAACAAATATTTTTCTTGACTGCCGATTTGGCGTAGAAGTTGTGGTTGTGCTGTGTTTACACACAGAATGCTGTTCAGGGTCAATATATGTATAAAGATTGGAACTATCTCCTTTACATGTTTTTTCAGTAGCAGCAAAAATAAAATGTATTCGATGATTTGAATGAATTATTTATATTGCACATTCTGAGTGCTTACATGCTTATGTGCTTAAAGATTTCTACCCATCGCAAAAATTAATTGCGCCAAAGACAGATTGCATAGACTTTGACGCACTATGTTTATATTTGTTGCGATGGTTTTTAACTGGTCAACGCAGGAAATTAAAATATAATGCAGACTTATAAACGTCGGCTAACAAACCTTACTGATGACTGGTGATATGACGTAGCGGTTATTGAAACTAGTTTACAGTGCCGTGTCTAGGTGGGTGCGGGCCCATAGGCTGAGCATTTGCAGCGGTCCCCCCCCCTGGGAAAATTATAGGTCAAGGTCACTAATATGACTTTGGACTATGGCTTATGAATTTTTAGTACATTTTTATATACTACTTTTACTCTAACCTATGCTAAGAACGAAAGTATAAAAAGCATCCACTGCTACATTCTAACACCACATTACACAAGTTCCTAGCAAGTAGTTGATGAAAGATAGTTTGTGTGACCACAGTTTCTCTACAATAAGCTCGAGTAATCCTAGATAGTTGTAGTTTTTCGGTGACCATAATGTCGGATTTTCCCCTCTAAATGCCAAACCTATTTCACTGATAAAGCTACCGCACTAATTAATCTCCTGAGAACTTCTTGCCACTGTTTTGCTTGATCTTCTGCTTGTTGTGTCAGTTCTTGATCAATACGCCCAAATTCTTCAGAGAGTGCTGCAAAATGAATTACAGCACGTATGTGGTATCCCGGAATTTCGTGTTCAATCGAGCATACCGTAGCATTTTTCTAATCGCAATAACCTCTATGAGTAAATTGTGAGCGTTTTCGAGAAAAAAGTTTGCGTACATAGCAGTAGATGTATCCATTCCTAGGAGAAAAACAGAGCCATGAACGTTTTATGGTTTCACTGCTTCGTGTTCTTCGCTCAAAAAAACTTATTTGTCACTTTCTTGTAAGACCATAATATTAAAGAGCTGTACCGCCCATTTTTATAAAGTAATATATATTGTCAAATGTCATAAGCTCCGGCCACAATCCACTTTCATTTTCCAAGCAAAATTTTTACTTAGAACAGGTACATGAGAATTTACTGGTGCTGGTGATATGGTAAAAGCTCTGCTGGAATTTCTGAAACCTGAAAAATATATAAAGCTGCATCAAACACAAAAGCATGCTTAGCGAAAAGCATTCCATTTTTTTCTGATGGGTTTTATCCTAAGTTTTCCCATATCCATATGGTGCACTCTTGCAAAATATTTTTCTTAGATTCTAGTGGTAAATTTATCTTCGTTTTCACGTTTATGACTCCCGAACCACACAGAATCTGACTATGCAGTTTTCAACAAAGTACTAACCATTATTTGTTACTGTTTATTTTGAAAATTTTGTAGATTTATTTTTGGCTTTGTTTTGGCATTGGACCTTAAGAAAAGCCTTCCAAAATATTTGCTACCTAGATCATAACTAAGCAGATTTTTTCTATGTTTTGGTAAGTCCATTTTTTTGACAAATTTCAATGAAATCTGGCTTGAGCTAGGAAGCTGAAATTTTGGGAGAATTATTTTTAAGCCCAATGCCTACGCATAGGCAACAAATACAAAAAAAAAAACTGGTGAATTTTTCTATTTGTGTTTTTGGAACAAAATTTCATAATAATATTTTAATACAGAGCTTCTTATTTAGTACTTTTAGTGCAAAAAACAACAAAAAAATTACAAGCGCAAAATGCATTAAAATGGGCAACGAGCTGCTTATACTAGTTTCAATGACCGCTACGTCATATCATCAGTAAGCTTTGTTAGCCGAAGTTTAGTAGTCTGCAAGCCTACTTTGTTCTATTTATTGCGTTGATCAGTTAAGAATCTCAGCAATTAACAAAACAAAACTTCTACACTTTAATGCAATTGCTTTTGTAATCTCTTTGATATCACAAATTTCTTGACGAGAGTTTCGTTGTCCGCTTTTCTGGCGATCCGAACGAAGTTGCAAGTGCTACTTGTAAATATCGGCGAACGATTACGTTGTTTTGGGCTGTGGCACGTCCATTGTCGAGTTTTGCCAGTATATTGACGACTTAGCTCTTATTGATGACTGCTTTCAGTGGTATCATCTCAAAAATTTTTATGAAAATCGTTGATCACAATTTCGAGTATCTATCGCAAACACAAAACAAAATAAGTTTATTTTTCATCAGAAATTATTTTCTAAAAATTTGTGGCTAAAAAAGAAATGAAATTCCCCTTATATTAAATTCTTTATGCAATCAAACTTCTTTTACAAATCAAATCACAATTTGGAATTGAAAAATTGAAAAAAAAGAGTTTTGAAAAGTTTTGATTCAATTCTATTTATTTTTAAAAGATAAACAAATAACTCCTGAACTCCTGAATGGATGGCATAAGAAAGATAATTTAATGTGCCACAATTATGCTAAGTTAATCTTAATATATTTACTGACAGTTTTAGAGATATGACGATTTTTCTGAAACCTTGGCCGATTTCATAATCCGTCATACGACGTGATTTGGCAACGGCATCTTTATTCTTATTTTCTCTAGCTTTCACCATTTTTCTCATGATACTTCCATGTTTAAAGTTCTCTTTCTTTTTACGACGGTTAGGGAAATGGCGGCGCAAAGTTACAAAATTTAATATGCACTTACGTTGTAACTTTGTATTAATGTTTTAATGAATGTAAGTTTAATACAATTTTAGCTAGTTCATAGTATTTTATTTTGAGTACAGTCTTCGACTGTTTCTCGTTGCGAGCAGACGTGTTGTTCACAAACCGTATATAGTTTCTAGCATTCGGCTATTTCCTTTTTTCACGTGCGCTCCGCATATTTCATTTCATTGCTCAGTGTTTTCTTTTTTTCTCTTTCGCTTTCGGTAACCTAAGTTCGCACTTGACCGGCGGTTGTGTGTCGTAATCATGCCCCCTGGGCCCCCTAATCATGGGGAAAACCGGTTTGCCTTGCTAGCTGAGAGCCCTCCTGGTAAGAAAAAACGCACTCGTCAAAGTGTTGTCACTGACTTCCCTGCTCTTCCAACGATTCAATTGCAAAACCCTAAATTTGTGGTAGTTTCAGCTGTTGACAACAAAAAACCTCTGTCTGATTTCTCTTGTTTCGCTGTTCAAAGAGCGCTTCACTTGATAAGTAAAGACATTATTTCTATTTCTGAGCTACGTGATGGTAATTTGTTGCTTCTAGTCAACAATGCTATAATCGCTAACAGATTTTTGTCAGCTAAGGAATTGTTTGGAGTGTGCGCCATTAAGTGTTCTCTTCATGTGACTTTAAATTCTACTAAGGGAACTGTTTACGCCCCCTGCTTAAAAAATGTCTCTGAAGAAGAAATTATCAAAGAACTTAGCTCTCAGGGTGTAGTCGGTGCTTATAAATTTAATAGATTAACCGAGGGTAAAACAGTTTTTTCTGGTGTAGTGCTACTCACATTTGACCGATACCATCTCCCTCAGCAAATAGATATATCTTGGCATTCTGTTCAAATCAGAGAGTACGTCCCAAACCCCATGCGTTGCAAGTCATGTCAATTACTTGGCCATACCGCTAAGCGGTGTAATAATTCACCAATATGCGTAAACCGCAACCTACCCCCTCACTCCCCTGAAACATGCATCCGAACTTCTTGCGCCAACTGCTTTGCCGAACATTCAGCCTCCTCAAAAGAATGTACAAAGTACATACAACAAAAAGAAGTCTTAAAAATCAAAACACAAAAAAAATGTTCAATGCGCGAAGCCAAAAACATCCACAGATCTCTTTTCCCATCTTCCCCCTCTTCCACCACAACCGCCAGTTATGCTTCAATAACAAAATCACATAACATTACCCCAATTACAAAGAATAATATTAATAAGTCTTCTCCCTCTAACCAAACTTCAAAGCAAAAGAACACAGAAAAAATCGCTCCAAATCCAGTTCAAAGAGAACCAGAAAATGATCTCGCTCTTAACCACAACTCTCTTTCTAACAATAAAACTGCTCCTCTTAACACTGTCTTAAGCAATTCTTCCTCAATTCCATCCTCATACTCAATCGATAAATCAACACAAAAACAGCCTCCACGTAAACAACTACTCACATACATACAAAATAATTCTTTTCTCTCCTCGCCTACTTCTTCACAAAACTTAAGCTCTACTCCTCAGTCTAACGCAATAGAAGATGATTTTTTGTCTTCTTCTCATACTGACAATACCACAACTATAATGTCTGAAGACGAATTCTAATCCTAATACTTTCTTAGCAATCTCAAAAAAACAAACAAACTTAAACTATTTTAAAATTTCATAACCTTGAACTCTTTTACTTCTTCTTAAAACAACATTTTCGTACAACATAGTTAATTATGTTTTTGCACATATGCTTAATTTAAATTATTCAATTCTTTTTTTTTTCTTCTTTGAATATTAATGTTTAAAATTTTGCAGTGGAACCTTAAAGGTTACTTAAATAATTATACTGAACTTCAATTACTTATAAAAGATCTTAACCCTGACGTAATTTCCCTTCAGGAAACACATCTTCCGTTTAATTCTAGTAATATAATTTCGCCGAAACAGTATTCCGGCTACTTCCATAACTTGAATTCCAACATTTCTTCTAAGCAAGGCATTGCATTACTAGTAAACAAACATATTCCGCACTATTTTCGAATTTTAAACTCATCTTTGTCCACAACTGCTGTTAAAATCAACTTTGGATTTTCTTTCACTATAATCAACACCTATATTCCTCCTCAACAAGACTTCTCCAGTAGGGAATTATTTTCCTGTGCTCGTCAAGTCACAACTCCATATTTTTTAACAGGTGATTTTAATTCTTGGAGCCCTTTATGGGGATCGGTAGCTACCAACGCTAGAGGTAAAATAATTGAAGATTTTGTCTTTTGCCAGAACTTAATTATATTAAATGACGGTTCCCCCACCCACTTTTCCACACATAATACTTTTACTCATGTTGACCTCACATTTTGTTCTGCTCAAATTGCTCCTAAATCTTCATGGCAAGCTCTTGGGAACCTTCATGGCAGCGACCACTTTCCTATCGTCACAAATTTTCTTCTTAATACTAAAATAGATTCTATAAAACCTCAAATAAAATTTAAAACAGATATCGCTAACTGGACACAGCTCAAAAAATTTTGCGAATTACATCTTAAATCATATAGTTCTTCGAACAACATCAACCGTGACTCTGCTAAATTAAGCCGAGCTATACGTGCAGCTGCCAATAAATCTATCCCACAAACAAAACCTCTTCTCACTAAAGCCATCATTCCATGGTGGAATAGCGAACTTCATTCTCTCCGCAAAATAAAACAAGATTTTTGGCATGCTTACAAGCGCTTTAGAACCACGAATAATCTGATTTCATTTAAAAAGTCGAATGCTATATTTAGAAAAGCAGTTAAGTCCGCTAAGGCAGCTAGTCTACAACAGCTCACTTCTAACATCACTCCTAATTCTACACCTAAAAAGATTTGGGGACAAATTAAAGCGCTCGTGGGTAACAATAAATCCCCTTCTGTTAAAGCCTTTAACGTGGGTAACACAGTTATCACTGATTCAGTTGAAATTGCTAATTCCTTCGCTTCTTTTTTTTCTTACTTGTCTGAAGACATCAACTTTCACCCTAATTTCATTTCTTCTAAACTATCTTCCCTTCAAACTCCTTATTCACCAAGAAACACGTCCCCGCATGCTAAAAAAATAGAATCTAAATTTACCTTAATTGAATTTCGATCGGCTCTTCAAAATGCGAAAGGCAAAACTCCTGGTTTTGACCGTATCTGTTACCCGATGTTGCGCAATCTGCCCCTAGGTACTGTAAATAAAGTCCTAGAATTATATAATAATATTTTTATCACTGGTATTTACCCACAATCTTGGAAGACTGCAATAGTCATTCCAATTTTAAAAGCTAACAAAGCTTCCTCCGAAATTGGAAACTATCGTCCAATATCCCTCCTTCCCTGCATGGGCAAGATTCTTGAAAAAATAATTGCCAGACGTTTGCTGTGGCTTATTTCCTCCAAAAATCTAATTAGCCCAAACCAAGTTGCCTTCAAAAGGAGCCATGGCACCATTGATGTCCTCTTACATCTGCAACACTTCGTGTCTAATGCTCTTTCTACAAAAAATCACGTGTCCATTTTGGCTACAGATTTTGAAAAAGCCTTCGATCGCATTGGTGTGCATATAGTCCTGCAGCAACTCGCGAATTGGAAAGTCGGTCTGAAAATCTTTAACTTCGTTAAAGCCTTTTTGACAAATCGTAAATTCCGAGTCAGAATCAACTCCAGTCATTCAAATGTTTTTCCTTTGCATAACGGGGTTCCTCAAGGTTCTCCATTATCTGTAGTGCTTTTCATAATCGCATTTGACGAGCTTAGTAAAATTTTTGCTAAATATAAAAAAATTGAACACTCCACTTACGCGGATGATGCAATCATTTTTACAAAAGTTTCTGACAACAATGCGGTCATAGCTACTTTTTCGAAAATTTTGTCAGATATCCAAAACTGGAGTGAGTGCTCCGGTGCTAATCTAGCTTTTGATAAATGTAAATTAGTACACATATGTAAGAAAAAAAACTGCTCTTTCCCTAGTTTAAGTTTCAATAATGTAAATATTATTGCAGTTGATTCTTTAAAAATATTAGGTGTATTCTTTGACTCTAGATTTACTTTTAGACCACATTGTACGTATATTAAGAAAAGTCTAGCTACCAGACTTAACATTGTAAAGTATTTATCATCTAAGAACTGCATAATTCATATTTCTACTTTAGTCGATATAGCTAGGTCTCTTATCCTATCGAAAATTGACTATGCCCTGCCGATCTACGGATGGTGTGCAAACTCAAATATAATGCTTCTAAACGCTTCTTACCACACAGCCGTACGTCGAAGCATCAACGCATTTCCTACTTCACCAATTAAGTGTATACTGGCAGAAGCCGGCCTTCCATCCATCTCTGAGAGGACTTCGTCGATGACATTCAAGCTTATTCCAAAGTTATTCAACTCTTGTAACTCGATTTTATCAAAAGATGTAGTCAACGCCTTTAACCACAAGCGCTCATATCGCACTAAGTCTACCATTCGACGCAGCATTGAATTTGCTCGCTCTTTAAATTCAAATTTAATGCCGAAACTTAAAAAATATCATAGCGAACCACCATGGCATTTTAAAACCTCGTCCCTCATACATGACTTTGATGCATTTCCGAAATGCATAACTGATGCGAAAACATACCGCCAAATCTTCGGCGACGTCCAACACAACTTCAGCAACAATAATTGGCAGTTTTTATACACGGATGGATCAAAATCAGAGGATATCACATCATTTGCCGTTGTGTCTCATGATGAACGTACTATAACCACAGGCCTGCTTTCACACTACTGTTCTGTATTTACTGCAGAAGCCTTAGCAGTAAAACTGGCCACCGATTTTGCTCACAAAAACAAAGGCAAATTTGTGATATGCACTGACAGTAAATCAGTTGTAAATGATTTGCAAACCATCAACTACAACAGTGATCTTATATCCGATATTAGGAATATTTGCATCAAATCTCCTAATAAAATAAAGATAATGTGGATTCCAGGTCATGTAGGCATCAAAGGAAATGAGTATGCAGACAAAATTGCAAACGAGGCTCGCACAGCCCCTCTTCTCATTTATAGAACGGACGAAAAAAAAGATACCCTAAGGTTATTGCATCTAAAACTTGAAATGGACAGAAAAACAGCTTGGGAGAACATGACGCATCGTTATAAACAATTTAACGTGGACGGCTCCAAGCCACGCTTCCCGCCTTCCTCTTCCCGCTCACAGACAACACTGTTCGTCAGACTACGTATGGGTCACACTAGTTTCTCCCATGCCCATCTACTACAAGGCAGCGGTGCGCTGCCATGCCAGTTTTGCCAGGGTCCCGCCTCTACCGACCATCTTTTACTTTACTGTCCGATGTTCAACTCAACAAGAAACCAAATATTTGGAAACATCGATCCATGCCAGTTACTTAAGCATTGTACCCAAAAAAACCTAGAGTATCTTGAAAAATTCATAAAACAATGTAGTTTATCCCATTTGATATAATTACTTAATTAATTTGTAATCACTTTTAGTATAGCCGAGTCGTAAGCCCTGGTAGCTAGTACTCGTATTTTATATTAGTTTTTAAAATTGTATTTTTTGACTAATTTTAATAAATAAATAAATATTTTGAGTAAACTACTTAATTATATTTTTAGCCCGCATGTGCGTCTTACGAGTTCAGATTTGGTCCAAGCCCTAATGCACAGAAGTGCTTGGATCGCATCAGCTCAGGGCCGTATCTAGGGGGGATGAGGGGGGAAAGAAACCCCCCCCCCCGAAATATTTTGACGGATACTATATAGAAACGATTTTGTAAAGAATAGACACTATATAAAAAAGATTTTGTTAGGAATACATATAAAAAATGACTATGTGTAAGCCTTTAAAAATGATTTTTCAAAAAAGATCTATAAAAAAGTCATAAGTTTTTTAAAAGCAATTTTTAGTCCTCATATAAAAATATATTAACGATACTTTTCATACGGGAAATGTTGAAAAAAGTTGAGAGAGGTTTAAACAGGTGAAAAAGGCTGATAAAGTCGATAATATATGAAGTTTTGAAAAAATTAAAAGAGGTTGAAAGAGGTTGAAAATCTCCAAAATGTTGAATGTGGTTGAAGAAGTCGAAAAAAGTTAAATGAGGTTGAAAAAATCGAAAATATATGGGAAAAGTTGAAAGAGCTTCAAGTACTTAAAAATCGTTAATGGAGAAGATTGAAACGGTTGAACGTCAAAAAATATGGAAAATATTGAAAAAAGTTGAATGAGATTGAATAAGTCCGATATATTTAAGAAATATTGAAGAAGGTTCAAAAGTTGATAAAATATGGAACATTACGGAAAAATTTTAATACGGTTGAAAAAGTCGAAAACAATTGATTGAGGTTGCCTAAAACAATTTTGTTTTAATATTTTCAATTCTTTTCCATGGAAAATGATGAATAACATATCATATAAAAACATTTTTTTTATTTGTTTTATTTTTTGTTGGATTTGTACACGTTTAGAAATTTTGGAATAAATTTTAATACTTTTGGGCTTACATATATGACTACACCAGAATTGTATTAAAATTCAATACTGTCTAGATATTAAAATTCATTTTTAGAACAAATTTTTATTAAAATTTAATACTCGTTTTTATTAAAATTTAAAAAAAAATATGTCGTATCCCTTTCAATACAAGGGTTGCATAAACATTTTAACGACATCAGCCAACGTAGTATCATATTTACGTTGGCTAAACTTATTACTTCCAAATGTTATAAAATATCGTTTTAATGTTTGAACTGTATTAGAATTTAATACAAAATGTATTACACAATTTTGTAATATGTATATTCAAAAGTATTAAATTTAATCAAAATTGTATTATAAATCTTTGTAATACTTCGCTTGTATTAAAATTTATTCCAAGATTTCTAACCGTGTAGTCAAATAACTTTTAAAGCCCACATAAGATAAAAATAAATTTTTTTGTTCACTAATTTTTCGGCCGACAAAAACAATTTTTTTTGTATCGACTTTTTTCCATTAAAAAAATGGTGAATAACACAAAAACATTTGCATATTTTCAAAAATTAGTGACTTCATCGTGTTCAGCGACTCAAAATACATAAAAAACAATTATCATAGCATATTTTAAAATTTCACTTGATCTTAAAAGCATCAAAAACTACACGGTTCGCTTCATAATTTTTTTTAAAATTATCGGTAAAAGCGTTTACCTTTAAATAGCCATAAAACGAGTATATGACCAGGTACGATTTTACAGATCTTGTTTTTGGAATGTCCAAGCACTAAGTAATAATTGTGCATTGTCAGATTAGGTTGACAATTTTTACCGATCTTGATCTTGCTTGTAACGAACCGTGTCGACCAAAGTACTAACCTTAAAATGGCCATAAAACGAGTAAATGAGCAGCTCCAATCTTGCGGATTATGTAATTGAAATCTCCGGACACTATACAATAATTGTGCATTGTTAGATTTGGTTGACAATTTAATCGATCTTGATCTTGCTTGAAGCGAAACATGTATAAACTGGTTGATAACATCAATAATATATGAAAAATGTTGAAAAAAGAGGTTAAAAAGCTAGAAAAAGCTGAAAGCAGCTGAAAATTTGAATAAAAATTGAAACAGGTTGAAAAAGTCAAGTTGGAAAAATCTTGGTTAATTTAATTAAGTTGAAAGCGGTTAAAAAAGTCGAAAGAAAAATGTTGAAAAAAATTGAAATATTAATAAAATATTGAAAAAACCAACATTTCTCAGGCTTATAACTTAATGCTAACATGGAAGGTGCACGCCCGTTGATGCAATCCATCCAAAACCCATTTAATTTCAAAGCTTATAGTTACCAAAGGCTCATGATAGAAAATCTTGTCTATTTTCTTTTGTGATTTTCGTTTTGCGTTTGCGACAAACGACAAATTCTGCATCTCGACAATTTCGTTTTTCCCCTCTTGCCAACAAACAAGTAAAATTTTCCGAAATAGTTTCTGTTTCTGCGTTTTCTGTAGAGGTTTGATTTTTAAATTGGGAACACTGTTTCTAGTAACAGTTGATTTTCTCAGTATGTTTAGCTATTGCACCATGACTAAGTAGGGAATTGTCTGGAAATTTACAAAATTTACTGAAATTTCAACTTTAAGTTCACTCAAAACTTACAAGATGATTTGCAATTAAGAAATCAATTGGGTTATTTATTGTGGTAATATGTGGAGCCTCAGGCTTATACTGATAAACCAGCAATATTTAAAGCTTTTGTTGTTTCGGTAATAAAGCCTCATTGCTGAATAGGTAATCGTAAGTTTAACCTTCAGACTGCGTTAAATATTGTCCTGATGTAGCGTTCATACATTACTTACTTACTTAGATGGCCACAACAACCCGTTGTCAGGTTGCGGCCGACCTCATTAGCTCTCGCCAGGCGCCTCTGTTTTGCGCGCGCCTTCTCCAATCGTTAATGCCCAGCGTGGTAAGGGCTTCCTCAGCTTCGTCTATCCACCGGAGGCATGGTCTCCCTCTTCGTCGTTGACCGGGGACCTTCCCTTCGAATACCTTTTTCGCTGGAGCTTTTTTATCCATACGATGGACATGACCCAGCCAGCGTAGTCGCTGTATTGTCATACGCTTAACTATGTCAAAGTCGGCGTAGAGCTCATACAGCTCGTGGTTCATTTGGATGCGATAGTCGTCGTCAACTCGAACAGGACCAAAGATTTTGCGGAGAACTTTCCTCTCGAACACCCCAAGAGCGGCTGCGTCTGTTGCCGAAACCACCCATGCCTCAGCGCCATAAAGAAGCACAGGTAGAATGAGCGTCTTGTAGAGTGTTAGCTTTGTCGATCGAGAGAGAGCTCTGCAACGTAATTGCTTACTGAGACCGTAGAAGCACCTATTAGCAATTGTTATTCTCCGCTTAATCTCCAGACTGATATCATTGTTGCTGGTTACGGCAGTGCCAAGGTAAATGAATTCCTTGACAGCTTCTAATTTACAGTTGCCCGCTGTAACATGAGAGTCTAGATCCCGTGCTCTCTTGTTGTTGTTAGTAGACATCATGTATTTCGTCTTGCCCTCGTTTACC
This sequence comes from Tricholauxania praeusta, assembly GCA_949775025.1. Lineage (NCBI taxonomy): Eukaryota > Metazoa > Arthropoda > Insecta > Diptera > Lauxaniidae > Tricholauxania > Tricholauxania praeusta. Next base: position 6,316,399 of record OX459032.1, on the reverse strand, counting down.
GTCAAACCCACTTTGGCTGATTCCTTTTCAATAGCAGTGAAAGCAGCAGTAACATCTCTCTTACTCCGACCGACAATATCAATATCATCAGCGTACGCAAGGAGCTGAACACCTTTGAAGAAAATGGTGCCATTATGATGCACACCGGCTTTTCGTACGATCCCCTCCATAATGAAATTGAAGAGATCGCACGAGAGCGGGTGCCCTTGTCTGAAACCTCGCTCGGTATTTAAAGTTCCGGAGAGGTCATTCCCTACCTTGACGGAGCTACACGTATTGCTTAACGTCATCCTGCAGAGCCTTATCAACTTTGCAGGTATACCGAACTCAGACATTGTTGCATATAGGCAATCCCGCACTGGGCTATCGAACGCAGCTTTATAATCGACGAAGAGATGGTGAGTGTCAATTTGATATTCATGGGTTTTCTCTAGGATTTGGCGTAGTGTAAATATCTGGTCTATGGTGGACTTACCAGGTCTAAAGCCACACTGATAGGATCCGATCAACGTTTCTGTATAGGGCTTCAATCTTTCACACAATACGCTCGAGAGGATCTTATATGCGATGGAAATAAGACTGATACCCCTGTAGTTGGCGCAGATTGTCGAGTCTCCTTTCTTTATAACAGGACAAAGCACGCTGAGATTCCAATCGTCGGGCATGCTTTCCGCTAGCCATACATGCACCTTATCAATTCATCGCCACCAGCTTTAAACAACTCAGCTGGCATGCCGTCAGCACCCGCTGCTTTGTTGTTTTTGTGTCACTGAATAGCAACTCGAACCTCTTCATGGCTAGGTGATGGTACTTCCACTGCGTTATCATCGATTGGTGGTATCGTACTGCATTCTCTCTGGGCGGAATTGGTGGAATCATCGCCCGTAAGAAAGTTGGAGAAATGCTGCCTCCATAACCTCAGTACACTCTGTGTATCTGTAACCAGATTTCAATTTTCGTCTCTACAAGTGGATGCTCCAGGCTTGAAACCTTGAGTTAGACGCTTAACTTGTTGATAGAATTTTTGTGCATCCTTCTTGCCCCGGTACACCTCAAGTTCCTCACGCTCACGCTTTTCTTGCTCCCTTTTTTACGTCTGAAAATGCGCCTCTCTTCCTTCCTCTTTTCGCGATAGATTTCTCGCACGGCTCGCGTTGCGGCTGACTGCAGCGTCTTCTTGTATGCGGCGTTTTTTTCAGCAGTCGCATCGCGACTTTTCTGGTCATACCATTGGTTTCGAGGTTGTGGGCGTTGGAAACCAATGACTTCCTCGGCAGCAGCGCGCATAGAGTGGGAGATGTGTGTCCAAAGTCCACCGGCGTCGTCGGTTCCAGAGGTTGGTTGGTTGAGCTTAACCGAGAGTTAAGCGGAGTACGCCTCGGCAGTCCGTTGTGATTGCAGCTTGGCAACGTCCAGCTTTCGTTGCATGCCCGTGCGTACATTCTTCGCATTGCAAAGCCGCATGCGGATCTTAGCTGCAACAAGATAGTGGTCGCAGTCAGTGTTGACCCCCCGACATGTACGCACATCCAGAACGCTTGAAGCGTGCCTTCCCTCGATCACAACATGATCAATTTGGTTTTTCGTTTTTTGATCCGGAGATAGCCAGGTGGCCTTGTGAATATCGAGGTGTTGAAATCTGGTACTACTAACTACCATGTTTCGCGCCGCGGCGAAGTCAATCAGTCTCAGACCGTTGTTTGAAGTGGTCTCGTGGAGACTTAACTGACCGACTGTAGCGTCAAAGATGCCTTCTCTTCCGACCTTCGCGTTTAAATCGCCGAGGACTATTTTTACATCGTGGGTCGGACAACGGTCATACACGTCCTCTCGCGTAGAAATCATCCTTGGTGGCATCGTCCTTTTCCTCCGTCGGGGCGTGCGCGCAAATTAGGCTTTTGTTGAAGAATTTGCCTTGATACGGATCGTAGCCAACCTTTCGTTTATTGGCGTGAACCGGGAAACTAGGTGGCGTAATTTTCGACATACAATGAATCCGCAACCAAATTCGCGCCTCTCCGCATGGCCGCTGTAATAGATATCACAGTTGGTCCGTTTAGAGCAGCCTTGTCCTTTCCATCGCATCTCCTGGATGGCAGTGATGTCAGCCTTTATTTTTACGATGGCTTCCGCCAGTTGGATAGTTGCACCTTCCCTATGGAGGGTCCGGACATTCCAAGTGCATATCCGTAAATCATTGTCCGTTTTTCGTTTGCAGTGGTCGTCATCGTAGTGGGGGCTATTATCCGAGGCTGTTTTGGTTTTCATTGGAAATGATGATAATGTGTGGTGGGATCCAAACCCTACGCACACATTCCAAGTTTTAAGTCTAGGAGAGAATCGCCTTCTCACAACTAGCTCACCCCCCGGACGGGTGTCCAAGGGATCTCCAGAGGATACTTGGCCAAAAAGGCCGGAAGTTTGTGAGCTGCTTGAACTGCTTGCAAAAGAATCATCCCTGGCCACTCCCAAGTGAGTGGCGATCAGGAACTTTCCCCACTTACGTAGACTTCTACAAGCAGCTTCATCCTCTAGCGTTCATACATATGTGGGGTAAAACACACGAAAACGCCAGCGAAAAAATCTTTTGGCTCCGATTTGGCTGAAATTTGGCATTTTTGTAATATAGATATCCAGCAATAGAACTGTGTTCAGGAATTTGCCCTAGTATTATTTGTTGTTGAGATACGCGGGTATGAAATTCACGATTTTTCTACTTTTTCATAATAAGTGTTTTTTTCGAAAATTCATAGCTTACAGCAAACTTTATCAATTAATAATGGGTATACCTACGATTTTGGAGGATGGGGCTGATTGTAGAAGTCCACGTAAGTGGGTAAAGTTCCTGATCGCCACTGACTTGGGAGTGGCCAGGGATGATTCTTTTGCAAGCAGTTCAAGCAGCTCACAAACTTCCGGCCTTTTGGCCAAGTATCCTCTGGAGATCCCTTGGACACCCATCCTGGGGTGAACTAGTTGTGAGAAGGCGAGTCTCTCCTAGACTTAAAACTTGGAATGTATGCTTAGGGTTTGGGTCCCACCACACATTATCATCATTTCCAATGAAAACCAAAACAGCCTCGGATAATAGCCCCCACTACGATGACGACCACTGCAAACGAAAAACGGACAATGATTTATGGATACGCACCTGGAATGTACGGACCCTCCATAAGGAAGGTGTAACTATCCAACTGGCGGAAGCCCTCGTAAAAATAAAGGCTGACATCACTGCCATCCAGGAGATGCGATGGAAAGGACAAGGCTGCTCTAAACGGACGAACTGTGATATCTACTACAGCGGCCATGCGGACAGGCGCGAATTTGGTTGCGGATTCGTTGTATGTCGAAAATTACGCCACCTAGTTTCCCGGTTCACGTCAATAAACGAAAGGTTGGCTACGATCCGTATCAAGGCAAATTCTTCAACATAAGCCTAATTTGCGCGCACGCCCCGACGGAGGAAAAGGACGCGAGAGGACGTGTATGACCGTTGTCCGATCCACGATGTAAAAATAGTCCTCGGCGATTTTAACGCGAAGGTCGGAAGAGAAGGCATCTTTGGCGCTACAGTCGGTCAGTTCAGTCTCCACGAGACCACTTCAAACAACGGTCTGAGACTGATCGACTTTACCGCGGTGCGAAACATGGTAGTTAGTAGCACCATATTTCAACACCTCGACATCCACAAGGCCACATGGCTGTCCCTGCATCAAAAAACAAAAAACCAAATTGATCATGTTGTAATCGACCGAAGGCACGCTTCAACGCTTCCACGGGGTCAACACTGACTGCGATCACTATCTTGTTGCAGCTAAGATCCGCATGCGGCTATGCAATGCGAAGAATGTACTCACGGGCATGCAACGAAAGCTGGACGTTTCCAAGCTGCAATCACAACGGACTGCCGAGGCGTACTCCGCTCAACTCTCGGTTAAGCTCATTCAACCAACCTCTGGAACAGACGACGCCGGTGGACTTTGGACACACATCTCCCACTCCATGCGCGCTGCTGCCGAGGAAGTCATTGGATTTCGACGCCCACTACCTCGAAACCAATGGTATGACCAGGAGTTTCGCGATGCGACTGCTGAAAAAAATGCTGCATACAAGAAGACGCTGTAGTCAGCCGCAACGCGAGCCGTGCGAGAAAACTACCGCGAAAAGAGGACGGAAGAGAGGCGCATTTTCAGACGTAAAAAAGGGAGCAAGAAAAGCGTGAGCGTGAGGAACTTGAGGTGTACCGGGGCAAGAAGGATGCACAAAAATTCTATCAACAAGTTAAGCTTCTAGCTCAAGGTTTCAAGCCCGGAGCATCCACTTGTAGAGACGAAAATGGAAATCTGGTTACAGATACACAGAGTGTAATGAGGTTATGGAGGCAGCATTTCTCCAACTTGCTTACGTGCGATGATTCCACCAATTCCGCCCAGAGAGAATGCAGTACGATACCACCAATCGATGATAACGCAGTGGAAGTACCATCACCTAGCCATGAAGAGGTTCGAGTTGCTCTTCGGCGACTCAAAAACAACAAAGCAGCGGGTGCTGACGGCCTGCCAGCTGAGTTGTTTAAAGCTGGTGGTGATGAATTGATAAGGTGCATGTATGGCTAGCGGAAAGCATGCCCGACGATTGGAATCTCAGCGTGCTTTGTCCTGCGTTCGATAGCCCAGTGCGGAATTGCCTATACGCAACAATGTCTGAGTTCGGTATACCAGCAAAGTTGATAAGGCTCTGCAGGATGACGTTGAGCAATACGTGTAGCTCCGTCAATGTAGGGAATGACCTCTCCGGAACTTTTAATACCGAGCGAGGTTTCAGACAAGGCGACCCGCTATCGTGCGATCTCTTCAATTTCTAATGGAGGGGATCGTACGAAAAGCCGGTGTGCATCATAATGGCACCATTTTCTTCAAAGGTGTTCAGCTCCTTGCGTACGCTGATGATATTGATATTGTCGGTCGGAGTAAGAGAGGTGTTACTGCTGGTTTCACTGCTATTGAAAAGGAATCAGCCAAAGTGGGTTTGACGGTAAACGAGGGCAAGACGAAATACATGATGTCTACTAACAACAGCAATAGAGTACGATATCCAGACTCTCATGTTACAGCGGGCAACTGTAAATTAGAAGTTGTCAAGGAATTCACTTACCTTGGCACTACCGTAACGTGATGTCAGTCTGGAGATTAAGCGGGGAATAACGATTGCTAATAGGTGCTACTACGGTCTCAGTAAGCAATTACGTTGCAGAGCTCTCTCTCGATCGACAAAGCTAACACTCTACAAGACGCTCATTCTACCTGTGCTTCTTTATGACGCTGAGGCATAGGTGGTTTCGACAACAGACGCAGCCGCTATTGGGGTGTTCGAGAGAAAAGTTCTCCGCAAAATCTTTGGTCCTGTTCCAGTTGGCGACGACTATCGCATTCGAATGAGCCACGAGCTGTATGAGCTCTACGCCGACATTGACATAGTTAAGCGTATAACAATACAGCGACTACGCTGGCTGGGTCATGTCCATCGTACGGATAAAAAAGCTCCAGCGAAAAAGGTATTCGAAGGGAAGGTCCCCGGTCAACGACGAAGAGGGAGACCATGCCTCTGGTGGATACACGAAGCTGAGGAAGCCCTTACCACGCTTGGCATTAACGATTGGAGAAGGCGCGCGCAAAACAGAGGCGCCTGGCGAGAGCTAATGAGGTCGGCCGCAACCTGACAACGGGTTGTTATGGCCATCTAAGTAAGTAAGAAGTAAGTATACCTACGATTTTAGGTATTTACTTGTTCTTTCCGAAAGAAAATGCTGTTTTAGAAAAAAAAATTTTCGCAAAATTTTGCGAATTTAAAATTATTTTTGCTTTTTCTTTAAAAAAAACATTTTTTAAAAATTTTTTTTTTAATTTAAAAAAAACTTTGATTTATTCTGCGCTTAATTTCGTAAAATTTTTTAAGGGGAAAAAATTATTTATATTTTTTTTTAATTTTTAAAAAAATTAAAGAGCTAAAATTTTGAAAATTGAAATGAATTTTTGAATTTTTTTTGAAAAATCCATTTCTGAATATTTTTTTGTTTTTACATTTTTAGGTTTTTACTTGTTCTTTTCAAAAAAATACTGATTTTGAAAAAAAAAAAAATTTTCGCAAAAATTTTGCGAATTGTAAGATATTTTTTGCATTTATTTTAAAAAATCGATTTTTTAAATTTTTTTTTTTATTTTTAAAAAAACTTTGATTTATTCTGCGCTTAGTTTCGTAAAACTTTTGTGGGGAACAGATTATTAATTTTTTTTTTTAATTTTAACAAAAATTAAAGAGCTAAAATTTTGTAAATTGAAATGAATTTTTTTTGAAAAATCCATTTTTGAATTTTTTTTCGGTGAACTTCAGATTACAGCTTGATACACAAGCTTCAAAATGATATGACTTAACATGAGGGCAAGTAGTTAATTATAATGTTTGAACCGTTAACCTGAAAACTAAAACTGAAATTTGAAATCAGTGCAGTAGCCTTTCAACGCGTCTTACAGCGCGCGTTTAGCGGCTCAAACATTTTAATTAACTACTTTCCCTCATGTTATGACATATCATTTTGAAGCTTGCGTATCAAGCTGCAATCTGAAGTTTACCGAAAATTTTTAATTTGTTTTAGTCGACTGAATGTATTAATAAATTTGAAATTTTTAATCGAATTTTACAGTCAGTTGCAGTAACCAATATTCATGTGAAATTTCACAAATCGGTTAATGCTTTATATACAAACATGACAAAGACAACAAATTGAACTAAAACAAATTGAAAATTTCAACAACCGGAAGAATACGTCCAACCATTATTCCAAAAATAAGTGGCGGAAGCCCGAAATTCGAAATAATAAAAGCTACATCATATAGCAAGTCCTTAAACCGACGGTTTAACAAAGCTATGCAGCAAACGAGAAATGACAGTAAAAATACAACAGATGGCGCAATGTGTGCATAATATATATGTGCACTTTGTACATGTCGTTCAGCAGAACCTCCGTGGCTCAAGTGTTTGAGTGGCCGTCCACATATAATTCATGGAATGGTCGGGGGTTCGAATCGCATTACAAATTAACCAAAAACTGGTCTGATGAGGCTATGTATATACATATGAATATGTGTATATATGTGGAAATCTATCAGATTTGGCCTTTTAGCTGGCCTCGTTTTTTTTTTTTTTTTTTTTTGGAGTACATCGTTCAGCCATAGTTTTTCTTGAAGCTAAGGCTGTCTTGAATTAATATTCAAGGTTGTTCAATTAAAATTCAGATAGCTATTTTTTTTTATTTAACTTTGTATGTAACTTTTCATGTTTTTTTTTTAACTTAATTGCAATTTTAAGGTAAGATGACAATTTCGATTTTTTTTTTATTTTTTTTTTTTTTTTGAAGCAGACTCTTCAAACATGGTTTTTCTCGAAGTTTAGACTATCTTTAATTAATTTCAAGGAGGAACAATTAAAATTCAAAGGGAGACATAGTTAAAATTGCATTTTAGTTAAAAACAACATGAAATGTTACATATAAAGTTAAATAAAAAAAATAGCTATCGAATTTCAATTGAACAACCTTTATTATGAGTTCAAGACAGTCTTAGCTTCAAAAAAAACTTTATCTGAAAGATGTACTCAGCAGTCTTTAGACTACAGCGTAAAAACCCAATAAATTGACAATTTTTAAAAAACACGAAAAGTTTCACATATTTCTTATTTTAAATGCAAATTAAAAAAATAGCTATCTGAATTTCAATTGAACAACCTTCATTATGAGTTCAAGATAGCCTTAGCTTCAAGAAAAACTATGGCTGAAAGATGTACTCCAAAAAAAAAAAAAAAAAAAAAAAACGAGGCCAGCTAAAAGGCCAAATCTGATGGATATGCACATATGTGGTAATAGCCGAAACATATGTCACCAATTACCACGTTAAATTGTTCCATTTGTTGTCTTTGTCATGTTTGATTATAAAGCATTAACCGATTTGTGAAATTTCACATGAATATTGGTTACTGCAAATTGACTTTAAAATTCGTTTAAAAGTTTACCGAAAATATATTCAGAAATGGATTTTTCAAAAAAAATTCAAAAATTCATTTCAATTTACAAAATTTTAGCTGTTTAATTTTTGTTAAAATTAAAAAAAAAAAATATAAATAATTTTTTCCCCACAAAAATTTTTTCGGCATTAAGCGCAAAATAAATAAAAGTTTTTTTAAAAATAAAAAAACAAATTAAAAAAAATCCTTTTTTTAAAAAAAATGCAAAAAATATTTTTCAATTCGCAAAATTTTTGTGAAAAAATTTTTTTTTTTCAAAATTAGTATTTTTTTTTGAAAAGTTCAAGTAAAAACCTAAAAATGTAAAAACCAAAAAATATTCAGAAATGGATTTTTCAAATAAAATTCAAAAATTCATTTCAATTTTCAAAATTTTAGCTCTTTAATTTTTTTTTTTTAAATTAAAAAAAAAATATAAATAACACAGGTCAACAAATCGAAATAAAAATTTGGTGCCGAGATATAGTTAGTGGTTTTGTATTAAGTAATAAGTACTTCCATGCGCTGTAATAAGTACTTCCATGTGCATGATTTGCTATTTTATCGATAAATTTCTAAAAGTAAATTGATTTTTATATCATGTCTTCATCGCGAAGAAGTTGTCTCATTGATCCAAATGTGGTTTGTTACCGCTGTGGTGAATGCACGGTGAAAAATTTCAGAAAACCTATAGCAGATTTTATAAAAAGTGCTTATTATGCTTACTTTAAGTCGAAAATTGTGGATGAATACAAGACGTGGATACCCCAAATTGTTTGTAAAATGTGCTATGGACACTTAAGACAGTGTATTAGTGGTAAAAGAAACCATGTGAGGTTCGGAATGCCTATGCAATGGAAAGAACAATAAAATCACTTTGTTGACTGTTACTTCTGCTGTATTAATTTGTATGGTGTAAACGTTAAAAAAATGATTTATCCAGACTTAGACTCTGCTAGAACACCCTTACCACATTCAGAGGAAGTACCTATTCCTGCGTTTTGTTCCATTGTGAGTAGCGACAGTGATTTCGAAGGAATACCATCTACAGAGCCAAAATCTTTTTCCCAAGAAGAATTAATTGATTTGATAAGGGATCTTGAACTCCCTAAATAATCTGTAAAGGTTTTGGCTTCTAGATTAGTTAAAAGAAAAAAACTTGTTGTCGTCAGGTACAGAAGTGACGTTCTATCAAACGAGCAAGACTTGATACCTTTTTTTCAATCAGAAAATGATATTGTTTTTTGTTCGGATGTGCAAGGCCTTATTCTCGGAATGGACCTTTCAAAATACCATCCAAATGAATGGCGTCTCGTTATAGACAGCTCTAAACGAAATCTTAAGTGTGTCCTTTTACACAATGGCAACAAATTTGGTTCAGTTGCTATTGCTCACTCAACAAAAGTCAGAAAATTACTCTGAAATTGTAAATGACATGCCAGAACACTTTAATAACTTCGGATGTAATATGTCAATCAAAGTGCAATACCTTCACAGTCATCTTGACCAATTCCCAGAGAACCTTGGATCCTGTAGCGAAGAACAAGGGAAGCGGTTTCACCAGGACCTAAAGACTATGGCAGAAATATACCATGGCCGATGGGATCGCCATATGATGGCTGACTATTGCTGGGGGATGCAACGTGATAGTCCAGCTACACCTCATTCGCGAAAAAGTCGCGAAAAAGAAAGTTTTTATTTAAATAATGTAAAGTGTTTTTCACGTAAGCCTTTTTTTTACAAGGCAAAATCTAGAAAACGTAGGATATCAACATTTTTGATAATAATGTAATCAGTATAAGGTCCTTAGTTAAAAAAAAAGTACAGCTGCTCAGCACCAAAACTAGTGTTGACCTGTGTAATTTTTTCCCCATAAAAAATTTTATAGATTTAAGCGCAGAATAAATCAAAGTTTTTTTAAGAATAAAAAAAAAATTTTAAAAAATGGTTTTTTTAAAAAAATGCAAAAATTATTTTAAATTCGCAAAATTTTTGCGAAAAATTTTTTTTTTCTAAAACAGTATTCTTTTTCGGAAAGTACAAGTAAAAACCTAAAATCGTAGGTATACCAATTATTAATTGATAGAGTTTGCTGTAAGCTATGAGTTTTCGAAAAAAACATTTATTCTGAAAAAGTACGAAAATCGTGAACTTCATACCCGCGTATCTCAAAAACAAATAATACTATAGCGAATTCCTGAAAGCAGTTCTATTGCTGGACATTAATAATGCAATAACGCCAAATTTCAGCCAAATCGGAGTCAACAAACTTTTTCGCTGGCGTTTTCGGGTGTTTTACCCCATGTACAAAATCATTTTTGAATGCTAAATGGCATAAATAAAATTATCTAACTAATAAAGCCAAAATCGGGATTATTAACAAGTGTATGTGATTTATTTCAATTCGAAAATATGAGTTTAAAAAAACATCCTGAATCAGCTCAGCACTGTGTGAAACGGTAGATCAAGGGGTAGATTGGAGTCATGATTAATTCATATTAAGAATTAAGTCATATCATTGGCTCTTTATACTCAAATAACCCTTTTTTAAAAAAATCGAGTTTGCTTAAATAATAAGTTTTAAAAATTTTTATTCAAATTTTTGTATCATTTTCTATGGTAATTTTGATTAGTTCTTATCACACCTGGCTTTTGAGATAAATTTGGTCGAATACGAGTATGTCTAAGATACTGAATTTTACTATTGTCATGAACAGGACACCAACTGCTTTGGAGCATTTCACAATAATGTAGTGATCAAATTTATTTCATATGTAATTTTTCCCTTCAGTTTTTGTTGTTCTACACTCAGGGAAAAAATCAATCATTTTGTGTTTGATTCAACCATAAACGCTAACGATTTAGCGCCGAAGCTGAAAATGTTTAAATTGAACATAAATATTTTTGGTTTGGATTTAAAAATAACTCCAAATTGATTCAAACAGATCACAATATTGACTGTAATTTTTTATTAGAAAAAATTAGTTTTAATATACCAGTAAGGTCATTACGCTATTGTAGCTTATTTTATATTAAAATGCATAGAACAAACTATGCTTTGAACGAGCCTATAAATAAAGCATTAATTGAATTGAACAAATTATGTCTTAATAATTTATGATTTATGATATTTATTTAAGCAAAGAGGCTTTCAAAAATGTATTAATGAATTATCACTAAAAGTTATAATTTTATTTTATTTAATTAGTTTTAGTTAATTTTTGCTAGTCTGTAAGGATTTTGTGTTCATAGACTCAATAAATGAAATGAAATGAAAATAGCCGTTTTTGGTCCATTTTAAAAATTTTAGTTTTAAAAGCCGACAAATAAAAATTTAAAGCTCTGGACATGAATTTTTTTTATTATGTCACTTATATGCTTAAAAAAAACTTAAGCCCATAGACCTTAAGACTTATTTTTGCGACCCGATTAAGTGAAATAGGTCTTAGTAAAATATGATTACTTTGAAAATGGTGCCGTAAGTCGTAGTTTTATTCATAATACTAAAAACAGATCTTATTTTGTTTGTTTACCTATTCGTTTTTAAATGAGACACCATCTAGTGAAAATGGTTGACCAGGCCCAGAGATATTAAGCATTGAATTCGGCTATTTTCGCAAAAATTTGGTTTTTTTCGAAATATGACCTAACAGAACTCAAGATCCCGAATACCTAGAGAGCTGAAATTGGATGTTTTTTAAATAACATATGTTTAGGCCAGATGGCAGTCCTATTTTAAGTAAAAAAAGTATTACGCTAGTCGCCAGCAGATGGCATCTCGTTCGATAGGTCATAAACTAATTCAAATGTATTTTTTCTTTATGTTGGTATTACCATACCAAGTATGTAAATTTTTCTTATTATTTTTTTAAGTCCCAAAGTCACCTAAAGGTTACTTAGCACAGAACTATCATAGAGGTAAGAACGGCGGAACTTGAAATAAAGAAAACTTGTTATCCTAACAAAAAATTCTTTTTATTTCTATTGTTTTTATATAAAACACTCAACTTATTTGAAGGTGCATAGGATTTTCGAATCCAGAATTTTGCAACATCTACTAAGGTCCTCAGCATCCCTACAATCCTGCATTTTGGTCCATTCTGAACCGGATAATACTAAGTTTTTCATTTCATCAAGTTTTTCATTTCATCATCAGAGGTTTCTGGACAACATTATCATTATAGTTCCGCATTCCAATTGTTCCGGAGAATCATCTTACTAACAGCAAGAAAGGTTCGTTTGCATATATTTCCATATTCGTATTAAGTTATACATAATTCAGTGCATTGAATATACTGAAGCTGCGATTGATCGTTTCTTAAAAGCGCGATATAAAAAGTTCTTTATTAAAAGTGAAAAGCCCCTAATAATATCAAAAACAAAAAAAAAATTCTTAAAAACAAATTCCAGAGAGTTAGTTATATTCGCAAAAAACTACAGTGAAATAATACCCGTCGACATAGCAAAACTATTTCGGTGAGTTTTCAATAAGCCCTTAAAAGAAAATAGAGAAAAGGAAAAATTATAAGCCTTTCTATATCCTAAAGAACAATAAGATTTGTGCTATTTCATAAAGACTTAATGTACAAAGCCTTTGATAAATTAATTCCAAAATTTCAATAAAATTGCAAAAAGATTGCAGCATAGATCTGCCGTTTATCAAAAGTTTTGTATCATTCGGCTAACATATCGTTTTCACATTCATTTCATTGAGTTCGTCTTGATAAAACATTTCGCAGAGGGCATTAACAGTCTTAAGCCTTCACCAAAATAGACGTGACGAGACGGTAGCAATTGAACGAACGTTTGCACTCGTTTCGTCTGTTTTGACATTTAACCCAAAATGTTACGCTAGCCAACGAACCGAAAAAGCTGTTATGACGAGTAGCAACGTTTTGAAGTTTGGTTCTTACGGAACTCTTACGTCTCGTCAAAATGTTTCGCTCACTTTCGATCAATTACGTAGGTTCATTTTGGCTATCAACATTGGTTTACATCAGGGGTCGGCAAAATTTGGTGCGTGTGATGTATTCTAGCTCAATTGAGCTATGGAAAATCAAATTTTGCTGACCCCTGGTTTACATACACTCGAACTTACTCGTTATGTCTCGTCTCGTCTATTTTGGTTTAGGCTATAGTGGTAAAAAAAACATTCATCGTTTATGTACATGATCGTTTCGCGCATAATATAATAATAGTTCAAAAAAACTTATAAATTTTTAACTCAAATTTTTTTGGAAAAACTTGAAAATTTTGGAAAAAAAAATTAGTTTTTTTCGACTTTCTAAACATTTCTAATTCGATTAAGAATAAAATTTTTCTTCAAAAATTTTTGTTAGAAAATTTTTCCGGGACTTAGTAAAATTTTCCAACATTTTTTAGTTTTTCCAAAAAATTTGAGTAAAAAATCTTATAAGTTTTTTTTAACTCTTAAGCAATTTTAAGTCGCTTAAAACATTAAATTTCGTTTTATGAATTAAAAACGAGTTCGAAACGAATTTGTTTTATGACCAAAAAACGAAATCGAAACGAATTCGTATTTGAAGTCCGTTACGAATTCGAAACGAATTCGTTTTACTTACAAAAACGGAATGCACACAAACGAATTCGTGTCCGTTTTTGTGCACATTGGAAAGATCGTTTCAATTAAAGACAGCAAAGCGTATAACACTAACACAGTGTAACTGATCGAGCGAGTGTCAACATAGCAGTTCGCTGTTAACTTTTCTGTTAACAGTTCTCAAAGACTTTGGCGCATATTCATAGTCATATTTAGCATCAGCTTAAGTTAGAACTTTATTTTAGCAATAACTAAGTCATTCATAGTCGATTTAGCATCGGCTTTTCTGCTTAGTTATAACTAATAAAATAGTTTCAGCTGAAGTTGATATTAAGTCGATATCAAAAAAGAAAATATGGAGAAAATTCACTCATTTCATATCAGAAAAGTCAATTTTGATAATTTTGAGGATTATAAGTTGTTTTTATTTGGCGTGTTAAAAAAAATATACATGCATATATGATTTTAGAAAAAAAAACTAAAGAGAATTATAAGCTGTTTTTATTTAGCGTGTCAAAAAAAGTTTTTAGAAAAAAAAAATTTTATTCTGATGAGAATCGAACCCACGCACTTTGAGCTATAAGTCCACAGTCCTAACCATTTCGTCACGCTGCCTTGTAAAATTTTCTGTTAATTTATTAGTGTAAAATTAAAAAGTCAAAATTTATAATGGCAGGTCACTTTAGAAACCGGAAGGGTAAAAAAAAATTATATATATTCATATACACATATGTTTTGAAAAAAAAAAAACATGTTAACTGACGAGATTCGAACCCACGTCCTGAGGGCTATGAGTTCACAGTCCTAACCATTGCGCCACGGTGCCTTCTGTACAAAAATTTTTAATACTCTCTTTGTTATTTAACTAACTTGAAATTAAAAAGTCAACATTTGACAAGTTTACCACGAAAGTTTTTGTGTGGTGAATTCATTAGCTTATGCCACTTAGTCAATACTAAAAAATCGACTATGAATAGAAAACAATTTTTAGTCATGACTAAATTTATTTTGAGCTTAGTTTGAGTTTAGTTAATTTCAACTTTAAAATACGACTATGAATATGCGCCTTTATGTATATGTACTTAACTAAATAAATTATATGCAAAGCCAATAACATTTTTCTGCTAGTTTTTACTCTAATTGCAAGTTAATATTCGAATACATAAAATACATTTTTTATGAAATTCTAAAGCATAGCTAAGATTAATATTTATTTTTTTTGAAAATTCAAAACATTTAACATTTGAAGTCTTCTGACGCATACACTTAATAAATAAAATATATTCGAAAAATCCTGATTTGATAACTGCAACAGAACACTCACTGGCACACCAATATATATTTTGAAAAGGTTTATAAATTCGTAACTTCTATGCTTCGAATAGCATTTAAAGTCTGATCGTTTTAATACGTTAAATCAGACATAACTTTCAATATACCTTGCGTGTTTTGAATTGTGAATTTCATTTTACTTCTTTTTTTTCTCTCGATTTGAAATACTAAAATATTTGTTCGATTTTATTGAAAATATTTTTCAAGTTGTGACAACAATTTCAATATTCGTCGTTTTGGGCTTTGCAACGTTAGTATTCTAACAAACGTTGAGCAATTCAGATTTTGAATCAGGTCGTTTTTTAGTTCGTATCTATCTAGTCTCATTTAATTAATTCGTCTAAATTGAATTTAAAATATTTACCGAAAATATGGCCAAGTTGGATACATTTATTCGTCATTCTGACAACCGATTTAGGACTTGGCTGAACTGTTGCTATCAACACTGGAGGTACACCGAGATGAGATGAAGGCAATGTGGAATTTAGTTAAGGCATCATATGAAGCTTGCTTAACTGAAAACAACAAAAAATAACTTGAGAATTCCGACATCGAAGCAGTGAAGGCTCGATACCAAAGCTGCTACGCGGTTTTTGTTCGAGGTGTTTCCAAAATTAGCGATCAAATGCAGCAGGTATCCTTTGCACTACCTACTCCAGGGTCTTCAGCAATCGGAACGTGCCCACACGGTCTTCAGTAATCGGAATGCGCCCACAAGGTTTTTAGCAATCGGAACGCGCCCACAATAATTCAGTTGCTGGTCCGAATTTTCATTTGCTTCCTTGTGACACGGAAGTCTTCAATGGGGATTATTTGATGTGGCCGTCATTTCGTGAAATGTTTACGGCAATTTATGTAAACAATACCCGACTCAGTCCTGTTGAGAAATTATTCCACCTAAACCAAAAGACACGAGGGGAGGCTCGTGATATCGATAAGAAATCACCCCTCACTAACGACGGTTTTGCTTTAGCTTTAAAGGATCGTTTTGAAAATAAACGCATTCTTGTTAATAGCCAACTCCGTATATTGTTTAACCTTCCTTCAATTTCAACAGAATCTGACAACGCTTTTTGCGTTGCATTTCAGCCCTTCAATTATATAATATCAATATAGATAACTGGGGTTGTATTTTTATTTTCTTGTGTTCAACGCGGTTGCCTGATACGACTTTGGCTCTATGGGAGCAGTCTATAAAAAATAAATCTGAGATTCCAAGGTGGGAAAATTTGAACGCATTTTTGACGAGTCGGTATCAGACACAGGAAACAGTATCCGATATGAGAGGTGCTGGACAATTGAAATCTTATGTCAAAAAGCCAACAAGTTCTCAAGTTTCACAACACAATTCCAGAAAAGTAAGCACATTTCAAACAAAGGTATCAGGTCCTTCCTGCAATCTTTGTTCACATGAGCAGCATACTATACGACAATCTCCTAAGTTTCTAAGAATGAATCCTTCAGAAAGAATCACCGTTATCAAAAAGTACAATCTGTGTATCAACTGTTTTGCCCGCAGTCATGCAGTAAAGGATTGCACAAGCATTACATAATTGTTTTACTTGTTAAAAACAATCACAATACGCTTTTACACCGTGATGACTCAAATTCCAATTCGAATTCTAATACAGCTTTAACTGGCTCGACTGGCAGCTCACTTGGGGCAATCTCTTCAAATAAGGCTTCCACTTCTATTCCAATACAGTCCACTAGCGCTATTTCAAATATGCAGTCTTGTTTTGCTTCCAATACGAAAAGTGTTATTTTAGGTACTGCTGTGGTACGTATTTGCCACTTAGGTACATTTTATTCTGCAAGAGCACTCATTGATTCGGGATCAGAAGGAACTTTTATTTCTGATTGACTTCAAAGATTGCTTAAGCTTCCATCGCGAGCAGTTACAGCTCAAGTTTCAGGCCTTAATGGTGCTCTCTCTGTCCGCAAAGGTTCAAAAAATGTGTTCGTTTATCCTTAGTTCACACATTAATTCTGAAATTAATATTGAAGATACAGCTCTAGTTTTGCCGCAAATAACCGCCAACTTGTCAACTTGTTCTATTGATTCTTCAATATTAGCTAAGCTTCCAAATATCCAGTTAGCTGATGATGAGTTTTATAAAAGCTCACATGTTGACATTCTAATAGGAGGGGACCTCTTTCCGTTAATTCTACTGGACGGAATTAAGCGCAATATTTGTGGGTCTCTTTTGGGACAAGAAACAATTTTTGACTGGATCCTCACCGGTCCAATTTTTAATGCACCGGTTTTTTCTTTTTCAACTTGCGTCTCCTATTTCACAGAGTTATCACTTGATAAGCAAATTTCGCGTTTTTGGGAGATGGAGGAGCTTCCACAAAAACATTACATGTCACAGGCTGATCGGCATTGTGAAGAAAATTTTCAATTAACAACAAAACGTATCGGGATTGCCTGTATGCCACCATGTCTGAGTTCGGTATACCTGCGAAGCTGGTGCGGCTTTGCAGAATGACGTTGAGCAACACAGCCAGCTCCTTCAGGTAGGAAGGGACCTCTCCAAACCATTTGATACCGAACGAGGTTTCAGACAGGGCGATCCACTATCCTGCAACCTCTTCAACTTTGTGATGGAAGGGGTGTTGCAAAGAGCCAGTGTACATCGTAATGGCACTATTTTCTACAAAAGTGTCCAGCTCCTTGCATATGCCGATGATATTGATATCATTGGACGTTGTAAGCGAGATGTTACTGCTGCGTTCTCTGCTATCGAAAAAGAGTCAGCGAAAGTGGGTTTGACGGTAAACGAGGGCAAAACAAAGTATATGCTGTCCACAAACAGGGAGACGCGGCGTATTGGATCCTTTGTTACTGCGAACAACTATACTTTCGAAGTTATCAAGGAATTCACCTATCTTGGCACCGCCATGAACGCTCAAAACGATGTCAGCCTGGAGATAAAGCGAAGACTAACTCTTGCTAATAGGTGTTACTATGGTCTCAGTAAGCAATTGAGTAGTAGAGACCTCTCTCGCCCGACAAAACTGACACTCTACAAGACGCTCATCTTACCCGTGCTACTTTATGGCGCAGAAGCATGGGTTGTGTCGCAGACTGATGCAGCCACGCTTGGGGTGTTTGAGAGAAAAATTCTTCGCAAAATCTTCGGTCCTGTTCACGTCGGCGACGACTACCGTATTCGAATGAACCACGAACTGTACGAGCTCTACGCTGACATTGACATAGTCAAGCGCATCACTATCCAACGTCTGCGCTGGCTGGGACATGTTGTGCGTATGGACGAAGAAGCTCCGGCGAAAAAGGTGTTTGATGAGGAAGCCGCTGGGCGACAACGAAGAGGAAGACCATGCCTCCGATGGAGAGAAATCCTATCCACGCTTGGTGTGAATGATTGGAGAAGGCGTGCGCAAAGCAGAGGCGCCAGGAGAGAGCTTTTGAGGTCGGCCGTAACTCGGTAACGGGTTGTTATGGCCACCCAAGTAAGTAAGTAGCGCTGAAGGTCGCTATGTTGTTTCATTACCATTCAAGGATGGGTATCCAAAAACATTAAAGCTTGGACACTCACGTTCTATTGCTTATTCACAGTTTTTAAGAAACGAAATTCGCTTAAATAAAAATTTGAAGCTCAAGACTGAGTACGAAAATGTTCTCAAAGAATATCTTGATTTAAATCGCACGCAAAAGGTTCCATATCCGAAGCATCAATTTTGTCCAAAGCATTATTACTTACCGCATCACGCAGTGGTTAAGCCCGAAAGTACCACCACTAAATTGCGAGTAGTTTTTAATGCATCTAGTTCCACTTCGAATGGTATAAGTCTCAACGACATTTTGAATACGGGTCCAACACTTCAAGCCGACTTAACCTTACTCATTTTGAAGTGGCGATTCTTTCAGTTTGTATTCAATGCCGACATTATAAAGATGTGTCGACAGATCCAAATTGATCCGTTGCATCGTCCATTTCAAAGAATTCTCTATCGAGACCCAGAATTCAACGAAATAACTGATTGTGAGTTAAGCACGGTTACATTTGGAGTTAATTGTGCGCCATTTCTTGCAATTCGTAGCTTACAACAATTAGCAGATGACGTTGAGCAATTATTTCCACTATCTAGTAAAATTCTTAAGAATAGCATGTATGTTGACGATGCACTAGTGGGCTGACATAACATTTTTGTTGCGTTGAGAGCTCCTGATGAATTGATAAATGCGCTTTTATCTGCTGGTTTCGCTTTACGCAAGTGGATATCCAATTCAAAGGCAGTTTTCGATGGGATTCCTAATGACTATCTATTAAATGAAAATTTTTTGCAGTTCGAAGATAGTAGCACAGCCAAAACTCTTGGTATAAGATGGAATGCTCATACCGATGTATTCTTTTTTCATGCCAATCCAATAGATCAAAAATCCACTTATACTAAAAGGGAGGCTCTCTCCCAAATTTCAAAGCTTTTCGATCCTGCGGGCTAGTTATCTCCTTGCAGAGTTTTGGCTAAAATGTTAATGCAGGAGATATGGCTAGAGCAGATCGACTGGGATGAAAAATTACCAAATCAGTGCCTCCAAAAATGGCATAA